>CM034151.1:502719094-502778702 GCA_019776745.2 Taxus chinensis
ATTTTTGAAATCTTGAGTTTTATGAGATCGAAACTTTTTCGAAAATCCCAACTTTTTCAAAAATTGTGACATTTTTGAAATATGAAAAAAAAATTAGAAATACAAACAGTTTGTAAAATCCTTACTTAAAAAAATAAAAAATTCAAAAACCACAAATATTAAAAATCGGGACTTTTTCAAATATCTTGATTTTTTAAAAATCCCAACATTTTTTTAAAATCTTTACATTTTTAAAAATCTCGACTTCTCAAAAATCCTGACTTTTTCGAAAATATTCACTTTTACAAAATCACAACTTTGTAGAAAATCTGATTATTTTAGTAATACCAAGGTTTAAAAAAACTTGACTTTTCAAAATCTAGACTCTTTAAAACCTGAATCTTGAAAATTTTGAAAACCTAACTCTTTGGAAAATCCCGCTTTTCAAATATCCTGATATTTTAAAAAACCCCAACTTGTTTGAAAATCTGAACATTTTCAAAGTCCCAACATTTTTTAAATCTCGATGTTTTTAAATCCTGACTTTTTCAAAAATCTTGACTTTTTGAAAATCACAAAAATTTCAAATTCCCAACTTTTTTTTAAATCTCACTCATGACTTTTTAGAAAATCTCATCTTTTCAAAAATCCTAGCTTTTTTTAAAATGTGGAGTTTTTCAAACATCTAGATTCTTCAAAAATCCTGTCTCTTCAAAAATGCAAAATGCCCAACTCTTTCGAGAATCCCAACTTTACAAAAATCTTGACTTTTTCAAAATATTCATTTTTTGAGAACCCTAGCTTGTTTAAAAATCTGAACATTTTGAAAGTCCCAATATTTTTTAAATCTTGATGTTCTCAGAAATAACAACTATGTTTAAAATTGCAACTTTTTTGAAAAGGTCGTGACACTTTGAAAATTTCAAGTTTTTGAAAATCTAGACTTTTTGAAAATCCCAAGTTTTTCAAAATACCAACTTTTTCCAAATCTAACTATTTTAAGGTTTCTAGGTT
This sequence comes from Taxus chinensis, assembly GCA_019776745.2. Classification (NCBI taxonomy): domain Eukaryota; kingdom Viridiplantae; phylum Streptophyta; class Pinopsida; order Cupressales; family Taxaceae; genus Taxus; species Taxus chinensis. Next base: position 502,720,088 of record CM034151.1, read on the forward strand.
TAGAGTTTAGGGCTCAGGGGATTTAGTATTTAGGGTTTGTGTTTTGGGGCTCTGGATTCAGGGTTTAGGGTTTGGGGTTGAGGTTTAGGGTTCGAGGATCAAGGTTTAGGGTTTTGGTGTTTAGGTTTTAGGGGTTTGGTTCTAGGGTTTGGGGTTTGAGGTTTACGGTTGAGGGTTTTGAGTTTAGGGTTTAGGGCTCATGGTTTACGATTGAGGGTTTAATATTAAGGATTTAGCATTTAGGGTTTTTTAGTTTAAAACTCAAAATTTATAATTTAGGAGCAATTAGACCTTAAGGTTTAGCATTTATATGGTTTAGGGTGTAGGTGTCACTGTTTATGGATGAGGGTCCATTGCTCAAGGTTCGAGGTTCTGGGTAATGAGTTTAGGGTTTAGAGTTTAGGTCTCTTAGCTAAAGGTTTAGGGCTTATGGTTTTGGCTTAGGGCTCATGGTTCAAGGTATAGGGGTTGTTAGCGTTAGGCCTAATGGCTCCCTATTTCAAGTTTAGGGCTTAGGGTTTAGGATTTAGGCTTCATGGCTCATGTATCACGGTTTTGAGTTTATGGTTTAGGATTTAAGGTTTAGGGTTTAGCGTTTAAAACTCAAGTTTCAAGTTTTAGGGGTCATGATTTTGAAAAAGTAACGATTTCAAAAATATCTCAATTTTGGAATAGTTAGGATTTCGAAAAATTCATGAATTTTAAAAAGTCTGTATTTTCAAAGATTTTGAAAGTGATAAAGTAATGAATTTAAAAACTTCACTACTTTTAAAAAACTCGTGTTTTTTTAAAAATTCATAATTTTCTAAAAAGTCACAATTTTATAAAGAGTTGGAATTTTGAAAAAAGATAGGATTTTCAAAAAAAGTAGGATGCTCAAAGTAGTTGGGATTGAAGAATCTCTTCAGTTTTGTAATCTCAGACTTATTTTATTTGAAAATTGCACCTTTTTTCAAAATCTTGTCTTATTTGAAAATCCCAACTTTCTCAAAGTTATTGGCTTTTTCGAAATCATGACTTTTTTGAAATTGGGATTTTGTACGAAATTCCAACATTTTCGTAATCTTGACATTTTTGAAAATCTCAACTTTTTAAAAAATCCTAAATTTTTTTAGAATTATAAAATTCTATCTTTTCAGATTATGAGTTTAGGGTTTAAGGTTTTGGCTTAGGGAACATGGTTCAAGGTATAGGGTTTAGGGTTAGGCCTAAGGCTTTAGGGTTTAAGGCTTAGGGTTAGGGGTTTAGGGTTTATATTTTAGGGTTTAGGATTCATGTCTCAGGGATCATGGTTTAGGGTTTAGGGTTTATTCAAAGCTCCTGACTTTTTCAAAAAAATTGACATTTTAAAAATCCCAACATTTTCCAAAATCTTGACTTTTTTGAAAATCCCGACTTTTCAAAAACTTGACTTTTTCGAAAATATTTACTTTTAAAAAATCACAACTTTTTGGAAAATCTCAAATTTTTAAAAATCGGGTCTTTTCAAAAATCTAATTTTTTTTTGAAAATGTCAAGTTTTCCAATAATCCAAACTCTTCAAAATCCCTGACTCTTCAAAAATTTGAAAAGCCCAACTCTTTCAAAAATTTCAATTTTTTTAAAAATCTTGACTTTTTCGAAAACCCCAACTTGTTTGAAAATATGTACATTATCCAAGTCCCCACATTTTTAAAATCTTGATGTTAGAAAAAAACTTTGTTTAAAATTGCATCTTTTTTGAAAATCTAAAAATGTTAAAAATCTTGAATTTTTCATAAATCTTGAGTTTTAAAAATTCCCAAGTTTTCCAAAACACCAATGTTTTTTGAATCTAACTATTTTAAGGTTTCTAGGTTGAGGGTTTAGGGCTCAGGGGATTTAGTGTTTAGGGTTTAAGTTTTTTGGCTTAGGATTTGAGGTTTAAATTTTAGTGTTTAGGGTTTAGGGATTAGAGCTCAGGGCTCAGGGATCATGTTTCAGGGGTTAAGAATGAGGTTCAGTATATGGAGATCAAGGTTTAGGGTTTTAAGAATTTTGTTTTATTGTTTTGGGTTTTTGGGTTTAGTGTTTAGGGCTCATGGTTTACGTATGAGGGTTTTGTATTTAGGATTTAGCATTTACGGTTGAAGAGTCAAAATTTAGTGTTTAGGTATCAGTTGTCATGGTTGAGGGTCCATGGCTCAAGGTTCGAGGTTCGGGGTTATGAGTTTACGGTTTTTTTTAGGGCTCACGGTTCAAGGTATAGGGTATACAGTGAGGCCTAAGGCTTTAGGGGTCACTTTTAAGGGTTTAGGAATTAATGCTAAGGGTTAGGAGTTTAGGGTTTAATACTTTAGGGTTTAGGGTTTTGGCTTTATGGCTCAAGGATTATGGTTTAGAGTTTATGGTTTAAGGTTTGGGGATTAGAATTTAGGTTTTATGATTTAGGGATTTAGGTTTAGGATTTAGAGTTAAGGGTTTTATGGTTTATGATTTAGGATTCAAGGTTTTGGTCTTAATGTTTAGGATTTTGGGGTTTAGGGTTTAGCGTTTATGACTCAAATTTCAGGGTTTACGGTTTAGGGTCGCGATTTAGAAAAAGTCATGATTTTTAAACAGTTAGGATTTCTAGAAAGTCATGACTTTAAAAAATACTCTATTTTAAAATATTTGAAAGTGATAAAGTCATGAATTTTAAAAATCTCGTGATTTTTTTAAAATTTGTAATTTTCGAAAAAAATTGCAGTTTTATAAATTGTTGGAATTTTTGAAAATGTTCAAATGTTTAAAAAAATAAGACATTCAAAACAGTTGGGATTTAAAAATCTCTTCAGTTTTGTAATTCTTGACTTTTTTCAAAATCTTATCCTTTTTGAAAATCCCAATTTTCTCAAAATTCTTGGCTTTTTCGAAATCACGAATTTTTTGAAATGCCAATTTCTGTTCAAAATCTGAATGTTTTTATAATCTCTGACTTTTTTGAAAACCTCTAGTTTTTCAAAAACCCTAAAAAAATTTAAATCAAACGAATTTTTTGCAAATTCTTTAAAATCCTATTTTTTTTTAAATCACAATTTCTTTTGAATATCCCAACCTTTTAAAAAATCGTGATGTTGTAGAAAATCCAAACTATTTAAGAAATCCTAAATTTTAAAAAAATCCTGAATTTTCTAAAATCTCAAATTTATCAAAAATGCTGAATTTTTTGAAAATCATTACCTTTTAAAAAAATTAGATTTTTTCAAAAATTGCAAATATTGAAAGTCGGAAATTTTTCAAATATCCCAATATTTTCCAAAATCTAGACTTTTAAAAAATTGTCACTTTTTTGAAAATCTTGATTTTTCAAAATACCTAACTTCTTTTAAAATGTCGAGTTTTTCAAAAATCTTGACTTTTTCAAAAATATAGAATCTTCAAATATCCGAACTCTTCAAAAATGCGAAAAGCCCAACTCTTTTGAAAAATATTCATGTTTCAAAAACCCTAACTTATTTGAAAATTTGAACATTTGGAAAGACCCCATATATTTTAAATGTTGATGTTTTCAAAAATAACAACTTTGTGTAAAATTGCAACTTTTTCAAAAATCCTAACTTTGATATTTTTGATAATCCTGACTTTTTCAAAAATCTTGACTTTTTGAAAATCCTAGGTTATTAAAAATACAAACTTTTTTGAAATCTAACTATTTTAAGGTTTCTACATTGAGGGTTTATGGCTCAAGGATTTAGATTTCAAGTTTAGGGAATAGAGTTTAGGGCTTAGGATTAAGGGTTAAGGGTTGACGTTCAGGGTTTGGGGATCAATTTTAGTGTTTAAGAATTAGGTTTTAGGGTTTTAGTGTTTAGGTTTCGAGGTTTATCGTTGAATGTTTTGTATTTAGGGTTGAGTATTTAGGATTTAGCTTTTAGGGTTTTAGTTTTAAGACTCAAAATTTAATGTCTAAGAGTAATTAGAGCTTAACGTTTAGGGTTTATAGGGTAGAGGGCTTGGAGTTTAGGGTTTAGGTCTCAGTTTTCATGGTTGAGGGTCCATGGCTCAGGGTTAGAGGTTCACGGGTTATGAGTTTAGGGTTTAGGGTTTAGGTCTCTAGCTAAATGTTCAGGTTTTAAGGTTTTGGCTTAGGTCTCATGGTTCCAGGTATAGGGTTTAGGGTTTTAAGGTATAGGGTTTTACAAAATTTCAACTTTTTATAAAATTACGACTTTTTAGAAATCGTGTATTTTTAAAAAATCACGAGTTTTTTAAAAATTGTGAACTTTTTAAATTCATGACTTTATCACTTTCAAAATCTTGGAAAATACAAATTTTTCTAAAAGCATGACATTTTCAAAATCCTAACTGTTTCAAAATTGGGATATTTTTGAAATTGTGACTTTTTCAAAATCACGATCCCTAAATCCTAAACCCTAAACCCTAAACCATAAACCCTTAACACCGAATCCTAAACCCTATACCCTCTGCCATAAGCTATAAACCCAAATCCCTAAATTGTTAAACCTAAACTCTAAACTCCAAACGTTGAACCATAAACCCTAAAGCCTGATCCCTCAGCCTTAGCCCTAAACCCTAAACATTGAGCCCTATACCTTATAATAGCTAAACCTTAAGCACTAGTAGATCCTAAACCTTAAAACCCTAAATGTTAAATCTTAAATAATACACCCTCAATCGTAAACCATGAGCCCTAAACCCTAAATGCAAAACCCTCAACCATAAACCTCGAACTTGATCCCTAAATCCTAACCCTAAACCTTAAATCCTAAACCCCAAATCCCTAAAACCTAATTCTTAAACCCTAAACCTTGATCCTCGAACCCTAAACCCTTAACACCTAACCCTGAACTCTAAGCCCTGAGCCCTAATCCCTAAATCCTAAATCCTTAATCCTGAGCTCAAAAACCTAAACCCTAAACCTAGAAACCTTAAAATAGTCAAGATTTTCCAAAACTTGAGATTTTCAAAAACGTCGTGACTTTTGAAAAAGTTACAATTTTAAACAAAGTTATTATTTAAACGAGTATTTTTAAATTGTGAACTTTTTGAATTCATGACTTTACCACCTTCAAAATCTTTGAAAATACAAACTTTTTGAAAATAAGGACTTTTTTGAAATCCTTACTATTTCAAAATTGGATTATTTTTTAAATCACGACTTTTCAAAATAGTGACCCCTAAACTCTAAAGACTAAACGTTAAACCCCAACATCCTAAACACTAAGTCCAAAATCCTAAACCATAAACCATTAACACTAATAATTCCTAAACCTAAAACCCTTAACGATAAACCATAAACACAAATTCCTAAATCATAAAACCTGAACTCTAAACCCCAAACCTTAAACCATAAACCCTAAAGCCTTACGCCTAACCCTAAACCCTATATACCTTGAACTGTGAGCCCTAAGCCAAAACCCTAAACCTTAAAGATTTAGCTCGAGACCTAAACCCTAAACCCTAAATTTATAATCCCAAACCTCAAACCTTGAGCCGTGGACCCTCAACCATGAACACTGAGACCTAAACCCTAAACCCTCAATAATGAACCCTATATCCTTTAAACCTAAAACTTTAAGCTCTGATTACTCTTAAACCCTAAATTCTGAGTCTTAAACCCTAAAACCCTAAATGCTAAATCTTTAATATTAAACCCTCAATCATAAACCATGAGCTCTAAACCCTAAATTCAAAACACTCAGCCCTAAACCTTGAACCCCAAACCCTTAAACTTGAGCCCTAAATCCTAATCCCTAAACCCTAAACCGTAAAACCCAAAATGTTAAAAGCTAATTATTAAACCCTAAACCTTGATCTCCGAACCATGAACCTTGAACCCTAAGTGCTAAGCTCTAATCCCTAAACCCTAAACAATAAACCCTGAACCCCAAATCCTGAGCCTAAAAATCTAAGCCCTCAACCTAAAAGCCTTAAAATAGTTAGATTTGGAAAAAGTTGGTATTTTCAAAAACATAAGATTTTTGAAAAATTTAGGATTTTCAAAAACTTGAGATTTTCAAACAGTTTATGAATTTTGAAAAAGTTGCAATTTTTAAAAAAGTTTTTATTTTTTAAAATATCAAGATTTAAAAAATGTTGGGACTTTTGTTGAGGGTCGTCAATCCTCGCCATTAAAAATGTCAATCCAGGTTGGTGTCCAAAGGCTGTATGCATTAAGAGAAGATCTTGAAAAATAAATTCTTTAAACACAATCCAAACTTGCATAAAATAAATCACACATGCAGAAATTTAAAAGCACACTTGCAGGAATATAAAGGCATGCTTGCATAAAGCAAATCACTTTTGCATAAATAAATGTTGTATGAAAGAAATGAAACTTGCATAAATAAAATTGTTGAATGAAAAATAAAAATAATTGAATGAAACACCTATAAGTTTACAACAGAATGAATTTTCACAATACAAAGATAAAAACAATACAACAGAATGAATTAAAGACAAATGAATAACTATAAATATAAAAATATGGATCCATATTTCTTGGAATGAGTGGCCAGCTCATTCCTTGGAAGAAGATTTAAATCATACTTCTGAGATCTCAAGACTACAGAATATTTGAGAGGAAAGAATAGATCCTTACTTCTTTGGAGAAAAACATTACATATCTAAGTGTGCAAGGTTGCATTTATAATTCATGCATCTAACCAACTCCTTATTTTAGGAAATACAATTTGATCTTATCTTTATTTCAAATTTAACATCTAAGATCTCCATTTCAAAAAAAATATTTAGAGAAATATATTATCGAAGTCAATTCTTTCACTTATTTTAAGAAGATTTACTCCCAAATCTTCTCCTTGCTTTTCGGTAACAAGAATCATAATGATTTTATTTCTCTACATTATTGGAAGGAGGATTTTCCATAAAATATGATTTTCACCAAAATACCTTTCTCGGATTTTCCATTTGACATTGCTATTTTTCATTGTGGAACATTTGACATTTGTCAAATACACTTTTTCCTCAAACTATAATTCACTAAAAGTAAGATTTCTCTTGATTGGTAAAACCTTTAGCAAATTTGAATGAGGTTTTTGTTAAACACATTTCTATGAATAAAATCCTATCTCAAATTTTTCATTTGACTTTTTTGATTCTATTTATGAAACTTTTAGTACTCATCTGATACACGTTTCCTTGAACTGCAGCTCACTAAAAGTTAAATCTCTCTTCATTGGTAAAACCTGTAGCAAATCTAAATGTTTTTTTGTTAAACACATTGCTATGAACAAAAATTTCTCTCATATTTCCCATTGGAATCTCTGAGTTTTCACAATCCCTCAATAACTATCATTCTATTGATGTAAGTTCTAGAACTAAAGCTATCATTCCTTAAATGCAAGTTTCAGAACTAAATCTGATTTTTCCACGAATTGAATGTTCCAGAACTACTGGCATTCAATTGATATAAGTTCTAGAACTAAATCTGTGAGTTCCAGAATAAACCTGCAAGTTCTGGAACTAACTCTGTGAGTTCCAGAACTAACTTTACGAGTTTCGCAACTGACTTAAAACAACTATAAATTTTGCAGGTGACCTCAGATTGAAATGATTATTTTTTTAATTTGATTAATATTTTGATAGGAATCTGAATATAAAATCAGATCTGATTTTAAATATATTGTTCATGATTAATTCCATTTTTCCCAATACTATCATTATCTTTTCTTTATGGCCTACATACACAAGACTTTTCATCTTTTCCCAAATAATCAATAGGATTAGTCAACAAAATAAATAAAAAAAGATTTCTAAATAATGAACAAGATATATATCCTATATTTTATTTTAAGCAAACTATAAATTCCTAGATTACATTTAAATCCACTTTCAAAGGTAACTTGGAATAACAAGATAAAGGTAATTTATGACCAATTTATGGCCTCATCAACTTTGAAAATTTTCATATTTTTAAAAAAGTTGGGGTTTTCAAAAAATGAATATTTCGAAAAAGTCAAGATTTTTAAAAAGTTGGGATTCTTGAAACAGTTGGACTTTTTGCATTTTTGAAGAGTATAGATTTATGAAAAAGTCATTTTTTTTAAAATCTCGACGTTTTGAAAAAAGTTAGGATTTTGGAAATCATGGGATTTTAAAAAAAAATTGATTTTCCAAAAAATCATGATTTTGTAAAAGTGAAGATTTTCAAAAAAGTCAGGATTTTCGGAAAGTAAGAATTTCAAAAAATTCAAGATATTAGAAAATGTTTGGATTTTTAAAACATTAAGATTTTTCAAAAAGATATAAATTTTGAATAATTCAGGATAATTGAAAAAAACTTTAATTTTTAATGTTTGTGATTTTCGAAAAAGTATAATTTACAATTTTAGAAAAGGATACAATTTCATAATTCTTAAAAAGTTCAAATTTCCAAAATTTTAGCGTTTTTGAAAAAGTTGAGATTTTTAAAAAAAATCAGGATTATAAAAAGGTTGGGATTTTGAAAAAAAAAATGGGATTTCAATAAGTTGTGATTTCGAAAAAGCCAAGAATTTTGAGAAAGTTGGGATTTTAAAAAAAGACAGTATTTTGAAAAAAGGTGTAATTTTCAAATAAGCCAAAAATTACAAAACTAAAGAGAATTTTAATTCCCAACTTTTTTGAATATCCTAATTTTTCTAAAAATCCTAACATTTTTGAAATCTTTACTTTTTTAAATTTCCAAATTTTTATAAAATTGTGACTTTTTTGAAAATTGTGAATTTTTAAAAAATCACTTGTTTTTTTAAAATTATGATCTATTTGAATTCATGACTTTATCACTTTCAAAAAATTTGAAAATACAAACTTTCTGAAACTCCAGACTTTTTTGAAATCATAATTGCTTAAAAATCGAGATATTTTTTAAATTGTGACTTTTTCAAAATCGTGACCTCCTAAACACTAAAAAACCTGAGTCATAAACACTAAACACTAAGCCAAAAACCATCAATCATTAACTCATAAACTCTTAACACTGATTCATAAACCCTTGGCCATAAACCATAAGCCTAAATCCCTCAATCGTAAAACCTAAACTCTAAACCCCCAAACATTAAACCTAAACCCTATACTGTGAACCCTAAAGCCTAAGGCCTTCCTAAACCATGACTTATAAGTCCTAAACCCTAAGCCATAAACCCTAAACCCGTGAGCCCTAAATTAAATCCCTAACCTAAATCTTTAGCTAGAGACCTAAACCCTAAACCCTAAACTCATAACCTTGAACCTCGAACCCTGAGCCATGGACCCTCAACCATATAAACCCTTAGCCCTAAACCCTTAAAATTTAGCCTTATACCCTATAAACCCTAAACCTTAAGCTTTAATCTAAACTCCTAAACCCTAAATTTTGAATCTTACACCTCAGCCTAAATGTTAAAAACAATTTGGGGATTTTCGAAAAATGAATAGTTTGAAAAAGTATGGATTTTTTAAAAGTTGGGATTTTCAAAAGAGTTGAGAAATTTTTTTCACATTTTTAAAGAGTGAAATTTTTTTGATGAGTCTAATTTTTGAAAATGTACAGATTTTCAAAGAAGTTGGGGATTTTTGAAAAACTATATTTTCAAAAAAGTTAGGATTTTTGAAAAGACGAGATTTTGAAAAATTTTTTTTAAAAGTATCCAAAAATTTGTGATTTTGTAAAAGTAAATATTTTCTAAAAAGTAAGGATTTTAAATAAAGTAAAGATTTTAGAAAAAGGTCCAATTTTCAAAACAGTCCCTATTTTTATTATTTGTGATATTTGAAACAATATATTTTTTTAAAATGTAAGGATTTTCGAAAAAGTCAATATTTTCGATAAAGTTGAGATTTAGAAAATTCAGGGATTTTTAAAAACTTCGGATTTCTAAAAAAATATATTTTCTAAAACATCATGATTTTTTAAATAGTTACGATTTTTTAAAATGTTGGGATTTTTAAAAAAGTTCTAATCTAAAAAGATTCAATATTTCAAAAATGTAGTGATGCACCGAAATTAGCAGGAACTTGAAAAGGTCACAAGTTGTGCTCCAAGTGTCTGTTTGAGTCCGTTTTTTTTAAACCACACATGTTTCAAAAATCTCAACTTTTTTAAAATATCAGAATTTTCAAAAAAAAAGTCGGGAGTTCGAATAATTTAGATTTTATTGAATTTCTAGATTTTTAAATATGTCATGATTTTGGAAAAACTCATTATTTTCAAAAAAGTTGTGAATTTCAAAATATTTAGGATTTTAAATAATTTACAGTTTTAGAAAAAGATAGAATTTTGTAATTCTAAAAAATTTTAAATTTCAAATATTTTAGGGTTTTTGAAACAGTTAAGATTTTCTAAAAATTCAGGATTATGGAAAGGTTTAGATTTCAAACAAAAATTGGGATTTCAAAAAATTTGTGATTTTGGAAAGCCAAGAATTTTGAGAAAGTTAGGATTTTTACAATAGACTTTTTCGAAAATATTTTGAAAAAAGAAGCAAACTTTTTGAAAATATGTGGGGAATGCTAAACCCAAAACCCTAAATCCTAAATGATAAACCCAAAACCATAAAATCTTAACACTAAAATACTAAACCCTAAACCCTCAACCATAAACCCAAATCCTTAAACAGTCAAACCTAAACTCTAAACCCCGAATTTTAAATCATAAACCATAAACCCTTGTTCCCCAGCCATGAAGCCTAAACCCTAAACACTAAGCCCTAAACCCCCCTAACCCTGAGCCTTAAACCCTAAACCCTAAATAGTGAATGCTAAAGCATTATGCCTAAACCTAAACCCTATACCTTATATCTTGAACTGTGAGCCCTAAGCCAAAACCATAAACCCTAAACCCTACACTCATAACCCCGAACCTCAAACCTGTAGCCATGGACCCTTGACCAAGAACATTAAGACATAAACCATATAAACCATGACCCCTACACCCTAAAACCCTATAAACCCTAAACCCTATTTTGAAACCCTAAACTGTAAGCCTTATACCCTATAAACCCTAAACCTTAATCTCTAATTAGTTCTAAACCCTAAATGCTAAATCGTAAATACTAAACCCTCAATCATAAACCATGAGCCCTAAACCCTAAATGCAATACCCATAACCATAAACCTTGAAACCCAAACCCTAAAAATTAAGCCATAAATTTGAAACCCTAAAATTGAATTCTTAAACCCTAAACTTTGATCCCCGAACCCTTAACCCTTAACCCTTAGCCCTAAACCATAAACCCTGAATCTAAGCCCAAAAACCTAAACCCTAAACACTAAACTCTAAACCCTCAACCTAGGAAACTTAAAATAGTTAGATTTGTAAAAAGTCGGTATTTTTAAAAACATGGGATTTTAAGAAATTCAAAATTATGACTTTTGAAAAAGTTGCAATTTTAAACAAAGTTATTATTTTTGAAAACAAGGTTTAAAAAATGTTGGGACTTTGAAAATGTTCATATTTTCAAATAAGCCGAGGTTTTTGAAATAAAAATATTTCAAAAAAGTCCACATTTTTGAAAAGTTGGGATTTTAGAAAGAGTTGGGCTTTTTGCTTTTTTGAAGAGTCAAGATTTTATAAGAGTCTGGATTTTAAAAAAACTCAAGATTTTTGAAAAACTCGACATTTTCAAAAAAGTTAGGAATTTTTAAAAGATGGGATTTTAAATTTTTTGAGATTTTCAAAAAAGTCGTGATTTTGTAAAAGTGATTTTTTTTGAAAAATTCAAGATTTTTCAAAATTCAGGAATTTCAAAAGAGTCAATTTTTTTGAACATGTTGGGATTTTTGAATAAATCAGGAACCCTTAAAACTGAATCTTAAACCATAAACCCTCAGCTATAAACCATAAACACAAATCCCTAAATCATAATACCTAAACTCTAAAGCCCAAACCTTTAACCATAAACCCTACACCTTGATCCCTGAGGCATGAAGCCTAAACTCTTAACGCTAAACCCTCAGCTATAAACCATAAACAAATATCCCTAAATCATAATACCTAAACTCTAAACCTAAAACCTTAAACCATAAACCCTACACCATGAGATCCTTGACGTATGAAGCATAAACTCTTAACCCTAGATCCTAAACCCTAAAAAGTGAACAATAAACCCCTAGGCCTAACACTAAACCCTATACCTATACCTTGAACCATGATCCTTAAGACAAAACTCTAAATCCTAAACTCTGAGCCATATATCCTATAAACCCTAAACCTTAAGCTCTAATTGCTCCTAAACCCTAAATTCTGAGTCTTGAACCCTAAAACTCTAAATGCTAAATACTAATTACAAAACCCTCAATTGTAAACCATGAGCCTTAAACCCTAAGTGCAAAACCCTCAACCGTAAACCATGAGCCCTAAACCCTAAGTGTAAAATCCTTAATCACATACCTAAAACCCCAAACACTAAAACATAAGTCGTAATTCATAACCCTAAAACCTAATTCTTAAACCTTAAATTGTGATCCTTGAACCTCGAACCTCAACTCTAAACCCTTAACCCTGAGCCTTGAGCCCTAATCCCTAAATCCTAAAACTAAACCTTAAACCCTGAATCCTGAGCACAAAAACATAAACCCTAAACTCTAAATCACCTGAGCCCTAAATCCTCAACCTAAAAACCTTAAAATAGTCAGATTTGGAAAAAGTTGGTATTTTGAAAAACTTGAGATTTTTAAAAAAGTCACGACTTTTGAAAAATTTGCAATTTTAAACCAAGTTGTTATTTTCAGAAACATCAAGATTTTAAAAATGTTGGGAATTTGAAGATGTTCAGATTTTCAAACAATTTGGAGTTTAAGAAAAACTGAATATTTTAAAAAAGTCTAGATTTTTGAAAAGTTTGAATATTTGAAAAATTTGGGCTTTTGCATTTTTCAAGAGTCAAGATTTTTTTAAAACTCAAGATTTTTTCAAAATCAAGTTGGAATTTTGAAAACACGGGATTTTAAAAAAATTGAGATTTTCCAAATATTCGTGATTTTATAAAATTGAAAATTTTCCAGAAAGATAAGATTTTGGAAAATGTTGGCATTTTTAAAATGTCAAGATTATTGAAAAATTCAGGATTTTTTTATAAGTCAAGATATAAGATAAAGTTGAAATTTAAAAAGTTTAGGATTTTTAAAAACTTGGGATTTCTGAAAAAGTCTTGATTTTCGCAAATGTCACTGATTTTGAAATAGTTACAATTTTTGAAAAAAGTTGGTATTTTCAAAAAACTTATAATCTCAAAATAGTCAAGATTTCAAAAATGTAGTGATGTGCCAAAATTAGTAGGAACTTGAAAGGGTTATAACTTGTCCCCCAGGTGTCCATTTGAGTCCATTTGTTTTAAACTACATGTTTCAAAAATCTCAAAATTTTTAAAATATCAGGATTTTAAAAAAAAAGTCTTGATTTTGAATTATTTAGATTTTCTAGAAATTCTAGATTTTTAATTGATCTGTTAAAAAGTTATTATTTTCCAAAAAAATTTGAATTTAAAAAAATTATGATTTTTAAGAATTTACAATTTAAGAAAAAGATAGAATTTCATAATTTTAAAAAAGTTTGAATTTCAAAAATTTAGGGTTTTTGAAAAAGTTGAGAATTTCCAAAAAGGCATGATGATGAAAAGTTTGGGATTTTGAACAAAAATTGGATTTCAAAAAAGTCAGGATAAGCTGATAATTACAAAACATAATTTTTTTAAAAATCCAAACTGTTTTGAATATCCTATTTTTGTAAAAAATCATAACATTTTCAAAATTCCAACTTTTTATAAAATTGTGACTTTTTCAAAAATTATGAATTTTTAAAAACTCACAAGTTTTTTTTAAAAGTGTGAACTTTTTAAATTCATGACTTTATCACATTTAAAATCTTTGAAAACACAGACTTTTTGAAAATCATGACTTTTTCAAAATTGTAACTGTTTCAAAATCAGGATATTTTTGAAATCATGACCCCTAAACCCTAATCCTTAAAAGTTGAGTCGTAAACGCTAAATCATAAACCCTAACATCCTTAACCCCTAATACCAAAACCCTAAACCCTCAGCCATAAACCATAAACACAAATCCCTAAATCGTAATACCTAAACTCTAAACCACAAACCTTAAACCATAAACCCAAAACCCTGATCCTTGAGACATGAAGCCAAAACACTAAACCCCTAACCTTGAGCCTTAAACCATAAACACTAAAAAGTGAACCCTAAAGCCTTAGGCCTTACCCTAAACCCTAAACCCTATACCTTGAACCGTGAGCCCTAAGCCAAAACTCTAAACGTTTAAATAGAGACCTAAATCCTAAACCCTAAATGTTTAGCTAGAGAACTAAACCCTAAACCCTAAACTCATAACCCCGAACCTCAAACCCTGAGCCATGGAACCTTAACCATGAACATTGAGTCCTAAGCCCTAAATCCTGACCACTATGCCCTAAACCCTAAACTCTAAGCTCTATACCCTATAAACCCTAAACCTTAAGCTCTAACTGCTCCTAAACAATAAATTCTAAGTCTTAAATCCTATAACCCTTAATGGCAAATCCTAAATTTACCATCAACTGTAAACCTCAAACCCCAAACCCTAAAACGTTTTTCTAAAACTGTTAATCTTGATCCCCGAACCCTGAACCCTAAATTTACCCTAAGCCCTGAGCACTGAGGCCAAAAAAGTAAACCCTAAACACTCAACCTAAAAACCTTAAACTAGTTAGATTTGGAAAAAGTTAGTGTTTTAAAAAACTTGGGATTTTAAAAAAATCAAGATTTTTGAAAAAGTTAGGATTTTCAAAAACTTGAGATTTTCATAAAAGTCACGACTTTTAAAAAGTTGCAATTTTAAATAAAGCTTTTATTTTTGAAAACATCAAGATTTGAAAAATGTTCGGGCTTTAAAAATGTTAAGATTTTTTAAAAATTTCAGGTTTTCGAAAAATGAATATTTCGAAAAAATCTGAATTTTTGAAAAAGTTGGGATTTTCAAAAGAGTCGTGGTTTTTGGAGAGTCCAAATTTTTCAAAACTCAAGATTTTAAAAATAGTTTCAAGTTTAAAAAAAGTTTAGATTTTCAAAAAATTTATAATCTCAAAAGAGTCAAGATTTCAAAAATGCAGTGATGCACCAAAATTACCATGAATTTGAAAAGGTCGTAACTTGTGCTCCAAGGTTTTGTATCTTTTTAGATTTTCTAGAAATTCTAGTTTTTTGAATGATTTTGAAAATGTAATTTTTTTCCAAAAAGTTGTGAATTCAAAATAATTTAAGTTCTTAAAGAATTTCTAATTTAAGAAAAGGATAGAATTTCATAATTCTAATAAAGTTTGAATTTCAAAAATTTTAAGGTTTTTGAAAAAATTGAGATTTTCAAAAAAAAGTCAGGATTATGAGAAGGTTGGGATTTTGAACAAATAATTAGATTTCAAACAAGTTGTGATTTTGTAAACACCAAGAATTTTGAGAAAGTTGGGATTTTCAAAAAAGACAAGATTTTGAAAAAAGGTGAAATATTCAAATAAGTCGGGAATTACAAAACTGAAGAGATGTTTTACATGCCAACTATTTTGAATATCATATTTCTTTTGAAAATCCTAACACTTTATAAATCTTTGCTTTTTCTAAATTCAAACTTTTTATGAAATCATAACTTTTTTTAAAATTACAAATTTTTAAAAAATCATGAGTTTTTTTAAAAATTGTTAATTTTATGATCATTCACGACTTTATCACTTTCAAAATCTTTGAAAATACAAACTTTTTTTAAAATCATGACTTTTTCGAAATCATAACTGTTTCAAAATTTGGATATTTTTGAAATCATGACTTTTTCAAAATCGCGACCACTAGTTCCTAAACCCTACAACCATAGACCTAAGTCATAAATGCTAAATGCTAAACCCCAACATCCTAAACACTAAGCCCAAAACCCTAAATCATTAACCATAAACACAAAACCCTTAAAACCGGATCCTAAACCGTAAACCCTGAGCCATAAACCATAAACCAAAATCCCTAAATTGTAATACCTAAACTCTAAAATCCCAAACCTTAAACCATAATAAACCCTAAACCCTAATCCCTGAGCCATGAAGCCTAAACCTTAAACCCTAAGCCCTAAACCATAAATAATAAACCCTAAACCTTAAATAGTGAAACCTAAAGCCTTAGGCCTAACCCTAAACCTTTACCTAGAGACCTAAACCCTAAACCATAAACTCATAACCCTGAACCTCAAATCTTGAGAATTGGACCCTCAAACATGAACATTAAGACCTAAACCCTAAATCCTAACCCCTATGCCCTAAACCCTAAACTCTGAACCCTGTAACATATAAAGCCTAAATTCTAAATCCTAAATCCTAAACCCTCAATCATAAACCATGAGCAAAAAACCCTAAGTGTAAAACCATCAGCCGTAAAACTCAAAACCTAAACCCTAAAACTTGAGCACTAAATCCTAACCCTAAACCCTAAACCCTATAACTTAATTCTTAAACCTTGATCATCGAACCCTGAACCCTGAACCCTGAACCCTGAACCCTGAACCCTAATCCTTAAACCCTAAACACTAAATCCCTTTAGCCCTAAACCCTACACCTAGAAACTTTAAATTAGTTAGATTTTGAAAAAGTTGGTATTTTCAAAAACTTGGGATTTTCAAAAATTTAAGATTTTGGAAAAAGTTTGGATTTTCAAAAACTTGAGATTTTCAAAATCTTTTAAAATATAGAATTTGGGAAAATCATGACTTTTTCGAAATCCTAATTATTTCAAAATCTATATATTTTTGAAATTGTGAATTTTTCAAAATTCCGGCTGCTAAACCCTAAACCTTAAAAAAGTTAGATTTGGAAAATTTTGGTATTTTCAAAAACTTGGGATTTTCAGAAATTAAAGATTTTTAAAAAGTCACAACATTTTAAAAAAGTTGCAATTTTAAACAAAGTTGTTGGTTTCGAAAACATCAAGATTTAAACAATGTTGGGATTTTTAAAAATGTTGGGCTTTTCGTATTTTTGTAGGGTCAACATTTTTTAAGAGTCTTTTGGATTTTTGAAAAACTCGACAGTTCCAAAAAAAGTTAGGATTTTGAAAAAATTGTGATTTTCCAAAAAGTCGTGGTTTTGTAAAAGTGAAGATTTTAACAAAAGTCAGGATTTTAAAAAATGTTGGGATTTATAAAACGTCAAGATTTTTTCAAAAAGTAAGGATTATTAAATAAGTCAGGATATTAAAAAAAGTCCCAATTTTCAATATTTGTGATTTTAAAAAAAAATACACTTTTTTTAAAAAAAGTTAGGATTTTAAAAAACGTTGATATTTTTTTATAAATTTGAAATTTTACAAAAATCAAGAATTTTTAAAAACTTGGGATTTCTATAAAAGTTTTGATTTTGGAAAACATCTTGATTTTTGAAATAGTTGTGATTTTCAAAAAAGTTGGGATTTTTAGAAAACTTAGAATCTCAAAAGACTCAAGATTTCAAAAATGTAGTGATGCACCAAAATTACCATGAACTTAAAAACGTCATAATTTGTCCTCCTGGTGTTCATTTGAGTCCATTTTTTTGAAACCACACGTTTCAAAAATCTAAACTTTTTTAAAATATCAGGATTTTTAAGAAAAAGTCGGGAGTGTAAATAATTTAGATTTTCCAGAAATTCAGGATTTTTTAATACGTCATGATTTTTGAAATAGTCATTATTTTTCAAAAAGTTGTGAATTCAAAAAAATTTAAGATTTTAAAGAATTTCCAATTTTAGAAAAAGATTGAATTTCATAATTCTAAAAACTTTAGAATTTCAAATTTTTTTAGGGATTTTGAAAAAGTTGAGATTTTCAAAAAAGTCAGGATTGTGAAAAGGTTGGGTTTTCAAAAGAGTCACGATTTCAAAAAAGCCAAGAATTTTGAGAAAGTTGCGATTTTCAAAAAAGATAAGATTTATAAAAAAGGAGCAATTTTTCAAATAAGTCAGGAATTATAAATCTGAAGAGATTTTTAAATCCCAACTTTGTTGAATATCCTAATTTTTTTGAAAATCCTAACATTTTAAAAATCTTTAATTTTTCAAAATTCCAACATTTTATAAAATCATGACATTTTCAAAAATTAAGAATTTTTAAAAAATTAAGAAATTTTAAAAAATCAAGAGTTCTTTTAAAAATTTTGAACTTTTTAAATTCATGACTTTATCACTTTCAAAATATTTGAAAATATAGACTCTTAAAATTTTTTAAAACCCCAACTCTTTCAAAAATCTCAACTTTATGACAATCCAAACTTTTTTGAAATATTCATTTTTCGAAAACCCCAACTTGTTTGAAAATCTAAACATTTTGAAAGTCCCAACATTTTTTTAATAGATTTTTTTACAATTGCAACTTTTTCAAAAGTCATGACTTTTTTGAAACTATCAAGTTTTTAAATATCTTGAATTTTTGAAAATCCAAACTTTTTAAAAATACCAACTTTTTCCAAATCTCACTATTTTAAATCCTTAGTCGTAAACGCTAAATCCTAAATCCTAAATCCTAAACCATAAACACAAAATTCTTAACACTGAATCTTAAACTGTAAACCCTCAACCATAAACCATAAACCTCAATCCTTAAATCGTAATACCTAAACTCCCTTAAACCATAAACCCTAAAGCCAGTCATGAAGCCAAAACCCTAAACCCTAAGCCCTAAGCCCTAAACCCTAAACCCCTAACCCTGTGCCTTAAACACTAAACCCTAAATAGTGATCCCTAAATCCTTAGGCCTAACCCTAAACCCTAGACCTTTTACCTTGAACCGTGAGCCCTAAGCCAAAACCCACTTTTTTGAAAATCTTGACTTTTTAAAAAAAAAATTGAATTTTTGAAAATCCCAAATTTTTCAAAATACAACCTTTTTACAAATCTAACTATTTTGAGGGTTTAGGGCTTAGGGGATTTAGTATTTAGCGTTTAGGATTTTGTGCTCAAGATTCAGGGTTTAGGGATTAGGGATTATGGGTCGAGGTTCAAGGTTCATGGTTTAGGGACTAGGGTTGAGGTTAATGGTTTGAGGATTATGAATTAGGTTTTAGAGTTTTGGGGTTTAGGGTTTAGGGCTTAGGTTTTAGGGTTTTGGGTTCGAGATTTTCAAAACATGTGATTTCAAAAAATAAAAAAGACTCAAACAGACACTCGGATCTTTTGGAATTCCTACTAATTTTGGCACAACACTACATTTTTAAAATCTTGAGTCTTTTGATACTATAAATTTTTCAAAAATCCCAACTATTTCAAAAATCGTAACTATTTCATAAATCACGACATTTTTGAAAATCAAAACTTTTTAGAAATGTTGACTTTTTAAAAAATCCTTACTTTTTAAAAACATTATATTTTTCAAAAATCGCAACTATTAAAAATTAGGACTTTTTTCAATAACCTGACTTCTTCAAAAATCCTTACTTTTTTAAAAATCATGACTTTTGGAAAATCTTAAATTATTTAAAATCCCGTATTTTAAAAAATCTTGAGTTTTTCAAAAATCCCATATTTTTCAAAATACCGACTTTTTCCAAATCAAACTATTTTAAGGTTTCTAGGTTCAGAGTTTAGGTTAGGGCTCAAAGGATTTAATGTTTAGGGTTTAGGGTTTATTGTTTATAGTTTAGCGATTAGGGCTTAGGGCTGAAGGTTAAGGGTTTAGGGTTCAGGGTTGTAGTTCAGGGTTCGGGGATCAATGTTTAGTGTTTAAGAATTAGGTTTTAGGGTTTAGGGATTAGGGCTCAAGTTTTAGGGTTTGCGGTTCAAGGTTTATGGTTGAGGGTTTTACACTTAGGGTTTAAGGCTTATGGTTAACGATTGAGGGTTTAGTATTTATGGTTTTATGGTATAAGACTCAAAATTTAGTGTTTAGGAGAAATTAGAGCTTAAAGTTTAGGGTTTTTAGGGTACAGGTCTCAAAGTTTAAGGTTTAGGGTGTAGGTGTAAGGCTTAAGGATTTAGGTCTTAGTGTCATGGTTAAGGGTCGATGGCGGTCATGGTTCAAGGTATACGGTTAAGGGTTAGGCCTAAGGTTTTAGGGTTCATTGTTTAGGGTTAGAGGTTTAGGGTTTAGGGTTTAGGCTTCATGGCTCATGGATCATGGTTTAGGGTTTATGGTTTAAGGTTTAGAGTTTAGGTAAAATGATTTAGGGATTTGGGTTTATAGTTTATGGTTTAGGATTCAGTTGTAAGGGTTATGTGTTTATGGCTTAGTGTTTAGAATTTCGGGGTTTAGGTTTAGCGTTTACGACTCAGGTTTCATGTTTTTGGGTTTAGGAATTAGGGTTTGTGATTTTGAAAAAGTCACGATTTCAAAAATATCCTGATTTTGAAACAGTTAAGATTTTGAAAAAGTCTGTATTTTCAAAGATTTTGAAAGTGATAAAGTTATGATTTTAAAAAGTTCACAATTTTTAACTAATGATTTTTAAAATAAAATAATTTTCAAAAAAGTTCTGATTTTATAAAAAGTTGGAATTTTAAAAAAGTTAAGATTTTTAAAATGTTAGGATTTAAAAAAAAGGATATTCAAAACTATTGGGATTTAAAAATCTCTTTAGTTTTGTAATTGCAGACTTATTATAAAATTACACCTTTATTGAGAATATTGTCTTTTTTGAAAATCCCAACTTTCTCAAAATTCTTGTCCTTTTGGAAATCATGAGTTTTTTAAAATCCCAAT
This sequence comes from Taxus chinensis, assembly GCA_019776745.2. Classification (NCBI taxonomy): domain Eukaryota; kingdom Viridiplantae; phylum Streptophyta; class Pinopsida; order Cupressales; family Taxaceae; genus Taxus; species Taxus chinensis. The sequence continues at coordinate 502,740,716 of CM034151.1, forward strand.
TTTTGTTCGAATTCCCAACCTTTTTATAATCCTGAATTTTTTCAAAATCTCAACTTTTTAAAAAACCCTAAACAAATTTAAATTCAAATTTTTTTTATAATTATGAAATTCTATCTTTTTTAAAATTGCAAATTCTTTAAAAATCCTGTTTTTGTTTTAATTCACAACTTTTTGGAAAATAAAGAATTTTTAAATCATGACATATTCAAAAATGAAGAATTTTTGGAAAATCTAAATTATTCAAACTCCTGAATTTTATTTAAAATCCTAATATTTTAAAAAAGTTGACTTTTTTTGAAACATGTGGTTTAAAAAAATTTACTCAAATGGACACCCGGAGCACAAGTTATGACCTTTTCAATTTCTTGCTACTTTTGGCACCTCACTACGTTTTTGAAATCTTGAGTCTTTTGAGATTATAACTTTTTTGAAAATCCCAAATTTTTCGAAAATCAAAACTTTTCCAGAAATCCCAACTTTTTAAAAATTCCTTAATTTTCTAAATTCTCATCTTTATCAAAAATGTTGACTTTTAAAAAAAATCCTTAACTCTTTAAAAAATAATATATTTTCAAAAATCACAAATATTAAAAATAGGGACTTTTTCAAATATCCTGACTTATTCTAAAATCTTGACTTTTCCAAAAATCTTGACATTTTAAAAATTCCAACATTTTCCAATATCTTGACTTTTTTGAAAATCCCGACTTTTAAAAAATTCTTGACTTTTCGAAAATCTTCACTTTTACAAAATCATGACTTTTTGGAAAATCTCAATATTTTTAAAATCTCATCTTTTCAAAAATCTTAACATTTTTAAAAATTTCATATTTTTAAAAAAAAATCCAGTCTTTTTTGAAAATCTCAATATTTTTAAAATCTCATCTTTTCAAAAATCTTAACATTTTTTAAAATTTCATATTTTTAAAACCCAAACTTGCTTGAAAATCTCAACATTTTCAAACTTCCGACATTTTTTAAATCTTGATATTTTCAAAAATAACAACTTTCTTCAAAATTGTAACTTTTTTGAAAATCTCAAGTTTTTTAAATTCTTGACTTTTTGAAAATCCCATGTTTTTGAAAATACCAATTTTTTCCAAATCTAACCATTTTAAGGTTTCTATGTTGAGGGTTTAAGGCTAAGGGGATTTAGTGTTTAGTGTTTAGGTTTATGGGATCAGGGTTTGGGGTTTAGTGTTTAGGGTTTAGGGATTAGGGCTCAAGGCTAAGAGTTCAAGGTTGTGTGTTGAGGTTCAAGGTTTAGGGTTTATGAATTAGGTTTTAGGGGTTAGGATTTAGGGTTTTAGGGTTTAGTATTTAGTATTTAATATTTAGAGTTTTAGGGTTTAAGACTCATAATTTAGGGTTTAGAAGTAATTAGATCTTAAGGTTTAGGGTTTAGAGGGCTCAATGTTTAGCGTTTAGAGCATATGGGTCAAGATTTAGGAATTTAGGTCTCAGTGTTCATGGTTGAGGTTCCATGGCTCAGGGTTTGAGGTTTTAGGTTATGAGTTTAGGGTTTAGGGTTTAGGGTTTTGGCTTAGGGCTCATGGTTCAAGGTATAGGGTTTATGGTCATGCATAAAGCTTTAGGGTTAACTATTTAGGGTTTACGATTTAAGAAAAACTGTTAGGGGTTTTTTGGCTTATTGTTTAGGGTTTAGGCTTCATGGCTCAGGGTTTATGGTTTAAGGTTTTGGGTTTAGATTCTAGGTTTTACGATTTAGGGATTTGGGTTTATTGTTTATGGACGAGGGTTTACAGTTTAGGAATCAATATTAAGAGTTTATGGTTTAGGATTTAATGTTTTGGGCTTAGTCTTTTTGATGTTGGGGTTCAAGGTTTTATGTTTATGACTGAGGTTCTAGTTTTAAGGGTTTAGGGGTCGCAATTTTAAAAAAGTCACGATTTACAAAATATCTTTATTTTGAAATAGTTAGTATTTCAAAAAAGTCATGATTTTTAAAAAGTCTATATTTTGACAGATTTTGACAGTCATGAGTTTAAAAAGTTCACAATTTTTCAAATACTAACGATTTTAAAAAAAATTGTAACTTTCGAAAATGTCACAATTTCATAAAATTTGTAAGATTTTGAAAATGTTAGGATTTTCAAAAAATTAAGATATTCAAAAAATCTAGGATTTAAAAATCTCTTCAGTTTTGTAATTCCTGAGTTATTTGAAAATTACACCTTTTTTCAAAATCTTGTCTTTTTTGAAAATCCCAACTTTCTTAAAATTCTTTGCTTTTTTGAAATCATGACTTTTTTGAAATCCCCATTTTTATTTGAAATCCCAACATTTTCATAATCCTGACTTTTTACAAAAATCTCAACTTTTCCAAAAACCCTAAATTTTTTGAAATTCAAACTTTTCTAAAATTATGAAATTCTATCTTTTTCTAAAATTGCAAGTTCTTTAAAATCCTTTTTTTTTTTTAAATTCACAACTTTTTGGAAAATAATGAGTTTTTCAAAAATCATGACATATTAAAAAATCTAGAATTTCTGGAAAATCTTAATTATTCAAACTCCCGACTTTTTTTTCGAAAATTCTGATATTTTTTAAAAGTTGAGATTTTTGAAACATATTGTTTCAAAAAATAAAACAGACTCAAAGGCCAGAGTAGAATTTATGACCTTTTGGACTTCCTACTAATTTGGTGCATTACTACATTTTTGAAATCTCGAGCCTTTTGAGATTATAAAGTTTTTGAAAAACCCAACTATTTTGAAAATTGTAAATATTTTAAAAATTGTGAAGTTTTCAAAAATCCCAGCTTTTTAAAAATTTCTGAATTTTCTAAAATCTCAACTTTATCAAAAATGCTGACTTTTTTAAAAATCGTTACTTTTTTAAAAAAATCTTTTGAAAATCGCAAAAACTAAATATCGAGACTTTTTCAAATATCCTGACTTATTCTAAAAATCTTGACGTTTTAAAAATGCCAACATTTTCCTAAAATTTTTACTTTGAAAATCAGGACTTTTAAAAAATCCTAACTTTCTTGAAAATCTTCACTTTTACAAAATCACGATTTTTCGAAAAATCTCAAATTTTTTTAAATCCCGTTTTTTCAAAAATCCTTACATCTTTGAAAAATTCAAAATTTTCAAAAATATTGACTTTTAAAAAAATCCAAACTCTTCAGAAATCTTGATTCTTCAACAATACGAAAAGCCCCAATTCTTTAAAAAATCCAAACTTTTCAAAAACCCTGATGTTTTTGAAATATTTAGTTTTTAAAAACCACAACTTTTTTGAAAATTTGAACATTTTCAAAGTGCGAACATTGTTTAAATATTAATGTTTTAAAAATAACAAATTTGTTTTAAATTGTAACTTTTTCAAAAGTTTAGACTTTTTTTAAAATCTCAAGTTTTTCTAAAATCATGAAATTCTTTTTCTAAAATCTCAAATTCATTAAAATTGATTTTTTTTCTAAATTCGCAACTTTTTAGACAATAATAAGTTTTTCGAAAATCAGAATTTTTTTTAAAATCACAACTATTTAAAAAATTGGGACGTTTTTTAAAAATCCTTATAAAAAATCACAAATATTAAAATTCGAGCCTTTTTGAATATCCTAACTCATTCAAAATTCCTGACTTTTTCAAAAATTGAAATATTTTCCAAAATCTTGACTTTTCAAAAATCGTGAATTTTTTTAAAATCCAGACTTTTGAAAAATCCTAACTTTTTTGAAAATGTCGAGTTTTTAGAAGATCTTGCGTTTTTCAAAAATCTAGATTCCTTAAAAATTCTGACTTTTAAAAAATGTGAAAAGCCCAACTCTTTTGAAAATCTTGACTTTTTTGAAATATTCAATTTTCGAAAACACCAACTTGTTTCAAAATCTGAACATTTTCAAAGTCCAAATATTTTCTAAAATCTTGATGTTTTCATATATAACAACTTTTTTAAAAATTGTAACATTTTCAAAAGTCATGACTTCTTTGAAAATCTCAAGTTTTTAGAAATTCTGACTTTTTAAAAATTCTTGACTTTTTGGAAATCCCAAGTTTTTCAAAATAGTAACTTTATCCAAATCTATCTATTGTAAGGTTTCTAGGTTGAGGGTTTATGGCTCAATGGATTTAGTGTTTAGGGATTATGGCTCGGTTCAGGGGTCAAGTTTTAGGGTTTAAGAATTAGGGTTTAGGTTTAGGATTTAGGGATTAGATTTTAGGGTTTGGGGTTTGAGGTTTACGGTTTTACATTGACGGTTTAGGTCTCATGGTTTACGATTGATGGTTTAGTATTTAGGATTTAGAATTTAGGGTTTTTGAGTAATTAGAGCTTAAGGTTTAGGGTTTAGGTTATAGGGGTCAGGGTTTAGGGTTTAGGTCTCAGTGGTCATGGTCGAGGGTCCATGGCTCAGGGTTTGAGGTTATGAGTTTATGGTTTAGGGTTTTTGCTTCGAGCTCACGGTAAAAGGTATAGGGTTTTACGGTTTATGTTTCGGCCTAAGGCTTTAGGGATTTAGGGTTTTTGCTTCATGGCTCAAGGACCATGGTTTAGAGTTTAGGTTTTACGATTAAGGGATTTGGGTTTATGGTGACTGAGGGTTAAGAGTTTAGGATTTAGTGTGAAGGGTTTATTGTTTATGGTTTAGGATTTATGGTTTTGGGATAAGTGTTTAGGATGTTGGGGTTTAGGGTTTAGCATTTATGACTCAAGTTTAAGGTTTTAGGGTTTAGGGGTTAGGGGTCGCAACTTTGGGAAAGTCACAATTTTGAAATAGTTAGGATTTTGAAAAAGTTATGATTTTCAAAAACTCTATATTTTAAAAGACTTTGAAAGTGATAAAGTCATGAATTTAAAATTTTTAGAATTTTAAAAAAACTCATGATTTTTTTAAAATTCGTAATTTTCGAAAAATTCATGATTTAATAAAATGCTTGAAATTTGAAAAAGTAAAGATTTTGAAAATGTTAGGATTTTGAAAAAAATAAGAATATTCAAAACAGTTGGGATTTAAAAATCTCTTTAGTTTTGTAACTCTCATTTTTTTTCAAAATCTTATCTGTTTTGAAAATCGTAACTTTTTCAAAATTCTTAGCTTTTTTGAAATCACATCTTTTTTGAAATGCCAATTTTTGTTTGAAATCCCTATTTTTGTTCAAAATCCCAACCTTTTCATAATCGTGACTTTTTTGAAAATCTCAACTATGTCAAAAACCCTACAATTTTTTAAATTCGATTTTTTTTAGAATTATTAAATTCTATCTTTTTTTAAAATTAAAAATTCTTTAAAATCATAAAAAAAAATTAAATTCACAACTTTTTGAAAATAATAACTTTTTCAAAAATCACAACTATTTCAAAAATCGGGATGTTTTTTAAAAATCCTTATCAAAAATTGCAAATATTAAATAAAATTCAAGACATTATGAATATCCCGACTCATTCAAAATTCCTGACTTTTTCAAAAATATTGATGTTTTAAAAATCCCAACATTCTGCAAAATCCTGACTTTTCAAATATTGTGACTTTTTTTAAAATCCTGCCTTTTCAAAAATTCTATCTTTTTTTTTAAAATGTCGAGTTTTTCAAAAATCTAGATTCTTTAAAAATCCCGACTCTTAAAAAATGTGAAAAGCCCAACTCTTTCGAAAAACCCAACTCTTTTGAAAATCCTAACTTTTTCAAAATATTCATTTTTTGAAAACACCAGCTTTTTTCAAAATCTGAACATTTTTTAAGTCCAAACATTTTTTTAAATCTTGATGTTTTAAAAAATAACAACTTTGTTTAAAATACCAACTTTTTCAAAAGTCAGGCCTTTTTTGAAAATCTCAAGGTTTTGAAAATCCTGACTTTTTCAAAAATCTTGACTTTTTGAAAATCCCAAGAATTTAAATTTACTAACTTTATCCAAATCTATCTGTTTTAAGGTTTTTAGGGTTTGGGGTTCGAGGTTTACGATTTAGGGCTCATGGTTTATGATTGAGGGTTTAATATTTAGGATTTAGTATTTAGGGTTTCAGGGTTTAAGACTCAGAATTTAGGGTTTAGGTCTCATTGCTCATGGTTCGAAATTCAAGGTTATGAGTTTAAGATTTAGGGTATAAGTCTCTAGCTAAAGCTTTAGGGATGAAGGCTCAGGGTTAGGGGGTTAGCATTTCTTGTTTAGGGTGTAGGGCTTTTAGTGTTCAGGCTTCATGGCTCAAGGATCAAGGTTTACGATTTATGGTTTAAGGTTTGGGGTTTAGAGTTTAGGTTTTATGATTTAGGGATTTGGGTTTATGGTTTATGGCTGAGTGTTTAGGATTTACAATTCAATGTTAAGGGTTTAAGGGTTTAGGGTATGTTGAGGTTTAGGGTTTAGCAGTTACATATCAAGTTTCAAGTTTAGGTTTTAGGGTCACGATTTTGAAATAATCATGATTTCAAAAATATCCTGATTTTGAAACAATTACAATTTTGGAAATTTCATAATTTTAAAAAAGTCTGTATTTTTGAAGACTTTGAAACTTCACTATTTTTTAAAAAACTTGTCATTTTTTTAAAATTCAATTTTTTTTAGAAAAGAAGCGATTTTATTAAAAGTTGAAATTTTCAAAAAGTAAAGATTTCGAAAATGTTAGGATTTTTAAAAAAATTAGGATATTCAGAACAATTGGGATTTAAAAATCTCTTCAGTTTTGTAATTCCTGACATATTTAAAAAATGCACCTTTTTCAAAAATCTTCTCTTTTTTGAAAATCCCTATTTTCTCAAAATTCTTGGCTTTTTTGAAATCACAACTTTTTTAAAATTCCAATTTTTTTTTGAAAACCCAAGCTTTTCATAATCCTCACATTTTTGAATATCTCAACTTTTTAAAAAAACCTAAATTTTATAAAATTCAAACTTTTTGAGAATTATGAACTTTTTTTTTTTTCCAAAATTACAAATTATTTAAAATCCTAATATTTTTAAATTCACAACATTTTTTAAAATAAAGAATTTTTAAAAAATCATGACATATTTAAAAATCTAGAATATTTGAAAATTCTAAATTATTCAAACTCCTGACCTTTTTTTGAATATCATGATATTTTAAAATAATTGAGATTTTTGAAACATGTGGTTTAAAATAAATGGACACCCAGAGCACAAGCTATGACATGTTCAGGATCCTACTAATTTTGGCACATCACTACATTTTTAAAATCTTGACTCTTTGTAGATTATAACTTTTTCGAATATCCCAATTTTTTCAAAAATCATTACGTTTTTGAAAATCAAAACTTTTTTAGAAATCTCAACTTTATCAAAAACGCCAATATTTGAAAATCCTTGCTTTTTAAAACACTTATACTTTTTCAAAAATCACAAATATTATAAAAATCAAGAATTTTTTGAATATCCTGAGTATCTAAAAATCTTGTCTTTTTAAAAAATCCCAAAATTTTCCAAAATCTTGACTTTTTTGAAAATGTTTACTTTTACAAAATGATGACTTTTTCGAAAAACTCAATTTTTTTAAAATCCCATATTTTAAAAAATCATAACTTTTTTTAAATTGTCAAGTTTTTTAAATATCCATACTCTTCAAAACTCCTGACTATCAAAAACGCGAAAGGCCCAAATCTTTCAAAAATCCCAACGTTTGAAAAATCCTGAATATTTCAAAATATTTAATCTTGATGTTTTCAAAATTAAAAACTTTTTTGAAAATTGCAACTTTTTCAAAAGTTGTGAATTTTTTATAAATTTCAAGTTTTCACAAATCCCAAGTTTTTCAAAATACCAAAAATTTCCAAATCTAACTATTTTAAGGTTTCTATGTTGAGGGTTTACGACTCAAGGGATTTAGTGTTTAGGGTTTAGCTTTTTGGGCTTAGGATGCAGGGTTTAGGGAATAGGGCTCAGGGTTTAGGGTTGAGGTTCAGGGTTTGAAGATCAAGGTTTAGGGTTTAAGAATTAGGTTTTAAGGTTTAGGGAAGGATTTAGGGTTGAGGTTTTAGGTTTTGGGGTTCAAGGTTTATGATTGAGGGTTTAGTATTTAAAATTTAGCATTTAGGGTTTAAGACTCAAAATTTAGGGTTTAGGAGTAATTATAGCTTAAGGTTTAGGGTTTATAGGGTATAGGGCTCAGATTTCATGGTTTAAGGCATAGGGGTAAGAGTTTTAGGGTTTAGGTCTTAGTGTTCATTGTTGAGGGTCCATAGATCAAGGTTTGAGGTTTGGGGTTAAAAGTTTAGGATTTTGGGTTTAGGTCTATAGCTAAAGGTTTAGGATTTAGGGTTTTGGCTAAGGGGTTTAGGGTTCAGGCCTAAGGCTTTAGGGTTTCATAGGGTTTACTGGCTTATGGATTTACGGTTTAGGCTTCATGGCTTAGGGATCATGAGTTTAGTGTTTTATGATTTAAGATTTGGGGTGTAGAGTTTAGGTTTTACGATTTAGGGATTTGGGTTTATGGTTTATGGCTTTAGGATTCAGTGTAAAGGGTATGGATTATTGTTTAGGATTTACGGTTTTGGGCTTAGTGTTTAGGATTTTAGGGTTTAGGGTTTAGTGTTAACAACTCAAGTTTTAAATTTAGGGTTTAGGGTTCACAATTTTAAAACAGTTACGATTTCAAAAAAGTCATGATTTTGAAAAAGTGGTTATTTTCAAAGATTTTTGAAGTGATAAAGTCATGAATTTAAAAAGTTCATAGTTTTTTTTTAAAATCGTTATTTTCGAAAAAAAGACACAATTTTATAAAAATCTGGAATTTTGAAAAAGTAAATATTTTTAAAATGTCAACATTTTAAAAAAGATTAGAATATTCAAAATAGTTGGGATTTAAAAATCTCTTAAGTTTTGTAATTCCCGTCTTATTTTAAAATTGTACCCTTTATCAAAAATTTTGTCTTTTTTTTTAAATCCCAACTTTTTTCAAAATTCTTGGCTCTTTCGAAATCATGACTTTTTTAAATCCCAACGTTTATTCGAAATAGCTCAACTTTTTCGATAAACATTAAATTTTTTGAAATTCTCAAAGTTATTAGAAACTCTCGATTTTTTTTTAAAAATCAAACTTATGTTTAGAATTATGAAATGTTGATATTTTTCTAAACATGTACAAATTCTAAAATAATGGACTTTTTTCTTTTAAAACAGACACAACAGTTTGCACAAGTTATGATCCTTTTCAAGTTAATGCATGACATGTTGGTGCAATCATCTAGAATTTCTTGAAATTTTGAATATTTTGAAAAATCCCAACTTTTTTTTTGAAAAGCATAAATTTTTGAAAAAGTGGTGATTTTTGAAACATGTGGTTTGAAAATCAAAAGACTGAAACAGAAATCCCGAAGCACAAGTTATGTCCTTTAAAAATTCCTTCTAATTTTGGTAAAATCACTACAATTTTGAGAGCTTCAATTTTATGAGATGCTGACTTTTTGGAAAATCGCATTACTATTGAAAAATATCATATACGTTTTTCAAAAATCAAAACATTTATGATAATCCCAACTTTTTAAAGGTCTTGAATTTTCTAATATCTTGACTTATATCAAAAATATCGAAGTTTTTCAAAACATCTTATACGTTTTAAAATTCCCAACATTTTCCAAAATCTGAGACGTTTTAAAAAATCTTCATCTTATTACAAAATCATTGACTTTTTGGAATTCCCATATGTTGTCCAAAATCTTGACGTTTTTGAAAATCCCGACTTCTAAAAAATCCTAACTTTTTTGAAAATCTTCACTTTTATATATTCACTGACTTATTCAAAAATCTTAAATTTTTTAAAATCTTATCTTTTAAAAAATCCCAAAATTTTTAAAAAAAGTCAAGTTTTTCAAAAAATTTGAATTTTTCAAAAATCTCGACTCTTAATGAATTTGAAAATAAGAACTCTTTCAAAAATCCCAACTTTACAAAAATCCTCGATTTTTCGAAATATTCATTGATTTTTTCAAAATAAATTTTTGAAAACCCCAACATGTTTGAAAATCTTAACATTTTCAAAGTCCCAACATTTTTCAAATCTTGATGTTTTAAAAATAACAACTTTGTTTAAAATTGCAACTTTTTCAAAAGTCGTGACTTTTTTTTCCATGTTAGTAAATTTCGAAGTTTTCAAAAATCCTGACTTTTTCAAAAATCTTGGCTTTTTGAAAATCCCAACCTTTTCAAAATACCAACTTTTTCCAAATCTAACTATTTTAAGATTTCTAGGTTAAGGGTTTAAGGATCAAGGGATTTAATGTTGACAATCTTAGGTTTTTGGGCTCTCAATTTGCCGGGTTTAGGGTTTTAGTGTTCAAGGTTTAGGGTTTAGGGATCATTTTTTAAAAGGTTTAATTTTTTAGGTGATTTAGTGCTTTATGGTTTAGATTTTTACGGGGTTAGGGTTTAGGTCTCAGTGTTTTAGGGTTTAGGGTTTAGGGTTTAGGTTCTAAGGTTTAGGCATTGAGGGTTTATGGTATTAAGGGTTTAGGATTTAGTTAAGGGTTTATGGTTTATAGACTTAGGATTTAGGGTTTTGGGCTTATTGGTTAGGATGTTTGGGGTTTAGGTTTATGGGCAGTTTAGGGCTTAGATTTTAGGTTTTAAGGCGTCAGGGTTTAGGGTTTAGGATTTCGAAAAGGCTCTAGGGTTCAGGGTTCAGGGTTCCACGCTTAGGCTTATAGCCTAGGATTTCAAAAAAGTCATGGTTTAAAATGTTTATAGTTTAGGGTTTACAACTTAAAGGAGCTCAGGTTTAAGGTTTATTTAGGGTTTTAAAAAAAGGTTATGGTTTCAACAATATTGTAATTTTCGAAAACAATTAGTGACTTTATAAAAAGTTGGAATTTTGGAAAAAGTAAAGATTTTTAAAATGTTAGGATTTTTGAAAAAGATTAGGATATTCAAAATTTTTGGGATTTGAAAGTGTCTTAAGTTTTATGATTCACGACTTATTTGAAAATTGCACCTTTTTTCAAAATCTTAGTCTTTTTTGAAAATCTCATGAATTTTTCAAAATTCTTAAGATTTAGGGTTTGAAATCCCAAACCTTTTCATAATCTTGACTTTTTTGAAACTATCAACTTTTACATAATCCTTAAAATAATTTAAATTCAAACTTTTTTAGAATTATGAAATTCTATGTTTTTCTAAAATTGCAAATTCTTTAAAATCCTACTTTTAAAAAAATTCACAGCTTTTTTGAAAATAATGACTTTTTCAAAAATCATGACATATACAAAAATCCAGAATATTTAGAAAATATAAATTATTCATACTCCCGATTTTTTTTTAAATCCTGAGATTTTTCAAACATGTGGATAAAAAAAAGGACTCAAATGGACACTTGGAGCACAAGTTATGACCTTTTTCAAGTTCCTACTAATTTTGGCGCATCACTACATTTTTCAAATCTTACTTTTTTGAGATTATATCAACAAACTTTTTGAAAAATTGCAACTTTTTCAAAAACTCACGACATTTTCAAAAATCAAATTTTTTTCAAAATCCCAACTTTTCAAGAATTCCTAAATTTTTTAAAATTTCAACTTAATAAAAAATGCTCAACTTTTTTGAAAATCCTTACTTTTTTAAAAAAAGTTATTTTTCAAAAACTACAAATATAAAAATATCCTGACTTTTTCTAAAATCCAAACTTTTTCAAAAAATCACATTAACGTTTTAAAAATCCCAAAATTTTCAAAAATCTTGAGTTATCTTGATAACTCAATTTTAAAAATCCAGACTTTTTCGAAAATCTTCAAAGATTTGACAAAATCTCAACTCTTTTCCAAAATCCAAACTTTTTATAAAATCCCGAGTTTTTAAAAAATCCTGACTTTTTTGAAAATCATTGAGGTGTTTCAAAAATAATGAAGCCTATTTTTTCAAAAAATCACGAACTTTTCAAAAATCATGACTTTTTCAAAAATATTGATTTTTCGAAAACTCCAACTTGATCCAAAAAAATCTGAACATTTTCAAAGTCCCAAAATTTTTTAAAGTCTTAATGTTTTCAAAAATAAAAACTTTGTTTAAAATTTCAACTTTTTCAAAAGTCGTGACTTTTTTGAAACTCTCAATTTTTGAAATTCCTCTTGACTTTTTCAAAGACCTTGAGTTTTTGAAAATCCTCTAAATTTTTCAAAAACCTTGAGTTTTTGAAAATACCAACTTTTTCACAATCTACCTATTTTATGGTTTCTAGGTTGAGGTTTTAGGGCTTAGGGGATTTAGTTTTTAGGGTTTAGGTTTTTAGGCTCATGATTCAGGGTTTTGGGGTATAGGTTTTAGGGTTTAGGGATTAGAGCTTAGGGCTCATGGTTTAGGATTTAGTTAGGGTTAAGGGTTTAGGGTTAGGATTTAGGGATCACATTTTAGAGTTTGGGGTTTGAGGTTTACGGTTGAGGGTTTTACATTGAGGGTTAATATTTAGGATTTGACATTTATGTTTAGGAGTAATTACAGTTTAAGGTTTAGGGTTTATAGGGTATAGGGCAATAATTAAGGGTTTAGGTCTAAGTGTTCATGGTTGCGGGTCCATGGCTCAGGGTTCAAGGTTCAGGGTTATGAGTTTAGGGTTTGGGGTTTAGGTCTCTAGCTGAAGGTTTAGGGTATAGGATTTAGGGTTAGGTTTAAGGCTTTAGGGTTCAGTGTTTAGGGTTTAGGGTTTAGGGTTTAAGGTTTGTGGTTTAGATTATAGGTTTTATGTTTTTGGGATTTGGGTTTATGGGTTATGGCCTAGGGTCTATGGTTTATGGTTTAAGATTTAGGATTTTGTGCTTACTGTTTAGGATGTTGGGGTTTAGGGTTCAGCATTTATGACTCAGGTTTTAGGTTTTAGGTGTCGTGATTTATAAAAAGTCACAATTTAAAAAATATGTCGATTTTGAAATAGTTAGGATTTCGAAAAACTCATTATTTTCAAAAATCCTGTATTTTCAAAGGTTTTGAAAGTGATAAAGCAATGAATTTAAAAAGTTCACAACTTTTAAAAAACTCATTATTTTTTAAAAACTCATGAGTTTTTAAAAATTCATAATTTTCAAAAAAGTCACAGTTTTATAAAAAGTTGGAATTTTGAAAAAGAAAAGATTTTGAAAATGTTAGGAATTTTAAAAAAAATAGGATATTCAAAACAGTTGGGATTTAAAAATGTCTTTAGTTGTCTAATTAAAAGGTGCATGATATTTTCTAGAATAAAAGCATGTATTGAATGACATGGACAAGAAAGGAAGTGTGTCGTCTCTTACAACCCACCAATTTAGCAAGGAAATAAAAAAAATGAAACAAACTTTTTCAAAAGTCCTAACTTTTTTAAAAATCTCAAGTTTTTTAAAATCCTGACTTTTTCAAAAATCACGACTTTTTGAAAATCCCAAGTTTTTTAAAATACAAACTTTTTCCAAATCTAACTATTTTAAGGTTTCTTGGTTGAGGGTTTATGGCTCATGGGATTTTAGTGTTTAGGGAACTTAGATTTTTTGGCTTAGTATTTGGGGTTTAGTGTTTAGAGTTTAGGGATTAGGGCTCAAGGCTCATGGTTTAGGGTTTAGGGTTAGGATTTAGGGCTCGAATATCCCAATTTTGAAACAGTCACAATTTTTAAATATCCTGATTTTGAAAAAGTTAGGATTTTGAAAATTTCATTATTTTCAAAAATCCTGTATTTTCAAAGGTTTTGAAAGTGTTAAAGTAATGATTTTAAAAAGTTCACAAATTTTAAAAAACTCAGGATATTTTAAAAATTCATAATTTTCAAAAAATTTGTAGTTTTATATAAAGTTGGAATTTTTAAAAGAAAAGATTTTGAAAATGTTAGGATTTAAAAAAAGGGATATTCAAAATAGTTGGGATTTAAAAATCTCTTTAGTTTTTTAATTAAAAGGCTTTTTTATAATCTTGTCCTTTTTAAAAGCATGTATTTTTTGAAAATAGACAAGGAAGGAAGTCTTGACGCCTCTTTTTGAAATCACCAATTTTGCAAATCTCAAGGAAACAATATAAAAATGAAACAAATTTTTTCAAAAATCACGACTTTTTGAAAATCCCATTTTTAAAAAAAATAGAAACTGTTTCCAAATCTAACTATTTTAAGGTTTCTTGGTTGAGGGTTTATGGCTCATGGGATTTAGTGTTTAGTGTTTAGATTTTTGAGCTTATGATTCAGGGTTTAGGGTTTAGTGTTTAGAGTTTAGGGATTAGGGGGGTTCAGGGTTTAGGGTGTAGGTTTCGGGATCAAGGATCAAAGTTTAGGGTTTAATAGTTACAATTTTTTAAAAGGGTTTAGGGTTTTGGGGTTTAGAGTTTATGGTTTGGATTTAGGGCTCATTTTTTCAAGGGTTTAGGTTTCAAGGTTTACGATTTTGCATTGAGGGTTTAGGGCTCATGGTTTATGATTGAGGGTTTAGTATTTAGGATTTAGAATTTAGGATTTGAGGGTTTAAAACTCATAATTTAGAGTTTAGGAGTAATTGGAGCTTATCTAGGTTTTGTTTCACTGGGCTCAAGGTATTAGAGTTGAGGGTTTTTCCTATGGCTCAGGGTTGGAGGTTCGGGTTTATGATTTTAGGGGGTTTAGGGTTTAGGGTTAGGCCTAAGGCTTTAGGGGTGACTTTTTAGGGTTTAGGGTTTAGAGTTTTAGCTTCATGGCTTAGGGATAAGGGTTTAGAGATTAGGTTTTTTTATCAAGGGATTTCAGTTTTTGGTTTATGGATGAGTGTTAAGGGTTTATGATTTAGTGTTAACGGTTTATGGTTTATGGTTTAGGATGTTGGGGTTTAGGGTTTAACATTTACGACTCAAGTTTCAGGTTTCAGGGTTTAGGGTTTAGGGGTCGTGATATTCAAAAAGTCACAATTTTGAAACAGTCAGGATTTTGAAAAAGTCACGATTTTCAAAGATTTTTAAAGTGATAAAGTCATGAATTTAAATTTTCACAATTTTAAAAAACTCATGATTTTTTTTAAAATTCGTAATTTTTGAAAAATTCAAGATTTAATAAAATGTTGGAGTTTTGAAAAATTAAATATTTTGAAAATTTTAGGATTTTGAAAAAAATAAGGATATTCAAAACAGTTTGGATTTAAAAATCTATTCATTTTTGTAATTCCTGACTTTTTTCGAAATCTTGTTACATTTTGTAAAATCCTAACTTTCTCAAAATTCATGGCTTTTCGGTCAAAATTGCAAAAGTTTTTTGAAGGTTCATAATTTTTGACTTCAAAATCCCAACTTTTTCAAAATTTACTTTTTTAGAAAATATTCAACTTTTTCAAAAAGGCTTTTTGGCTTAAAACTTCGAAATTATTTTAGGATTATGAAATTCTATTTTTTTGAAATTCTCAAGTTCTTTAAAAACCTTATTTTTTTGAAATTCATGGCTTTAAAAGGCATGAAATTCTATTAGGGTTTTTTTAAAATCATGAGTTTTTACAAAAATCTTGGGTTTTGGTTAAAAAATCATTCTTTACAAAACCCTCACTTTTTAAAAATGTGAAAAGCCTTACTGGTTTCGAAAATCCCAGACTCTTTTGAAAATGCTTGACATTTTCAATAATGTTGAACTAATTCAAAAATCACGATCTTTTTCAACATCTTGATTTTTTTTTCCAAAGTTTTAAACTTTTTCGTAAATCCTGACTTTTTTGAAAAATCACAACTTTATTTAAAATATCCCAACTTTTTCAAAAGTCGTAAGACTTTTTTTAAAATCTCAAGATTTTCAAATTCTGTACTTTTTTTAAAAATATTGACTTTTTGAAAATCCCAACTTGTTTAAAAATTCTAACATTTTTTAAGTCCCGAAACTCGTAAAATCACTATATTTTCAAATTTTCTAAAGTTACAATTAGTTACTTTTTCAAAATCTCAAGTTTAAAAATTTAAAATATGAGGTTTCGAGGGTTCAAAATTATGATTAAGGATTTTGTCATTTTGGGATTTAGGGTTTACAATGGACTTATGATTTCCAGGTCTCAAGTATTTTAGGATTTTAGAAAGGTTTAAATCTTTTTGAAATTCAACTTTTTCAGGACGAAGTTTTAGAGCTCTAGTTTTTTTATGATTGAGGGTTTAGTATTTAGGATTTAGCATTTAGGGTTTTAGGGTTGAAGACTTAGAATTTAGGGTTTAGGAGTAATTATAGCTTAAGGTTTAGGTTTTAAAGGGTATATGGCTCATAGTTTAGGTTATAGGGTTTACGTCTCATTGTTCGAAGTTTAGGTTTATGAGTTTAAGGTTTATCCTTTAGGTATCCATCTAAAACTTTAGGGTTGAAGGCTCAAGGTTAGGAGGTTAGGGTTTATTTTTTAGGGTTTAGGGTTTAGGAATCATGGCTAAGGGATCAAGGTTTAAGGGTTGGGGTTTAGAGTTTAGGTTTTACAATTTAGGGATTTGGGTTTATGGTTTATGGCTGAGGATTTAGGGTCTAGGATTCAATGTTAAGGGTTTATGGTTTAGGATTTAGGGTTCTGGGCTTAGTGTTTAACATGTTGAGATTTAGGGTTTAGCGTTTACGATGCAAGTTTCAATTTTAGGGTTTAGGGGTGATGATTTTGAAATAGTTACGATTTCAAAAATATCATGATTTTGAAACAATTAGAATTTTGAAATAGTCATAATTTTTAAAAAGTCTGTATTTTCGAAGCATTTGAAAGTGATAAAGTCAAGAATTTAAAATGTTCACTATTTTTTAAAAAAACTTGTGATTTTTTAAAAATTTGAAATTTTTAGAAAAGATGTGATTTTGTAAAAAGTTGAAATTTTGAAGATTTTAAAAATGTTAGGATTTTTTTAAAAATAGGATATTCAAAATAGTTGGGATTTAAAAATTTCTTCAATTTTGTAATTCCTAAGACTTTTAAAAATTGCACCTTTTTCAATAATATTGTCTTTTTTGAAAATCCTATTTTTCTCAAAATTCTTGGCTTTTTCAAAATCACCACTTTTTTGAAATTCCAATTTTTGTTTGAAAACCCAACCTTTTCATAATCCTAACATTTTTGAAAATCTCAACGTTTTCAAAAATCCTAAATTTTTTGAAATTCAAACTTTTTTAGAATTATAAAATTTTATCTTTTTCTAAAACTAAATATTCTTTAAAATCCTAAATTATTTTAAATTCACAACGTTTTTTAAAATAAAGAATTTTCAAAAACATTGACATATTTAAAAATTCAGAATTTTTGAAATTTAAAATTATTCAAACTCCTGACCTTTTTTTTAAATCCTGATATTTTAAAACAATTGAGATTTTTTAAAAAATATGTGGTTTAAAAAAAACGGACTCAAATGGATTTTTTTCCAGAGCACAAGTTATGACTTGTTCAAGTTCCTGCTAATTTTGGCGAAAATCAATACAATTTTTAAAAATCTTGACTCTTTTGAGATTATAACTTTATCTAAAGTTTTTTGAAAATCACAATTGTTTCAAAAATCATGACGTTTTTGAAAATCAAAACTTTTTTAGAAATCTCGACTTTATCAAAAATTCTGCATTTTTTAAAAATCCTTACTTTTAAAAAAATTATACTTTTTTGAAAATTGCAAATATTAAAAATTAGGAATTTTTCGAATATTCTTACTTATTCAAAAATCTTGACTTTTTAAAAATCCCAACATTTTCCAAAATCTTGATTTTTTTGAAAATCCTGACTTTTTAAAAATACTGACTTTTTCGAAAATGTTTACTTCTACAAAATGACGACTTTTTTGAAAATTTATTTTTTTAAAAATTCCCGACTATCAAAAATGTGAAAGGCCCAAATCTTTCGAAAATTCCAACTTTTCAAAAATTCTAACTTTTTTTTAAATATTCAAGTTTTGAAAACCCCAACTTCGTTGAAAATATGAACATTTTCAAAGACCCAAATTTTTTTAAATCTTGATGTTTTTAAAATTGCAACTTTTTCAAAAGTTGTGACTGTTTTGAAAATCTCAAGTTTTTGAAAATCCTTACTTTTTCAAAAATCTTGACTTTGTGAAAATCCCAAGCTTTTCAAAATACCAACTTTTTCCAAATCTAACTCTGGGGATTTAGTGTTTAGGGTTTAACTTTTTGGGCTTAGGATTATGGTTTAAGGTTCACAGTTCAGGGTTCAGGTTCACGGTTCATGGATCAAGGTTTAGTTTTTTAGAATTAGGTTTTAAGGTTTAGGGTTTAGGGTTTACTTAAGGCTTTACGGCTTAAGTTTTAAGGTCTGGGGTTTGAGGTTTACGGTTGAGGGTTTTGCTTTTGGGTTTAGGGCTCATGGTTTATGATTGAAGGTTAAGTATTTAGTATTTAGAATTTAGGGTTTAAGAGCAATTAGAGCTTAAGGTTTAGGGTTTTATAGGGTATAGGGCTTAGAGCGTAGAGGTCAGAGTTTAAGGTCTTAGTGTTCATGGTTGAGGGTCCATGGATCAAATTTTGAGGTTTTGGGTTATAAGTTTAGGATTTAGGGTTTAGGGTTTAGGATTAGGCCCAAGGCTTTCAGGGTTCACTGTTTAGGGTTTAGGATTAGGCCGAAGGCTTCAGGGTTCACTTTTTAGGGTTTAGCATTTAAGGCTCATATTTAGGGGTGTAGGGTTTATTAATTAGGATTTAATGTTTAGGCTTCATGGCTCAAGCATCATGGTTTAAGTTTTTGGGTTTAGAGTTTAGGGATTTGGGTTTATTGTTTATGGCTAAGGGTTTAGGGTTTAGAATTCAGTGTTAAGGCTATATGGTTTATGGTTTAGGATTTAGGGTTTTGGGCTTAGTGTTTATGATGTCAGGGTTTAGGTTTTAGCGTTTACGACTCAGATTTCAGGTTTAGGGGTCGCGATTTTGAAATATTCAGGACTTCAAAAATATCTTTATTTTGAATTAGTTATGATTTCGAAAAAGTCATGATCTTAAAAAAGTGGTTATTTTCATATATTTTTAAAGTGACAAAATCATGAATTTAAAAAGTTCATAATTTTTTAAAAAATTATAATTTTCGAAAAAAGTCACAATTTTATAAAATTTTAGAATTTTGAAAAAGTAAATATTTTGAAAATATTAAAATTTTCAAAAATATTATGATATTCAAAATAGTTGGGATTTAAAAATCTTTTTAGTTTTGTAATACCCATCTTGTTTGAAAATTACAACATTTTCCAAAATCTTATCTTTTTTTAAGATCCCAACTTTCTCAAAATTCTTGGCTTTTTCAAAATCATTTTTTTTTTTAAATCCCAATTTTTATTCGAAATACCAACCTTTTCATAATCTTGACTTTTTTGAAAATCTCAACTTTTTCAAAAACCCTAATTTTTTTTTATATTCAAAATATTTTAGAATTATGAAATTTTATCTTTTTCTAAAATTACTTATTCTATAAAATCCTAAATTTCTTTAAATTCACAATTTTTTGGAAAATAATGACTTTTTAAAAAATCATAACATATTCAAAAATCTAGAATTTCTTGAAAATCTAAATTATTCAAACTCCTGATTTTTTTTTTTAAATGTTGAGATTTTCTAAATATGTGGTTTGAAAAAACAGACTGAAACAGACACCCGAAGTACAAGTTATGACCTTTTCAAGTTCCTTCTAATTTTGGCACATCACTATAGTTCTGAAAGCTTGAATTTTTTAAAAATCACATCTATTGAAAAAATCTAAACATTTTTTAAAATAAAAAAGTTTTGAGAAATCCCAACGTTTTTAAAAATCAAAATGTCAAGTTTTTAAAAAAAATTGAATTTTTCAAAAATCCTGACTCTTAAAAAATGCAAAAAACCAAAGTCTTTTGAAAATCCCAACTTTTCAAAATTCCTCACTTTTTCGAAATATTCATTGTTCGAAAATCCCAACTTGTTTGAAAATATGAAAAATTTCAAAGTCACAACATTTTTTGAATATGGATGTTTTCAAAACTAACAAAATTGTTTAAAATTTCAAATTTTTCAAAAGTCGTGACTTTTTTTAAACTCTTAAGGATTTTCAAATTCTGACTTTTCTAAAAATCTTGAATTTTTGAAAATCCCAACCTTTTAAAAATACTAATTTTTTCCAAATCTAACTATTATAAGGTTTCTAGGTGTAGGGTTTAGGACTTAAGGGATGGAGTGTTTAGCATTTTGGTTTTTAGGCTAGGAATTTGGAGTTTATTTTTTAGGGTTTAGGGTTTATAGATTAGGGCTCAGGGTTTGGGGATCAATTTTAAGGTTTAAAAATTAGGGTTTAGGGTTTAGGGTTTAGGGTTAGGATTTAGGTCTCAAGTCCTAAGGTTTGGCATTTGAGGTTTACGGTTGAGGGTTTTGCATTTAGCGTTTAGGGATTAGGGCTCAGGGTTCAGGGATCAATTTTTAAGGTTTAAAATTTAGGCTTTAGGCTAGAGGGAGTTTTCCCTCCCTTTTTACCTCTTATTTGGTCACATCCATGTAAGGGGTGTGGTTTGGAGTGCTTATTAAAAGTTTCACTAATTTTGTCTTGCTAACATTTAGGAAAATTTGAGAGAAGAGGGCAAAAAGACAATTTTAACCTTTTCTCTTTTTTTTGGCATCTTTGACCTTGAAGAAGGAGAGGGGTGACACATGTCATCTCCACATTTGTGAGGATGCTTGCTCACTCCTCTTCAAATTCCCATTCATGGAAAAATGGAGGGACTTTTCTTTTGGAACTTCTTGCTTGGATGCTTGGGTGATTGGGAACTTGAGATTTGCTTGAGTCTAGAGTGGAGAAAATTGGAAGTCTGAAAGCTTTTTGGAGAGCTTTCCTTGAGGTAGGCTCTTATGTCTTTTTGCATATGTTGAATTTATCTTAGTTGCTAGTTTGGCTACTTGAATTTGTCTTGGAGAAAGGGTGGAGGAATAAGGAGGTGTTGACTGAATTTATGAGCAATAAGGAGGGTAGGGAGATTTTTGCTTTATGCAAGCAATTTGATATATAACTTTGGAGAACTTTCTCGTCTCTTCCCCACTTTTGAGGGAGAACATGGGTTCTCCTCCTTGTAAATGTTGGAGTCTTGTGTTGCTTTTTGTCTTATTTTTATGTGTTTGTATCATTGTTAATTCACCTTCCATCTTGTGTAAGTTTTGGTTAGTTGACCTCGACCTCTTTCCCATGGGCTTGGGGGAGGCTAGCATGCATCCCAACGTTGAGAGAGTCATGTAATGATGCCTATGGTTGGGTGGCAAACAAGCTCTTTCTCCTTGTTGGTTTTTCTCGAAGGCATCAAGTTTGGAGCTCAAGGTTGTTAGTTGGTGTTGTTGGAGTCATGTTGCCTTCTTGTCTCTATTTGGGGACATTACCTCTTGACTCTTGAAAAGAATGGCTTGTGGAAGCTTCCCTTGTGTGTAAAATCCTCCTTTGTATTTGGAGTCATATGTAAACTAGCATCCCTTTTATGGATAAATCTACCCTCAACAATTGTTTGTTACCTTTCATGGGGTTCCTTTGAATACTTGGAATGATGTAGAACTATGCCTTGCCATTTTGGAAGACTTTAATTTTTTGAAATAAATGATTGTAAATAGTGAAAAATTTCTTAATACGAGTTGTTGGAAAATTCATTTATTTTGTGGTAGATTTCATCTTTGTGAAATGTTGAGAACTTGTGTAAATATAATATTGGACACCGTTCTTGAAACACTCGTAATTTTTTTTAAAATTGTAATTTTCAAAAAAGTTGTGATATTATAAAAAGTTAGAATTTTGAAAAAGTAAATATTTTCAAAATAGTTTACGATTGAGGGTTTAGTATTTAGGATTTAGTATTTAGGGTTTTATGGTTTAGGAGCAATTAGAGCTTAAGGTTTAGGGTTTATAGGGCATAGGGCTAAGAATTTAGGAATTATGAAATTATATATTTTTCCAAAACTGCAAATTCTTTAAAATCCTTTTTTTTTTAAATTCAATTTTTTTTGGAAAATAATGAATTTTTCAAAAATCATGACTTATTCAAAAATCCATAATTTTCAGAAAATCTAAATTATTCAAACTCCCAATTTTTTTTTTCAGAAAATCCTTATACTTTAAAAAAATTGTCATTTTTTAAAATTGTAGTTTCAAATAAAATTGTCAAATGGACACCCGGAGCGCATGTTATGACCTTTTTCAAGTTTCTTCTAATTTTGACGCATCACTACATTTTTGAAATCTTGACTTTTTTGAGATTATAACTTTTTAGAAAATGCCAACATTTTCAAAAATCAGAAGAACTATTTAAAAAATTGCGACGTTTTCAAAACTAAAAACTTTTTCAGAAATTCCAACTTTTTAAAAATTCCTAAATTTTCTAAAATCTAAAGTTTATCAAAAATGCCGACTTTTTTTAAAATCCTTACTTTTAAAAAAATTATATTCTTTCAAAAATTTCAAATATTAAAAATCGGAACTTTTTCAAATATCTTGACTTATTCAACAATCTTGATGTTTTAAAAATCCCAACAATTTCCAAAATCTTGACTTTTAAAAAAAACCTAACTTTTCAAAAATCTTGAGTTTTTCAAAAATCTTCAATTTAACAAAATCACGACTTTTTTGGAAAATTTCAATAATTTTAAAATATCGTCTTTTAAAAAATCCTAATTTTTATGAACATGTCGAGTTTTTCAAAAAATTTGTGACTCTTTTAATATTCAAGACTATTTGAAAAAGTAGTAGTTTTTTTGAATAATCAGGATTCTGAAAAATGTCAGTAACTCTTTCAGAAACATTCTTGAGTTTGTTATTAAAGTCAGGACTTTTACCAAAGTATTAGATTTTTGGAAAACCCCAAATTTTTTTAAAAAATGAAACATTTTAAAAAAAGTCCCATGATTTTTGAAAAACTAGATTTTTTTTTAAAAGTTACAACGTTTAAGGTTTAAGATTTACAACTTTATGGCTAAGTCGGGACTTTAGTGAAAATCCCATGTTTTTCAGGATACCAAGGGTTTCCAACATTTACTATTTTAGGGTTTATAAGTTTAGGGCTTATGGGCTTAGGGGATTTAGTGGTTAGCAGGGCTTAGGGATTAGGGTTTAGGGCTAAAGGTTGAGGGTTCATGAATTCAGGGTCTATAGATTCAGGGTTTTGGGGTTTAGGGATTATGAGTTTAAGGTTTAACATACAGATCTCCAGGCTCAAGGTTTATGGTTTAGAGTGTTTTGGCTTGAGGGCTAAGTGTCCAGGGTTCGAGGATTAGGCTTAGGCCTAAATGGTTTACAGGTTCACGGTTTAGGATTTAGGAATTTAGGGTTTAAGGGTTTAAGGGTTTAGGGCTCAGAGTTTAGGACTTAGGACCAATTAGGGTTTAGGATTTATGGTTTCAAGTTTATGACCATTATGGTTTATGGTCTTAGGGCTCCAATAGGGTTGCCAGAGGTGGTTAGTCCATGTCGATGAAATTCATGGGGTTTACTGGACACAAGTTTTTTTGATTTACCCCCTCATCGTTTACCCAAGTTTAGGTTTTTAAGCTCTGAGACCTGTCACTTTGGGTTTAGGGTTTAGGGGTTGTGACTTTTATGAAGGTCACGATTTAAACCAAATGTCACTAGGTTTAAAATAGTCTAGGATTTCAATCGCCAAAATTCACAATTTTCAAAAAGTCTTGATTTTTAAATGTTTTGAAACTGATGAGGAGTGCATGGACACACATGCCAACAATTAGATCACAAGGTTTAGGGTTTATAGGATATAGGGCTCATGAGTTTCGGGCGTAGGGGTCAAAAATCATGGTTTATGTCAAAATGTCACAATGGTTTAGGGTCCAAAGCTTAGGGGTCAATGTTTAAAAAAATCAAGAATTTTAGAATTTAGTGTGGAGTGCTAAAAGATTTTTTGTCCAATGTATAGGGATTTAAAAAATCAGGGTTTATTGTATAGGGTTAATCCTTAATTTTTCAAAAAATCTCTACAGTTTTGTAATTCTCGTTTTTTCTTTAAAATTGTAGAATTTAGGTTTAAAATCCTGTAGGGATTTGAAAATCATAATGGTTTATGGATAAGGGTTTAGGGTTTAGGCTTTTTCGAATTTGTAACTTAGTTTTTAGGAAGTCTGGGGTTTAGGTTTTCAACGGTTGCGACTCAGCTTTTTCAGGTAATCCTAGACTTTAGAATTTTAAAATAGTTGAGGTTTTAGAAAAAACCTAGCATTTTGATTAATTCACGACATTTTGAATTTTTTTTTGAAAGTCCTAACTTATTCATGAATCCTTACTTTTTTTAAGATCTTGAATTTTTCAAAAACTCCTGAAATTTTAAAAAATATCTACATTTTTGAATAAGTCTTGACTTTTATTAAAAATCCTAGACTTTTTTAAAAAGTCCCTAGATTTTATGAATATCTTAGGACTTTCCCAAAAATCTCATCGTTTTTCATAATCCTTTATGTTTTTAAATTTTCAACTTTTTCGAAAATTCTTGGCTTTTTCAAAATCATGACATTTTTGAAATCCCAACCTTTTCATAATCCTAATTTTTTTTGAAAATCTTAACTTTTTCAAAAACCCTAAAAGTTTTGAAATTCAAACCTTTTTAGAATTATGAAATTCTATCTTTTTCTAAAATTACAAATGCTTTAAAATTCTATTTTTTAAAAAATTCACTAAATTTTGTCAAATAAATGCCTTTCTAAAAAATCATGACAAATTCAAAAATCTAGAATTTCTAGAAAATCTAAATTATTCAAACGCCTGACTTTTTGTTTGAAAATCTTGATATTTTAAAAAAGTTGAGATTTTTGAAACATGTGACTTAAAAAAAATAGACTCAAATGGACACCCGAAGCACAAATTATGACCTTTCAAGTTCCTGCTAATTTTGACGTATCACTACATTTTTGAAATCTTACTATTGTTTAGATTAATCTTTTTTGAAAAATCTCAAGTTTTTTGAAAATCAAAACTATTTCAAAAATCACAACGTTTTTGAAAATCTTAACTTTATCAAAGATGCTAACTTTTTCAAAAACCTTAAAAAAATTTAAATTCAAACTTTTTTAGAATTATGAAATTCTATCTTTTTCTAAAATTGCAAATTCTTAAAACTCTTTTTCTTTTTTAAATTCACAACTTTTTGTAAAATAATGACTTTTTCAAAAATCATGATATATATTCAAAAATAAAAACTTTATGGAAAATCAAAATTATTCAAACTCATGACTTTTTTTTAAAATCCTGATATTTTAAAAAAGTTAAGATTTTTCAAACATGTGGTTTTTAAAAAAGGTCTCAAACAGACACCCAGAGCACAACTTCTTAAAAATCCTAAAAAAATTAAATTCACAACTTTTTGGAAAATAATGACTTTTTCAAAAATCTTTACATATGCAAAAATCCAAAATTTTCTAGAAATTATAATTTATTCAAACTCCTGAAATTTTATTGAAAATCCTAATAATTTAAAAAAGTTAAGAGTTTCAAGTTCCTACTAATTTTGGTGCATCACTACATTTATGAAATCTTGACTCTTTTGAGAATCACAACTATTTCAAAAATTTCAATGTTTTCAAAAATCAAAACATTTTCAAAATCCCAACTTTTTAAAAATTCTAGAATTTTCTAAAATTTCAACTTTATCAAAAATTTAGACTTTTTTGAAACTCCTGACTTTTTAAAAAAATATATGTTTTTTTTTTTGAAAAATCACTAATATTAAAAAATCGAGAGTATTTTTAATATCTTGACTTATTCAAAATTCCTGACTTTTTCAAAAATCTTGACGTTTTAAAAATCTTAACATTTTCCAAAATCTTGACTATTTTTAAAATCACAACTTTTTGGAAAATCTCGTCTTATAAAAAATCCTAACATTTTTTAAAGTGTTGAGTTTTTCAAAAATTCTAACTATCAAAAACACGAAAAGCCCAACTCTTTCAAAAATACCAACTTTTCAAAACTCCTGACTTTTCTGAAATATTCAATTTTTGAAAACCGCAACTTGTTTGAAAATATGAACATTTTCAAAGTCCCAAGATTTTTTAAATCTTGATGTTTTCAAAAAAAAATTTGTTTAAAATTGCAACTTTTTCAAAAGTCGTGACTTATTTGAAAATCAGGAATTTTTCAAAATACCAAGTTTTTCCAAATCTAACTATTTTAAGGTTTCTAGGTTAAGTGCTCAAGGTTCGGGGATCAACGATTAGGGTTTAGAATTAGGTTTTAGGGTTTTGAAATTTAGGGTTTTGGTGTTTAGGGCTCAAGTTTCATAGTTTAGGATTTGAGGTTTATGGTTGAGGGTTTTTTATTTAGGGTTTAGGCTCATGGTTTACGATTGAGGGTTTTTTATTTAGGATTTAGCATTTTGGGTTTTAGGGTTTAAGACTCAAAACTTATGGTTTAGGAGTAATAAGAGCTTAAGTTTTAGCATTTATAGGGTATATGGTTCAAAATTTAGGGTTTAGGGCATAGGGATAGAGTTCTGACTGACGAGGAGAATCACATGTAGTGGAAAATTAGTCAACTGGGATTGGACATGAACTGGGACTCTTATAGAATCCCTCATATCTTAACTAGTGATGTCAAATAACTATCCATAGTTCGTGATGGAGACAAAAGGGGACAAAAGATAGTAAAGATTTTACGGGTCCATGGATAAGATAGAATAGAGAGAGAAGGGGAGAAGCGTTTAGGGTTTTAGGTCTCAGTGTTCATGGTTGAGGGTCCATGGCTCAAGGTTCAAGGTTCGGGCTTATGATTTTAGGGTTTAGGGTTTAGAGATTTGGCTTATTGCTCATGGTTTAGGATTAGGGCTAAGGCCAAAGGGTTCCTTGTTTAGGGTTTTAGGGTTTAAGGCTCAGGGTTAAGGGTTTAGGGTTTTGTGGGTTTAGGCTTCATGGCTCAGGGATTAGGGTTTAGGATTTAGGGTTTATGGTTTAAGGTTTGCGGTTTAAAGTTCAAGTTTTATGATTTAGGGATTTGGGTTTATGGTTTATGGCTGAGGGTTTAGGGTTTAGGATTCAGTGTTAAGGAGGTTTTATGGTTTATGGTTTAGGATTTAGGGTTGTAGGCTTAGTGTTTAGAATGTTGGGGCTTAGGGTTTAGTGTTTACGACTCATGTTTGAGGTTTTCAGGGTCCTGATTTATAAAAGGTCACAAATTTTAAAAATACCCTGATTTTTAAATAGTTAGGATTTTGAAAAAAAAACTTGGTTTTCAAAAAGTCTGTATTTTAAAAGATTTTGAAATTGCTAAAGTATTGAATTAAAAAAGTTCACAATTTTTAAAAATCTCATGATTTTTTGAAAATTTTAAATTTTCGCAAAAATTGTGATTTTATAAAAAGTTAGGATTTTCAAAATAAATTAGCATATTCAAATCATTTGGGATTTAAAAATCTCTTAAGTTTTTAAATTCCTAACTTATTTGAAAATTGCAACTTTTTTCAAAATCTTGTCTTTTTTTAAAATCCCAATTTTCTCAAAATTCTTGGCTTTTTCGAAATAATGACTTTTTTGAAATCTAAATTTTTGTTTGAAATCCCAGACCTTTTCATAATCGTGAGTTTTTTTAAAATCTTAACTTTTTTAAAAACCCTAATTTTTTTGAAATTCTAACTTATTTAGAATTTCTAAATTCTATCTTTTTAAAATATTGAAATTAAAACCCCAAATTGTTTTTAAAAATGTGAACATTTTCAAACTCCCAACATTTTTTATATCTTGATTTTTTCAAAAATAACAACTTTTTTTAAAATTGCAACTTTTTCAAAAGTCGTGACTTTTTGTAAAATCTCAAGTTTTTGAAAATCCTGACTTTTTCAAAAATCTTAACTATTTAAAACTCCCAAGTTTTTCAAAATACCAACTTTATCCAAATCTAACTATTGTATGTTTTCTAGTTTGAGGGTTTAAGGCTAAGGGGATTCTGTGTTTAAGGCTTAGGTATTTGGACTCAGGATTGGGGGTTTAGGTTTTATTATTTAGGGTTTAGGGATTAGGGCTCATGGGTCAAGGCTCAAAGTTTAGGGTTTAGGGTTTAGGGTTTAAGAATTAGATTTTAGGGTTTAGGAATTAGGATTAGGATTTAGGTCTCATGTTTTAGGGTTTCGAGTTCGAGGTTTACAGCTGAGGGTTTTACACTTATTGTTTAGGGTATAATATTTAGGATTTAGCATTTATGGTTTTATGGTTTAAGATTCAAAATTTAGGGTTTAGGAGAAATAAGAGCTAAAGGTTTAGTGTTTATAGGGTATAAGGCTATGAGTTTAGGGTTTAGGGTGTAGGGGTTTAGGGTTTTGTCTTAGGGCTTACGGTTCAAGATATAGGAGGGTTTAGGGTTTTGGGGTCACGATTTCAAAAATATCACAATTTTTAAACTGTTAGGATTTCGAAAAAGTCATGATTTTCAATAAGTCTGTATTTTCATATATTTTCTAAAAAGTTGGAATTTTTAAAATGTTAGGATTTTTTTTTAAATTAGGATATTCAAAACATTTGGGATTTAAAAATATCTTTAGTTTTTTAAATCCTGAGTTATTTGAAAATTTCAGCTTTTTTAAAAATATTGTCTTTTTTTAAAATCCAAACTTTCTCAAAATTCTTGGCTTTTTAAAAATCAAGACTTTTTTGAAATCCAAATTTTTGTTTGAGGTTCAAGGTTATGAGTTTAGGGTATATGGCTCAGGGGATTTAGTGTTTAGGGTTTAGGTGTTTGGGCTTAGAATTCAAGGTTTAGAGTTTAGTGTTTAGTGTTTAGGGATTAGGGCTCAGGGCTCAGGGTTTGCTGATAGAGGTTTAGGGTTTGGGGTTGGAGGTTTACGGTTGAGGGTTTTACATTAAGGGTTTAGTGCTCATAGTTTAAGATTGAGGATTTAGTATTTAGGATTTAGCATTTAGGGTTTAAGACTCAAATAGGAGCAATTAGAGCTTAAGGTTTATGGTTTATAGGTTATATAGCACTCACATTGCAGAGTTTAGGGCATAAGGGTTAGGGTTTAGGGTTTAGGTCTTAATGTTCATGGTTGAGTGTCAATGGCTCGAGGTTTGAGCTTTGGGGTTATGAGTTTAGGGTTTAGGGTTTTGGTCTTTAGCTAAAGGTTTAGAGTTTAAGGTTTTGGCTTAGGACTCACAATTCAAGGTATAGAATTTAGGGTTTAGGGTTAGGCCTAAGGCTTTAGGGTTCACTGTTTAGGGTTTAAGGCTCAGGATTTTTATGGTTTAAGGGTTGGGGTTTAGAGTTTAGGTTTTACGATTTAGGGATTTGGGTTTATTGTTTATGGCTTAGGATTTAGGGTTTAGGATTTAGTGTTAAGTGTTTGTTTATAGTTTAGGATATTTGGGTTTAGGGTTTAGAATTTACAACTTAGGGTTCAGGCTTAGGGTTTATGGGTCACGATTTTGAAAACCTCGTGATTTAAAAAATATCATGATTTTGAAATGGTTAGGATTTTGAAAAATTCTTTATTTTAAAAGATTTTGAATGTGATAAAGTCATGAATTTAAAAAGTTCACAATTTTTTAAAAAACTAGTGATTTTTTAAAAGTTTATAATTTTAAAAAAAAGTCACAATTTTATAAAAAGTTTGGATTTACAAAAAGTAAAGATTTTTAAAATGTTAGGATTTAAAAAAAAAAGATATTCAAAATAATTGGGATTTAAAAATCTCTTCAGTTTTTTAATTGCCGACTTATTTAGTGTAGTGCCCACAATATAAACACACCCAAATACAATAGTAAAATACTAAGAATATTTTTTTTTGACTTACATTGCTTACACAATGCTACAAGGCTCCAAGTAAGGAAAACTCCATAACACATACGACACTTGCTTAAGTCATCAACCCACGTAGACACATGATAACACCATATACATGACGATGCCACATTTTCTCCAATGAACGAATATTAGAAATAACACAACCACAGTAAAAGGGACTTAAGGATTGACAACCCACAACACATCATTACCATGGTTACATCTAGGATACGTTAAACATCGAATAACATTATTATGTAAGCATAATTTTCTCCCTCTTTCCACCTACATATTTTGAAAATTCGTTTCACATTTCACTTGTTGTTCAACCATTTAATTTTACTCTTTACCCTTATGACAATCTTCATAATTTACATAAGTATTTTCTATATTTCAAATTACCTACAAGATTCTAATTCTCTCATTCTTGTGTTAAGATTTTTCTTCCCAAACTCTTATTCAATGTTTAAAATTTAACTTGCTACACAAGTGAACCTAACGTGATGTCAGGATGAAATCTTGGGATTGAGGAAGACTTAGATTCAATATAGTTTTTTCTGAAAAATATCCTTCGATCACGGAATAGTTATTTCGCTACCTAGTTAATAAAGTTCAATAACTTATGAACTTTCATTTATATTTATATATCTTTTGTTTTCTTGAAGTTTGGTCACACCAAGGCAATACATATTCTTTGAAAACACATAAAGATATTTAATTAAGTTATAAGGACTCCAAGAGTAGCAGTAACCCTAACCTCAATTTTTTTTTTCTTTATTCCTCTTCTATGCCTTATTTTTACATCACATCATTACCATCATTTTATAACAAAAGAGTTACAAAAGCACTTATCGGACCTCTTAAGGAAGTACATGGTTGAAAGCATTATAAACTACACATGAACAAACAAGTGACCTATGTTCACGAAGATCCCATGTCTCCGCATTTCATGATTCCGCATAAGAAATATTCCTTATTCCTTAATGCCACAGAATGACATAACAAGGGATTATTAGACAAGATTTCAGTTTCTAAATTTCACTAGAATCAACATTTTTCAAAACAATTTCATATGCAATGAGTTAAATTATAGTTTTCTACCCACAAGTTAACATCATAATCAACTAGGATTTAGTTTAGTTCCAATTTCCACTTAGGAATTTGCGCTCTATTATAGATTAGATTAAGATTTAAAACATATTCACCCTATAAACCCTCTGTAAAGATCAAAGCACTATATTATCACTAGCCAAACATAACACCTATAGCTAAGAGGATCTATTCATTAGGAAAATTTTAAGTGATAGAACCACTATTTCACTAGCTCCATGATGTCATCTGGATCCCACAAGAAACTCATTCGATGCAGAATATTTATTTCACTGGTTGCTCCTATATGTCTGGTTTATGTCGATGTCACCTAAATATACCTACTAGCACGATAAACCTCTTTCTTGGGATCGTATTTACTTAAAACTAGGATGTTCCATCGAAAGTAAAGGTTCATTTGAAGGTCATAGTTTTCTACACTAAGGGATTTACATATGCAGGTTAGTTAAATACAAATTTTTAACTAGGGTTGACTGTTGTGGTTAGGTTCCTTTATTACATTTTCAAGGTAAGAAACGTAACACCAATTGTTAAACAAATAATAGCACAATGAAAGTTCACTACAAGGAATAAATTTTAATTCATTTTGAAAATTATATTCTACTTTTACCATAACAGTTTTGGGAAGACGGGAAGTAATTTCTCCATCCAGGTTTCAAATGGTGGTTCAAAATGAAAGCCAACTTCCTATAGATTTAATAGCTTTCTATTGCTGTAAACCAGTGTAACAGGGCTCTTAAAAGAGCGTCAAAAGGATGTCATATGTTCGTTTTCGGTCAAACCAAAGGTCGAGGTGACTCCTCGTATACAAAGTACACGAATGAAGCTTCACATCTCGTTTCCAAAGTTACGAAGGGTACTTAATGAGTCTCTGAAAAATACAAAAAAATTAACTTCGTCTTTCCTTTTTTTTTAAGGGAATTGGTCAACATTATTTCTAGAAAGTAAGTTTCGTCTGGCCGATAAAACAATATTGGAGCGATCAAGATGGGTAAGAGTTTTCTAAATCATCTCGAAGTGAGGGTGATATTTCATGGTTCAAAATGAAAGACAACTTTCTAGAGGGTGGTAGACGAGTATTAATGACTTCGTGAGTTACGACACGATAATTTATTATTTTGCAATGAATTGAAGGGACATTTAAATGTATTAAAAATCCTAATAATTTAAAATTCTATGTAGTTGCAAAAGAGAACTAAAACACGAGAATTATGAGAGGTAAGGGAAGATGAACCATGATTGGAGAGTGAAGTCGGTCGAAACCACAGGATTTGGTTCAGCAACTTGTTTGGGCACATCGTCAACCAGATCACGAGCATCCACAACTCCACCATTTAACATACACGTCTATCGATAAAATTTGTAACTACAAATTTGAAACCATTTCTACCTTCTGGATTCGACCCACCAATTGTTGAGCATGATCAAATGGTTTTTTATTATTGTTGTTTGGATAGAATGAGATCTTCCTCCTTTTGTGCATAGTTTTAAATCTTGTAACCATTATTAGACCATGATTTTTAAAGGCATTTAGTCAAACACTTCACATGCCTTAAGCATTCCTCCACATTTTACACATTCTCATGTGTTCATCAAAAAGCAAGCAAACATAATGATTAATTCTAGGCATGATTCTACAAGAGGCACTCATGCCATCGAAGTACTTACAACCCTCATGCACTGAACCTATATGGCTAAGATAATTAAACAAAAATGATACTTATAAGGTCAGGGTATGTTCCATAAGACCACATCTCTTTGAGGCATTCTATCAAACAGTCCAACGCCTTTTTAACAACCCATTTTTTGCATATCCTGCTTTCATTGAAGTCTAGGAGACCACATATCTTTTAGGTATTTTGTCGAACAGTTCACATTCGCTGTGTATGCCTTCACATTTTGCATACATGCTTATCTAGGCACCTGACAAGACATTTAAAAATATTATCTTTCCATGATACTTTGATGGATGTCCATGCGCTATTCTAATTTTCCCATCTTGGCACAGGCTGGGAAGATAGCAGCAAAGGTTGTGGGGTGTGGCTTCAAACTTGCCAACCGTATTTTGCTTGAAATGTTCCAATGCAAATTCAACAAAACCATTTTGTGCATATCCCGCAATCATTGCAGTCCATGGAACTACATTTCTTCCATGCATTTAGTCAAATGGTTTGCATGCTTCCACATTTTGCATATGTATCTGCCAGGGCGCTTGCAACTAACACATCTGACAAAATCCCTCTATCCTTTTGTGCTTTTCTAGGTGTCCACGCAGCAAAAGCAGCTCGAGTTTTGATGCAGGCTAGGAGGATGCTGGCATAGGCTGCAGAAGGAAAACATGACACTCCATGGAATGACATTTGGTGATGCATTTCTTTGCAAAAGGACAAAAACACCCAAAGTAAAATGACTTGAGTAAAAACCTGCGACCCAACATCACACCCATGTGCGTCAACGTTTTGTAGCATTTTCCCTATGTGTGAATGAAAGAAAATGGGACAATATGCACGATGGTTTTGCTCTACTTCGGCCCCAACTCACCTATTCCAAAACACAAAAGAAACTAAAACCCTAATAGGTACGTTTTTGAGCTTTTTTGCCCTACCTCCAATTTGTCTTATTTTATTTTTATATTAAATTATATATGTATTATAATAATAATAATTATTATTATTTAAAATTTGTGACATTTGGACATTGCACCTTTTTTCAAAATTTTGTCTTTTTTGAAAATCCTAACTTTCTCAAAATTCTTGGATTTTTGGAAATCACGACTTTTTTGAAATCCAAAATTTTGTTCAAAATCCCAAACTTTTCAAAATCTTGACTCTCTTTTTAAAATCTCAAATTTTTTAAAATCTATCTTTTTCTAAAATTGAAAATTATTTAAAATCCTACATTTTTTTTAAATGAATTTTTTAAAATAATGAATTTTTAAATTCTATCTTTTTCTAAAATTGAAAATTATTTAAAATCCTACATTTTTTGGAAAATAATGAATTTTTTTAAAATTATTTTATATTCAAAAATCTAGAACTTCTGGAAAATCTAAATTAATCAAACTCTCGACTTTTTATTGGAAATCTTGACATTATAAAAAAGTTAAGATTTTGAAAACATGTTGTTTAAAAAAAAGGGACTCAAACGGACACTCGGAGCACAAGTTATGACATTGTCAAGTTCCTACTAATTTTGGCACAACACTAAATTTTTGAAATCTTGAATTTTTTGAGATTATAACTTTTTCAAACACCTCAACTTTTTTGAAAGTCAAAACTATTTAAAAAATTGCAACGTTTTTAAAAATCAAAACTTTTTCAGCAATCTAAATTTTTTTAAAATATTTGAATTTTCTAAAATCTCAACTTTATCAAAAATGCCAACTTTTTCTAAAATCTCAATTTACTCAAACTCCTGAATTTTTATTGAAAATCATGATATTTTATAAAAATTAAGATTTTAGAAACATGTGGTTTGAAAAAAAATGGACTCAAACGGATACCCAGAGCACAAGTTCCTGCTCATTTTTGACTCAAATGGATTTTCAAGTTCCTGCTAATTTTTGACACATAACCACATTTTTGAAATCTTGACTCTTTTGAGATTATAAATTTTTTGAAAAACCCTATTTTTTTAGAATCACAACTATTTCAAAATTTGTGATGTTTTCTAAAATAAAAACTTTTTTCAGAATCCCAACTTTTTAAAAATTCTTTAACTTTCTAAAATTTCAATTTTATTGAAAATTCTAACTTTTTTGAAACTCCTTACTTCATTAAAAAAAATTATTTTTTCGAAAATCACTAATATAAAAAATCGAGAGTTTTTCAAATATCCTAACTCATTAAAAAATCTTGACATTATAAAAATCCCAACATTTTCCAAAATATTGACTTTTTCTAAAATCTAGACTTTTTTGAAAATCACAACTTTTTGGAAAATCTCAAATTTTTTAAAATCCCATCTTTTCACAAATCCTATGATTTTTGAAAATCGAGTTTTTCAAAACTCCTGAATTTCAAAAAATCCTAACTATCCTAACTTTGTTTAAAATTGTAACTTTTTTAAAAAGTTGTGACTTTTTTGAAAATCTCAAGTTTTTAAAAATCCTGTCTCTTTGAAGATCTCAAGTTTTTCAAAATACCAACTTTTTCCAAATATAACTATTTTAAGGTTTCTAGGTTGAGGGGTCACTGTTCATGGTTAAGGGTTGAGGTTAGGGGTTCAGGGATCAAGGTATAGGGTTTAAGAATTAGGTTTTAGGGTTTACAATTTTGGGATTTAGGGTTTAGGTTTCACGGTTTGGGGGTCAATGTTTACAGTTGATTGTTTAACATTTAGGGTTTGTTGGCGAGAAAATTTATCATGTAGACAAACTTGTGGATTTCTTGCCAATGCTCTGGGAATCCAAGTCCCTTAACTTAACCGGTGTAGCTTCTGTATGTGGATGCACGTGAAAAGATGGATTTCTGTGGTGGCCTTTCGACTGAGGATCCAACAGGGGCACTCCACTGACCCTGCAGTAAAGCTAGCAATCCCTTGCTAAGTAAGTCTTCATTTGTAGAGTAGGAAAGGGGAGTGAGAAAAGAGGTAAGAGAACTAATATTGTAGGTAGAAAATAAGATTCCTTCACGCACTAGTTAAAAAACTTTAACACATGCATTCATGAGAAGAAACAACCCTGCAAATAGCAACAAGACCAAATATAATTTGATGAACACAAAGTATCATGAAACCCCTTAGTCAAAGAAAGTTAAAAAATCCTTCTTCTTGTATTGATTACTTAGACAAAAGTTTTACATAGTGGAGAAATGGAAGAAATTGAGAAAGGGGGGAATAAAATAAAATGGTTCTCCTTTGTTCTCTCAAGATGCAATATACTATTGAGCTTAGAAGATCAATCACCAACCCTTTGAAATGGGAATGGCTTTACAATTTATAGAATAGAATATGACTCTTTATCTTCCTCATGAGCTTTCGAATACCTTAATATGACTTAAGATTGTTCATATTCCACTTTAAATATTTAAGTACCTTTTATAATAGCAAGGTGACTTAATTTATATTATGTTTCTAAAGTCACTTTTAAGTGACTTAAAGGTATATCAAAAAGTGTAAACCACAATGAAGAATTAGAAAATTTGAGAGTGAGAGAAAGTTGGGGGAAGAGGGGAGAGAAAGGGAAAGAGAAGAAGAAGAGGATCTCTCGATGAAGTCTATTGATCCTCGTTGATGGAAAGCTCCAAATGCAACGAAGTTCTGAATGTCCGATTGTGCCAA
This sequence comes from Taxus chinensis, assembly GCA_019776745.2. Lineage (NCBI taxonomy): Eukaryota > Viridiplantae > Streptophyta > Pinopsida > Cupressales > Taxaceae > Taxus > Taxus chinensis. The sequence goes on from CM034151.1 coordinate 502,776,677, forward strand.
AACTGCCCTTTGAGTGTGACTTACTATTTTTAGACAATGGTCATTTCCACTATTTTCTGCTCTGAATAATCATCCTAGCCTTTTGGAGATCTTCAGTGCACACTGCTCTTTCCATAGCGACTTTTGATGAAGACTTGTCAAAAATAGCAAGCATGTATAGGAAAACTACTGTTTTTAGAAAGTGTGTTTCCATTGCTCGATTTACGATGGAATATACTTTTTTGGACTCTTCTTGTCGTTACGATCACACCTTTTAAATTTCACATAGTTTTGCCCACTAGAATGCCTGGAAATAAATTTTGAAAATTTGACATGGCAATGGCTTCGGGCACAGAGTTGTCATCGCGGCCGTTAATGGAGCTCAAAATTTGTAGGTCTGATTTTTGTCTCCATTTGCAATAAAAACAACTCCATTGCGATAGGTTTTTCATTTAGAACTCGTGTGCAAGTTTTTAGCTCGTTTCCATTGCTAGAATGATTGGAAATTCGATGAATGTGAGCCGGTGCACGAAGTGAGGGTTTTATTCGAGCAAATGATTCTGGACACCATTTGACCTCTTATTTGTGGATCTTGATCACCTTGAAAATGTGGAATTTTGCAAAGACGGCATCTCGATCTGACTTGTATCTTGCGAGATATAAGGATTTTTCGATCGGGTGACTTCACAGTTATTTGGCGAAAATCTCTATTTTCTCTTCGTTCTTTGTCATTTCACTTCATTTTTCTATAAGGCCTGAATATTTCTATGCATTCATGGTTTGAAGAGTTTATGTGACCATGGCGGAGTTGGCTCGGAGCAACAATGGTGGACCGGATGTTTGGACAATCACGCACGGAGCCATGGCTAAGTGCTGGATTTAAAATTTCAAAACATGCACATGGATGGACTAGGTGCACTTTTATGTCCATGATGTCCCTCACCTTAAGGACGTGATGGACATCAGTTTCCACAGTGGTTAAGGTTATGCCATGTGTCCTCGATCCAACGGCAGGGGATTTACTTGAAAAATACACTTGGGGCTTAAACTCGATCACGTGGGTGTACAAATGACTCCTCGTTAGGGTTGGACACATTTTTTCATGTCTGATGTCCCTCACCTCAGGTGCATAAGGGACATCAGTTTCCACGGTGGTCCTGGAGGTGACACGTGGCGCTCAATCCAATGGTAGGGAATGGATGCTCCCAAAATGCACATGGGGGCTAAACTGTAGTCACGTGCGTGTCCAGAAGATCCCCCATAAGGGTGGGTGATTTTTTCATGGTCTAATGTCCCCCACCTTAGGTGCATAAGGGACATCAAATTCTACGGTGGTCCTGGAGCTGACACGTGGCGCCCAATCTGACGGCAGGGAATCATGCTCCAAATAAGCACCCGGGGGCTGAACTGTCAAGTTTGGAGGTCATATGAGGGTCCCAGAGGTCACACGAGGGCTGGAACATTTTTCCAAGGGCTGGGTAACTAACCTCAGGGACGACAGGGCATTGAATCCCACCAGGCTCCTGTGCTAACACGTTGTCCTCCTGGAAAAAATGACTAAGTCTTGAACCTGCCTTTGAGAGGGTAACTGGAATGAAGATAACTTGAACTCCCGATGGAATTTATTGGTGAAATTTTATATGATCTTGACTAGAATGGCATTTTTTAATCTAATTTATGTGAGTCTCATGTCTTAATTTGACCATGTGATCCCTGAAAAATCAGGATTTTTGATCTTAGGACTCCACTTGTACCTAGAAAAAACTACCTTCCAATCATATGTGCCAAGGTGTAGTGAAAAAATATTATTTAACCATAATGTAGGTATTGGAATCCTCTTTCCAAATATATATTTATTTACTTCTAACTCCATCTGAAGCTCTTGAGATATTCTTCTGAAGCCCAGCGGTTGTTTTAGGTTGGTGTACTGTCTAGGCTTGTGCACATGGTTTTCACTCGACTGCTCAAGTCTTGTTGTGAACACTGCCAGAAAGCAACCTAGGGGGAATGAATAGAATTTCCTAAATGACAAATGGACCCATTTGAC
>CM034151.1:502779202-502799447 GCA_019776745.2 Taxus chinensis
CCTATATCCAACTTTAAGTAATAAATATTTTATGAAAAAACACTATTTGATTCTCTTCACTAAGAGCAACAATAGCAGGAATTTTAATAAAAAAATTATTTGGAATTTATAAATTAAATCCCTCATATTCTTGTGATAATCCTTATTTAACTATTTCAACTGAGTTATAAGTGTGATTTCATCCCTACAGGTTTGACTATTTTAAGGAACTACTCCTACATGGAAACCTAGTTGGTTATAGTTCCTGGAGAAAGTCGGTAGAACCTTCTCTAGCTACGTCACGCAACGTTTCAATGAACAACATGATAGACACAATCTTCATGATCCACAAAAAGTAATATGCATGAAATGAAGAAAGTTTGTTGAATGATCATCGAGAGGGGAGGTAAGTCAGAGGACTAAAGGCCATGCCCTAGGGGACTGTTAGGAATTAATAGAATCTAATGTAGAATAATTCCTCAGAATCACAATAATAAGAATTATGAATAAAATTACAGAAATGAAATATGTAAAACACAAAGACAATATTTAATGTGGTTCACCCAATGTGGGCTACATCCACCAAAGAACACTTGCTCAGATTTTATTACAAGCCAACAGTCTTCACAATTACAATAACCAGATCTTGTTTGGAGCTGCACTCAACAAACCCTCCCAAATTCATACTTGAATTCACACACACTATTTACATTCAAAAAAACACTCATATCAATTCTATTGTATGTCCATCTATATATAATTACATCAATAGGTAGCCACAGAGGTGGTTTTACAAAATAATGGGTACCGAAAAGCCATGGGCCCAAAACCAGCCCATAACAGTTACCCATTACCCATGGGTTAATAAACCACACATGAAAACTTGCTTCAAGGGCTTCGCCCCCGAACCCCCTTGACCCGATCACCGGTGAGTGGGACCGCCGTAAAAATATCTGAGTGTAACACATAGAAGGTGTACCAAACTCTAACATGAAAATAGGCTCCACAAACATAACAATCTCCCACTTAGAGACAGATTTCCACTAAGCAAGCTTCTCAACCCTTCACTGTCATCTGCGAAGGCCAACCAAAGCTGAACATAGCTTTAGTTTATCCCTTGTGACCACCTTGGTCATCATGTCTGTAGGATTATGACTAGTATGAATCTTCTCCAACTTCAACTTATCTTTCTCTAAAGTTGTCCTGATGAAGTGATAGCTCAACTGTATATGCTTTATCCTAGAATGGAAATCAGAGTTCTTAGCTAAGTGAATAGCACTTTGAATATCACTATATAGCTTTCCAACTTCCTTCTTATTGCCCCAACTCATCAAACAATTGTTGTAGCCAAATCATCTCCCTTGTTACCTTCTGTAGCAGCAACATACTCAGCCCTCAATGGTTGACAAAGCCACAACCGTCTATAACCGTGAAATCTAGCTCACTGTTATATCACCTACAGTAAATACATAACCTATTATGATCCTCATGCTGTCCAAATCTCTAGCCATATCTGAGTCAACATATCAACACAAAGTAGTGTCTGATCCACTGTAACACAAAATAGTACCCATAGTCCCTCTCAAATACTGAAGTATCCACTTTATTGCCTGTCATTGCTCATTTCCTGGATCACTCATAAACCTACTCACTGCTCCCACTACATGGGAAATATCTGGCCTAGTGCATACTATAACATACATCAAACTGCCAACCACTGATGAGTAAGGCACCTTGGACATCTAGTTTCTTTCCTGCTCTGTCTTGGGACACTGATCCTTTGATAACTTAAAATGGCCTGCCAAAGGAGTCCCAACCGGTTAGCATCCTGCATGTTAAACATATCCCAATACCTTCTTAATGTACTCTTCTTGAGATAAAGTCAGCTTTTGTTCCTTCCTATCCTGAGTTATCCTCATACCAAGTATTTTTCTGGCTACCCCCAAACCCTTCATATCAAAGGATTCACTTAGTTGTTTCTTGAGTACTTTTATTTCCTGCATGTTTTTATCTGCAACCAACATGTCATCAACATACAAACATAGGATAATATAACTTCCATCCTCAAATTTATTTGTATACACGCAATGGTCAGAATGACATATAATATATCAAACTTCTTATACCATTGACACAGAGCTTGTTTCAGGCCATACAAGATCTTCTTTAGTTTACACACCATCTCCTCTTACCTTTGACTTCATATCCTTCCTTCTGGCTGCTACATATAGAGCTCCTCCTCCAAATCACCATGGAGAAATGCAAGTCTTTACATCTAATGTTTCTAAGTGTAAGGTCTTCTGCTGCCACTATTCCAAGAATAGTTCTGATAGAAGTCATTTTTACTACAGGAGAGAAAATCTCATCAAAATCTATACCTTGTTTCTGTACAAACCCCTTGACCACTAACCGGGCCTTATATGTTTTCTTTCCTCCTTTGTCTTTAACTCTATACACCCCACTTGTTCTGTAATACTCTTTTTCCTTCAAGTAGCTTCACCAAATCCCAAGTCTGGTTCTCCATGAGAGACTTATGCTCCTCATCCATGGCTTGCTCCCACTTCTTATTGGCATCTACCTGCATTGCTTCATCAAAGCTCTCTGGCTCTCCACTATCAGTGAGTAATAAATAATAAAGAGAAGGAGAAAATGTTCAAGTTCTTTTCTTACCCTTGAAGACCTCCTCACTGTAGGATTTTTGGGTTACTATTAAGTAGGTTCCTGAATTGATTCATGGGTCACTACCCCATCTGGAAGATCCTCTACCACTGCATATCTTTTCTTGGATTCTTCCCTGTTTTCCTACAATTGTTTCTTATACCATGACTTCCTCATTAAAGACCAGATCCCTAGATCAAATGATTTCTTGTCCTTAATACTCCAACATTTAAATCCAAAGTCATCACCACCATAACCAAATAAAAGTGCATTTTTCTGATTTAGCCTCTAGCTTGGTCCTATTATCCTTGTCAATATGAATAAACACCTCACATCCAAAGACCTCTAAGAAATGAGTAATCGACTTTCTTACCATACCAAGCCTCCTTAGGTATGCCTCCATCCAAGGCACTTGAGGGTCCTCTATTTATCAAGTACACAGCTATGCTCACCACTTCTGCCCAAAAATAAAGAGGTAGTCCTACATGTATCCTCATGTTCCTAGAACATTCCATTATTGTTATCCTTTCTGACACCCCATTCTACTGCAGGGTTCCTAGAACTGTCTTTTGCCTGCAGATTCCATTCTTAGAACAATAATCATAAAATTTATTGCTACAATACTCCCCTCCATTATCTAACCTGAGACATTTTAACTTAAGACTTGTTTCATTCTCTACCAAGGTTTTCCATTTAACAAAAGTATCAAATACATAAAATTTGTTTCTAATACAATAAACCCAACTTTCCTTGTTGCATCATCAATAAAAGTAACATAATAACTTGAATCCCCAAGAGATGATACCTGAGCCAGCCCCCACACACCAGAATGTACCAGCTCTATCTTACTCTCTTCTTCGTCAGTCCAACCTTGGAGAAACCTTCCTCACTTCTGTTTCCACTTTATGCAGTTATCACAGAAATCCAAACCTATTTCTATATATCCAGGAAAATTCTTCTTTATAATGTCCATGCCCTTATGGCTCATATCACCGAGCCTATAGTGCCATAATGTTGTATCTACATCTGAAGCCACAAGATTACAATCATTAGTACTATCAGTGGTTAAATACAAGGTTCCAACCTTCTTACCTCTTGCCACCACAAGAGCACCCTTGGTAACCTTCCAAGAGTCAGTTGTAAATATCATAGTACAACCATTACTTCCCAATTGCCTCGCCGATATCAAATTTCTCCTTAATGTAGGCACATGTCTGAAATCCTTTAATAGACATGTATTCCCATTCTGCATCTTAACCTGAACATAACCTTTTCCAACTATACTGCAAGGCTTATCATCACCAAGAAAAACATGCCCAAAATCCCCTTGAACATAATCAACAAAATAATGCCTATGTGGAGTAGCATGAAAAGAAGCCCCTGAATCTAAAACCCAAGATTCAGTAATATTATGCAAAGAAGAATCAAAGCATCTTGTCATACATTACCTGATGCCACATTTTCCTCCTTGTTTTCTTCATGTTGTTTCTTCTTATCCTGATGCTCCCAACAGTCCGTCTTTGCATGCCCAGACTTTCCACAATTCTAGCATACAATCTTGCTCTTGGATTTGACCTTGCATGATCTTTCAATTTTCCATGGTTTCTTCTATTCTTTTGTCTCCCTCTAGTTTCCACTGTCAAAGCATTCCTTGAAGTATAAGATTCCACAGATCTTTTTCTTCGCATTTCCTCACTTAGAATCACCCCTACAACATCCTCAAACTTCAACTTTGAGTTATATGGAATCGAGTTGCTTACCACCATTACCAGGCTATTCCAACTTTCAGGTAAGGAGCACAGAATTAATAAAGCCCTAACTTCTTCATCAAATTCTATTATAACCAAAGCTAGCATATTCACAACCATATTAAAATCATTTAAATGATCTTCTACTGAACTATTCTTAGACATTTTCATATTAAACAACTTTTTCGTTAAAAATATCTTGTTGGAGGCAGAGGGTTTTTCATACAACTTCCCTAATGCATCCATTAGATCTTTTGTAGTATTTTCCTTTGAAACATTAAATAATACCAAATATGCAAGACACGGCTGGATTGTCCCAAGTTCCTTCCTATCCAGTAAATCCCATTCCACATCTGTCATGCTCGAGGGTTTGTTCACCTTCTCAAACAATGGAGTATAAATATCCTTCTGATAAAGGTAATCTTCCATCTGCATCTCCCAAAGATTAAAATTCTGCCCATTGAATTTATCAACCCTAGATCTTCCATCATCTGCCATAGCTCCCAATCAAGCTAAAAAACTTTCTTTTTGATTCAACACTTCAGAAAACCAAACCAGGCTCTGATACCAATTATTATGAATTAATAGAATATAATGCGGAATAATTCCTCAGAATCACAATAATAAGAAGTATGAATAGAAATTATAGAAATGAAATATGCAAAACACAAAGACAATATTTAATGTGGTTCACCCAATGTGGGCTACATCCACCAAGAACACTTGCTCAAATTTTATTACAAGCCAACAGTCTTCACAATTACAATAACCAGATCTTGTTTGGAGTTACACTCAAAAAACCCTCCCAAATTCACACTTGTATTCACCTTCACAAAAACACTCATATCAATCCTATTGTATGTTCAGCTATATATAAGTACATCAATAGGTAGTCGAAGAGGTGGTTTTACAAAATAATGGGTACTGAAAAGCCATGGGCCCAAAACCAGCCCATAACGGTTACCCATTACCCATGGGTTAACAAACTACCCATGAAAATTTACTTCGGGGGCTTCACCCGTGAACCCCCTTAACCTGCTCATCGATGAGTGGGACCGTCGTAAAAATATCTGAGAGTAACACATGGAAGGTGTACCAAACTCTAACATGAAAACAAGCTCCACAAACATAACAGGGACAAGAAGTTGCTAAGCTATTTGTAAAGAAATAAGTAACTTAGGATTAACTGGTTGAATTATACCAATGACTGGGATATGTTGTAGTTGATTTAGTGATTTATGGAATCTCCCTAGGAGTGAAATATTTTCTCTATGGGTTTAGTATTACGATGGATAATTAAAATTAAATTTCCCTTGTAGACAAAAGAATTGATCAATTATTCCCTAAACCTAACTTTCCCATGTAAATGGATGGCTTACCAAAATTAAAATTATTAACACCAAATGCAGGTTCTAGCAAAGTAGTTATTTATGAAAATCACCTAACTTCAGAAAGCATGCAAATTTTAAATATAAATAAGTTTTAAAGGTATGTGCCTAGCTTAAGTAAGAGGAGCTTTAGAGTGACGATGTGCATGCATGCAAAAGATTTTTTTTTTATAAAAAAAATATAACAAACAGTTCACAACAAGTAGACCAAGTGCCTAAGGAAAAATAAAGCTAACTACAATACACCCACAAAATAAGCACAAGTAATTTTGTTCCCCAGCAGAGTTGCCAAAAAAGGTTAGCTAAATTTTATGTTTGGCTAAACAAAAAACCTAGGAAGTCATTGTATAAATCCCCTTCATTTAATGGTGAAGCTATTGTGTGAGTTATTCATTTATTTTATGTCCTATTTAAACTAAATTTGGGGTATTAATTTAATTTAATAGCTCATGAACCATATCTAAACAACTTTGTAATAATAAGTAAGCAGCTCTACGGTAACTAAAATAATTAGATATGGAAAGTAGGAACTATAAGCAGATTATGAGAAAGAAGTATGGTTGGTAATAAGTAGATATTAGAGAAAGTTACGACCACAAAGAATAAACAAACATTTAATGATTTCTATAAATTTTAGCAAATGAAAATAAGTGTACTCATATGAAATTTAAAGATAACAAAAAGTTTACAATTTATCCTTTGTAGTTTGCACATTAAGACTTTAGTAGACACAAAGTTCAACCAAAATCCTCCTTTTTCATTATTCAAATTTCAACCATTTACAATATGGAAATCTAATAATTTCAACAAAAATTTTGAAATAACCATTTACAACCTAAAATAACAATTTTCCAAAAATTCTTAGATCCCCATTTGACCCATATGTCACCTCTTCTAAATATAATCATTGTAAGGACAATACAAAATAGATAATGTCTGTTACACTTTCATAAATATCTAACTATAAAGATGCGAGAGGTTGAGCACTTTCTTCCTCAAAATCCTCTTTGCATGTCACATAAGAGTTTAGAATTTTCCATCATTTAAATGAGAATAAGCTTCTCTCCACTATCCTCTAGTGATTTAACTTTTTCAATCAACCTAAAGTAACGACGATTAAACAACGAGTTACTTAATTCTTACAATGAATGTACTTGAATAGTAGAGAGAAGGAGAATACAAAGAAGAATAAGAATAAGAATTGTTCCAAATGTACAACTTCAATTTCTACCTTATTATTTTCCTTGTTTGTTTCTTCAGTTTCATATGTAGTTGCATCCATATTTTTTCCCTGATACTTTACATATTGATCTATCATACATTTGATTACATCATCATCTACCTTTGTAGTATCTTCCATCTTTGTTTCCAACGTAAATAATTCCTTTTCCAAAATATTATAGTAGCCCCTAACCTTCCCAAGTCATGATGCTAAATAATTAACATCTTCTTGAAGTTTTGACAATTATTCCAAGAATGTACGACTAAAAGGATTGATGGCATTATTTATTTCTTGTTGAAATAATTGAAGGAATTATTAAAGATATTTTGGAGGGTTTTTAGTGTTATACCTTTATCTAGAGGTTAAGAACCTCCTACAACAAAGATCCTTCTATCACATCATCATGTACTTCCTCTAGTTTAGAAATTGATTGTTCTTCTGAAGATGGAGGAGGAGGATTGGTTGGTGGAGAGAAAGGATGGGGACAAGGAGATGAAACTTCTGACAATACTATAGGAAATAGGAATGTAGCAGGATTCAAAAAGAGGCACCATGACCTCTCCCTATATAGAAGGAGATTGAATGATAGGGGTATAAGTAGATGAAAACACCAATAAATGAGAAACATAAAATTGAAGTAGCTTCTGACGTTGATGCTTCCTTCAGAGATGTTTGTGGGTGAGGTTGCCATTCTGTCCTAGGCTTTTTGACTAGTTTCAACTTTGCAGGTCATTTATTGCTCTCTCCTAGTTCTTCCTTTATTTTTGTATCCACATGGGTTATTTCATTCATTATAGATTCCTCCAGATAATAACCTTGATCAAATAGATATTTCTAAGTATAAATAAATACTTTAGATGTCCTCTCGATAACTATTTTGGACAAAAAATTTATAGCAAGAAATGGGGCATCATCACCTCCTTCTTCATAGTAGGCATCTAAAATTACTTTCCCGTCATCTGGGAGCTTCTTTGGAATGTTTTCCAATCCCAAGATTAGGATTTTTTGCACTTTCATTCTACTATATTCTCTTATTTTTATTTCATATTCATCTCAGAAATCAATCCCAAATTCCTCCAAAATTGGTAAATGTGCATGCTCTGGTAATATTGTTTTATGAGCAATATTCATGTAGTCAAAATTTACTCTAGATTTGTAGTAACTCTAGGTGTAATTATAGAACATTTCCTTAGCAACATTTCAATATTTTTGAATATTACCATAGAGATACCACCCAATGACAATCGAAAAATGTACTACTTCCCTGTGAAGTCCTAGACCCTATAATACTTCACAGGTCATGTTCCTACAAGGTAATTAATGCATGGTACATATGATGGATTCTGGTCATTTTCCTAAGTTTAATAGTATTTGAACTTTCTAACATATATTGAGCCCAATTAATTTCTTATCAAGGAAGATAAGAGTTTCAGAAACATCTATAACATCAAACATCATCATGACTATTTACTAAATCAGAATCAAAACCATCATTTAGAAGCATTTAATGAAGTAACTTCAAGAGAAGAAGACAACACATGTAAATTCAAATTTACATGTGTTGTCTTCTTCTCTTGAAGTTACTTCATTAAATGCTTTAAAATTTCTAATTGGGCTTTTAGAATTGGACTATACTTGAAGGCCTTATCCAATTACTACACTCAGGGTAATGGTTTAGCATAGTTTACTAATAATAAATTAATTAGAATGATGAAAAGAACAATAGAGATCAACCTAAGGAAATGTCATACCAAGGTGAGAAATACTCTTTGGGATGATAGGATCACATAAAAGAAAACAATTGGTAATTCCCTTTTATATTTGTTTTTGATAGATTGGACATGGTTTCCTTATGTATGTAATTACCTTTATTAGAGTTGGCCCAATACTTGGAATTTGAGGGCGAAGATCAAAGATAAATTAGAATGCAATAATTGATTGAAATTAAGGAATTAAGGAAATACACCATGATTAGATTAGAGAAGTATTAGAAATAAACTAAGAAATGGTTTAATAAGAAAGCCAAAGCTCAAGATTTTAAAGTAGGAGATCTGGTCCTCAAATGTATGTAGACAAAGAAAAAATAGGGCAACACTCCAAGTTTGATGCACTTTAGAGTGGGTCATATATAATCATTTCCTATAAGCATGCCAATTATTTTGAGTTGTCTAAACTTGATGTGGAGGCACATGCTATATCCTAGTTAATGGGATCTATCTTAAACCCTCTCTTTAAGTTGGTTTTGCATCTAATAAATACTTGTGTGTTTTGTGTTTTGTAGGAGGTTCCCTACTTTCATTATATTTTACTTTGTATATCCACCTAGACCCTATAATACTTCACAGGTCATGTTCCTACAAGGTAATTAATGCATGGTACATATGATGGATTCTGGTCATTTTCCTAAGTTTAATAGTATTTGAACTTTCTAACATATATTGAGCCCAATTTAATTTCTTATCAAGGAAGATAAGAGTTTCAGAAACATCTATAACATCAAAACACCATCATGACTATTTACTAAATCAGAATCAAAACCATCATTTAGAAGCATTTAATGAAGTAACTTCAAGAGAAGAAGACAACACATGTAAATTCAAATTTACATGTGTTGTCTTCTTCTCTTGAAGTTACTTCATTAAATGCTTCTAAATGATGGTTTTGATTCTGATTTAGTAAATAGTCATGATGGTGTTTTGATGTTATAGATGTTTCTGAAACTCTTATCTTCCTTGATAAGAAATTAAATTGGGCTCAATATATGTTAGAAAGTTCAAATACTATTAAACTTAGGAAAATGACCAGAATCCATCATATGTACCATGCATTAATTACCTTGTAGGAACATGACCTGTGAAGTATTATAGGGTCTAGGTGGATATACAAAGTAAAATATAATGAAAGTAGGGAACCTCCTACCAAAACAAAAAAACACACAAGTATTTATTAGATGCAAAACCAACTTAAAGAGAAGGTTTAAGATAGATCCCATTAACCAAAATATAGCATGTGCCTCCACATCAATTTTAGACAACTCAAAATAATTAGCATGGTTATAGGAAATGATTATATATGGCCCACTCTAAAGTGCATCAAACTTGGCGTGTTGCCCTATTTTTTCTCTGTCTACATACATTTGAGGACCAGATCTCCTACTTTAAAATCTTGAGCTTTGGCTTTCTTATTAAACCATTTCTTAGTTTATTTCTAATACTTCTCTAATCTAATCATGGTGTATTTCCTTAATTCCTTAATTTCAATCAATTATTGCATTCTAATTAATCTTTGATCTTCACCCTCAAATTCCAACTACTCGGCCAACTCTAATAAAGGTAATTCAATACATAAGGAAAGCATGGCCACTCTATCATAAACAAATATAAAAGGGGAATTACCAATTGTTTTCTTTTATGTGATCCTATTAGCCTAAAGAGCATTTCTCACCTTGGTATGACACTGCCTTAGATTGATCTCTATTGTTCTTTTCATCATTTTGATTAATTTATTATTAGTAAACTATGCTAAACCATTACCCTGAGTGTAGTAATTGGATAAGGCCTTCAAGTATATTCCAAGTCTAAAAGCCCAATTAGAAATTTTAGAGCGCATGAAGGATTTTGCATTATCAAAAATAATGGTTTAGGGAACCCCAAACCTTTTCACTATGCCCTCAAGGAAATCAAGGATGGTTGACTCAGTAGCTTATTTAAGTGTCATAATCTATCCACTTGGTAAAGTAATCAGTTGCTGTCAAGACCCATTTATGAGCCACACTTGATGGAGGATTGATCATTCCTATAAAGTAGAGAAGGGTTCATCCACCTAAATGAGATGAAGTGGGAGGGACGCCATATTATTTTTACCAGTGAAGAAAGTGCATTCTTTATATTTTCTAAACCACTAATGAACATCTGCAAACAATACAGGCTAGAAGTATCTTTATTTTATAATTTTCATTGTTGTGGCTTCAGATGAGAAGTTTCTGCCGTGGAAACCATTATGAAATTCCATAAAGACTTTTTTCACATGCCCACCCTTAGTGCATCTTAACAACACTCCATCAAGGTTCCTTTTGAAAATAATCCCACCAATTAATGTGTAAGGAATTAATTAACCTTAGATGCCACCTTTTTTCTTTTCTTAATCTAGAAGGATATACGCTGGTGGATATAAATGTGCCAATGTCATCAATCTAGATATGCTATTAAGTTCACCTCTTTTTTCATGTGGATCATCTTCATTCAATGGAATTGTAGTGTCTCACAGGTTTTCTTCATTGTGTGGATAATCATCATCCCACTGATTTACAATAATTTGAAGATGTTCATCTTGAGGATCATTTAAGATTTGACAATCCTTTGTGGTTTTTTCTTGTTTCTCTTCCATGAAGGAGGATTATTTATTATCTTGAGCATATAAGGATAGTTTATCACAAATTTCTCTACCTCTCACCAATATTTTGGCCTTAATGATCACATCATAATCCATTATCTTGGTCACCCATCCATCTCTTTTTTTACTAATTTTTGTTCCCATGATGAAGTTTCTCACACCGGGGTGTGAGACTAAAACCTTGATGCAATTAGTGGCTAGCATACTTTTAACCCTCATGATGGAGAAGACCTACTTCTCTACATGATTATATTTTATCTCATATTTCTTTAGCATTTTACTGAAGAATCCATTATTTTCTCTATAGAGTGAGATTTTGGTTTGCACAAAATATACACAACAAGAAACTCTCATATATTTCTTCAATAATAGAGCTTACAAATATATAGAGAGTAACCTCTATAATAGGCCTCCTCATTTGTATCATATCATAACTAATTCAATTAAATTATAGAAACAACCTACGTAAGAATAAAATTTGCATATTATTCTATAATAATTTGTCTAACAACTCATTATACTAGATTATATCTCACACTCAAATATTAAATCACAAATAAATGCTCACACCAATGACTCCTAACATTCCCCCCTAGTAAAAACATGGGGGAAAACACCATATTCAACCAAGCAGCATGTTACTTCGTAGCTTGCACATGGTCTTAATCCTCAACATTGACTGTGGGAACTACATCATCCATGAATAGGGACTAATAAACCTATTCAGGTGAATACATGAATTGGGACCATTCAACCAATTCACATCATGCATCAAATCAATTTGATTAAGAAAACTTCCTGCAATAGTATCAATGGTACAAGTCTCCACATCATCATCATCATAGGGAAAACACAAACACTATACTGCACACAGGAACATGGTTGTTCATCTATTCTTATTCATCACACACAATAAAAGGTGTCACTAAAGCGATTTTTGGCCTCTAAGGTAGTGACAAACTTGAGGATGATGATCACCCTCCTACATATGTTTCCTTCATCCTTCAATAGACGTGTTACTTAATCTAACTAAATATGATGCTCAATAATTTCCACATTGTATTTATTTATACCTCTCCCCACAATGTGAAACGACATGGATGTCAGTTTCGAACGAAAATGCATCCATAAAAAAAAATTATTTGACAGTGATGACTCATTTGTGACAATGTCAAAAATGACCATTAATTTTGACAAGATAAAAATATAGAATAATAACTTACATGTAGCTTCTATAGACCGATTCTATATTAATACACTCATATTGACCTTTGATAATAAAATATAATATTCACTTAATGATAACTAATTTGAGGTGTTGAAGTAACCAATGCCACAAGTGGAGGGTGAAGATGATAGAATTCAATGCATGCAATATATTACCATGGATGAAAATCACAATGTCAATGCATGTGTTATAGATTGATTCAATGCAAAGATGATGAATTCATGTGCCAAAGTGGAGATCATAGCTGCGTGGAAAGATAATATAACATGAATCAAGGAATTGTAAAGCATACTCGTTAACACATAACAACACAAGGCCAAAATAGGTGAAAAAAAAGTCGTGTAGATCTGAGCGTAGTTTGGGAATTTATATCTGAGTAATCCAATGTCATATATCTCGCCAATGTCTAGGAAAGGATCTTAAGAGTGTGATCCACCTACATAGAGGCAAATATTGAATCAAATGAGATAGAGTAAATCATGATCAATATAGAGAAATATGAACATGTTGGAATTTTTACCAATATAAATTTATGGTGAAGGAGAATGCCAGTACCAACACACATTCTCAGAATAATGACTCCAAAAAAATCCCACGAATGGCTCAAAATGCAATTGGTTTCAAATGGCTGGGACATTGGAAGACTGTCAAACAACATGAACGTTGTAGTTTTACTAGATCCTTGGATTACCCATAACGTTCATGTCTAGGTATATCAAAATCATCCTGTTGCTTTGCCTCCATCAACACAAAACCATAGGGGTCTACAGATAAAACAAAGGTCTTGAATCTTGCACTCACCCTACCTAGCAAAGAGACTCATTATGATCTTATTAGCTTTGATACTAGATGTAGAGTGAGATACAGGTTCGCAAAAAATATAAACAACAAGAAACTCTCCTATATTTCTTCAATAATAGAGCTTACAAATATATAAAGAATAACCTCTATAATAGGCCTCCTCATTTGTCTCATATCATAACTAATTTTAGTAAATTATAGAAACAACATACGTAAGAATACAAGTTGCATAATATTATATAATGATTTGTCTAAAAACTCATTATACTAGATTATATCTCACACTCAAATATTAACTCACTAATACATGTTCACACTAATGATTTCTAATACTCTTTAAGTCATTATCAATTTGACGTGACAAAAATGAAATAACACTAGCCTCAGTTTTGTATCCATAAAGGATAAAATCCCTTGAATAGTTTGGGTTAATAAGAATGGGATCCTGAGAAATTACCTATTTTATCTTCCTTCCACAATCAATTTAAAATCCACATCCTTCATGAGTATTAGATCAATAGGCTTAGCCAGTCCTGCAAAATTAGGAATAAACTTCATAAAAAAATCTATCTTGCCAAGGAAAGACTGCAACATCTTCTTGTGAACTAGAAATGGGAGAAAAATAATGACATATATTCTTTCAGGTAAATGGTAATATCATCCTTAGAAACAATGTGATCTAACAAATTACCCCATGGAATTGCAAAAATACACTTCTTGGGATTGAGAAATACCTTAAACTCTTTACATCTTTCAAATATTTTCTCTAAAATCATTGATATGATATTTACTCTATTTTGATAAAACAATGATATAATCCAATTAGATGAGGATGAAATCATTTATATATCCTTTAAAATCAATATCCATTACTCTTTGAAATTTGACACCCGCATTTGACAGACCAAAGGGCATTTTATCATATGCATATGTTCCCCACTTGGTCCTAAATATTGTTTTAAATTGATCATCTTCTATAAGCTTGATTTGATAGAAACATGAGTAACCATAAAGCCTATAAAATTTTTCATCTCTTGCCATTTTCTACAAATTTTGTTCCATAGAGGGTAAAGGTTAATGATTGTTTAATGAGGCCCTCTTCAATTCCTTGAAATCCACACATAGCCTAATTTCTCAATTTTTCTTCCTAACAGCAACCAAGTTAGCCACCAAAGAGGATTACTTAATGGGGAATATAATATTTTCCTCAATGAGCTTGGCTAACTCTTTTCTCATGAGGGCTCAAATTTGGGGTTAACTGGGCCTTGCTTATTTGATTGGCTTGGTATTAGGATCGAGATCTTATTGTGTGATGATCAAGTGGGGTCAAAACCCTTAAGATCTTCAAATTATTGGAGAACACATCAGTTATTATATAACATACAAGAGATAAAGCTTTCTTTTCATCTTCATCACATACCTTTCTAAGACTAGCTTCATTGGCTATCCAGTGGTGAATGGGTGGTAGTTTCCATGTTTTGTAGTAGATTCTTTTTTCTCCCGGATTTTCATGACTAAAAAATGTGTTCAAGCGTAACCATCCTTTGGGAAATTTTTTCCTTATCTAAATGAATTGATCACCATAATCATCATGCAAATAAGATGATGATCTTGAGGATAACTAGCTTCATTTTGGGATAAATTGAATAATTTTTTATGATGAAGATTGCCAGCTAACTTCATTATCTAGAATTGAGGTCCTATAATCATTTTAACATGGTATACATTCCCTTGGATTATAGCTTCAGTGGGAAATATGTGAATTGAAATTTGTGATCCAATAGCCTTAATCTAGTTTCTTCTGTGTTAATCAGTGTGCAAAATCCACCTAAAGGAATTTAATGTTAACATCATCATCCTAATGAGAAAACAAACAGTAAACTTTCTCATATCCACAAAGAAACATTTAGGTTTCGAGTTTATTTACATGGGTCTGATATATGATTTTGGATTTGTAAAAGGGACCAAAGAATTCACTCCCACAACTTTAAAGGGCTTAGAAATGCTTCCATTTTATTGTTAGGCCAAAACTATAAATGACCTAAGGAGGTAGTAGTGAGGGTAGTAGATGGTTTTGGCACAGGAGGTTAGGATTGTGATTAACTAAAATAACTTAAACTAGGGGAAAGTTGTAATGATAGTTGATTCTAATATAGGAGGACTAAAAAGTTATAACAATGCACTAAAGAAGAAGGAAGAATTTAAAGTAAGTAACAAAATGAAATAAAATCTTAAAGTGCAATAGTAATAGAAAAGAACATTAGTGAGTGTTGGATATTGTTGTAGGTTGTCATAAGTATGATAGTAAAATTACAAGAGTAGGAACGATCACTCAGAAGTCCCGAAAAGGCCAGATATGGAGAATATGAAGTAGACTGAGATATCTATGAAGGTACTGGGGCCCTTGGGGCACCTTGTGGTTATAGAATAGCCACCATGCATTTTTGTCAAAAGCTCATAAAGTTGTTTTCATAGGGTCATAAGATGATCTGGAATATTATTTGTTTATCACACTAGATCATCAATTGCGCCAAGTGTGTGAAATAATACAAGATGAGGAATGACCTCAAAAGACAAAGAAGATCAAAACCATAAAACTAAAAGATGCAAAAATGACGGGTCGGAATTGACCTCAGCTGCCTTGAAGTGGATTACTCATCTGAGCACTACACTACCATTTCAGACCCAAATTTTTTGGCTTGTTGTGTGTGCATGTCGTGCCTAAGGTGCTGTTATAGATCAAATTTCCCCCGTCCAAATTTACTAGAATCTGAGATTAAGAAACATGGGACTATTTCCTAAAGGTGTGGGAATTCAAACTGAGACAAACCTCCGGAAGAAGGTCATCTTCCCTCTACTTACTCCCAATGTAAAACGACTCCTAGGAATTGAAAGACCATTTCTAGCTATCTTAACTTACAAGGGACCATGAGGTGATGAAGGAGATGCATAAACATAACCTAAACTACAAAAGGGGGGAACACCCAAAGGTAAGGGGATGCATACTCCAACAGATAGAATATGAACAAAATGATGGTGAAGAGAGTAAGAAAAGACCATCCATAGATCAAAACCATAGTCAGGGTTCAATTCCATGATGCACAATGAACACCAGTTCTCAAAAACAAACATATACAACAATAGCCGAGGTAGAAAGAGCTACAAAAATAGAATTTATTGCTGAAGGTCATGCAAAGATAATCACGATACATGAAGAATTATGAAAAAATATTTACAAAACTCGAGTCCCAATGCATGATACCTTAGAAAACTTGTGCAACATAAAATGATGTCTTCACATTCCAAAATTATCCAACATTAAAACATGGCATCGCTTTACAATATATAGCAAGATAGAAGGAAGAAAATGCTAGAGGGAAATTTGACTTTGAATTCTCACACCAGCTGCCACCTTCATTAATTTCTCTACGATGCTTTAAAGAAAGGCCCTAAAGGTTCTGAAAATCCATCGTAACACACCATTTTCCTTACTGAAGAAAGAAAGGACACCCATACTAATTAATTCTAGTGGTGTGAGCCGTCTGAGAAGACATTTTGGTGCAAAGAAAAAGATTCCTAGTTTGATCTATTTCCTCATTTGATTCATGAAATCTAATTTCATTGTATAGAGAAGAGAAAAATCTTATTAGATTGTAAAGATTTTAAAAATCAGATCAAAGGAAGATTTAATTTCTGGTTCCAGTGTAAAAAATTATTATTTTACTTCGTTGTATGTTAATTTCTCTAGTCTTGCCGTGGTTATTTGATATCCATGGGTGATTCCTCGTATCACGACACCATGGATCCATCGATTTTTAAATTCCATGACATTCCTTGATAATGTGGACATGCCAGGATACCTTGCAACCCATTGCTTCATATTTACTACTTACATTATCCCGTAATACTTTCCCTTGTCGCATGGCCTTGAATATCACCCACGGATCCTTTCATTCATTCCGTGAAACTTTCTTCATTTATACGGCTACGTAAAATACTCTATAGCTATGTTCCACCATCCAAAACATACTCAAAACACTATGAATCCTCTCCACATCACTTTGAATGTCACCAATTTTTCACACTTATGCAAGTTGCTCAAATTGTACACGTGGATGCCAAAAATTGGGAAGTATTTTTGGTGACTCATCGGGTTTCATTACCTACTAGAATGGATGATCAATAGCCTTAGATCCATTAGGCATGGAATTAAGTTGATTTATTTATTTTTCCTAATTTGACCCTTTAATTGATGCAAAAATGATCCTTAAACACCTTGGACTTAATCTTTCAATAGTATTCTTTGAAGACATGGAAACATGTGTTGTGTATAGCAAAGATCCTCCCAAGAAAATAAAACATGTGAAAATACTTAGGGAAAGGAAAACTACCCTACCAAAAAAAATTGTGCTAAAGCACTTGGAGGAAAGTGAAACTCCTAAGATACATGTATAAGATGCAATGAAATGTTTGCTAGTGCAAAATCACTGCACCCCCAAATTAAGTCTACAGGTCTTTACTTTTCTAAGGCAAAGTCTTTGGTGTGATTGCATAACATTGTGGACACTTTTCTCGAGCGTGAGACCTTGCAAAAATGGGAAAGCTCTCCAAATAAAGGAATGGGTTCCTTTTTCTCTATCTAGGTGCAAAGTAGGATTCGTAGAGTGATCTAGTCTCTATACCTAATCTAAAACTTCTATGAAACAAGGATTAACATAGATAAGAAATAATTAAATGACTAACATACTAGGTTGTGCACCAAAAGGGCAATGATGAACACTATTTTTCTATAGACACAAACCCAAAAAAAGCATCAATAAACAAGCACAGATAGCCAAATATATATGGGAGACCAGATGAAAGTAAAAGAGACAAGAAAGGATCTACAATCGATCATAGATGTGTTGTATTGATCTGTAGTTGATACAGTCAATTAAAAAGTAGCGAAGAGGTAGAAATGTAATGCCAATTTTGATGGAAGGCTGATGAACCCACAAACCTTTGCTTAAGAGGAGAAGGGAGCCTATAAAACAAGAATGTCTAACCCTTACAATGAATCCTTTTTCCCCCAGATTATAGATGCGATTTAGACAAAAAGGAAGAGAGAGAGAAGTGGGAAAAGTAGGTTGAAGTTCAACCATAATTGTTAATGCTTCAGATAAAATTATACCCCCAAATCCCTCTTGACTACATCAATCTTGGCTCGGGGCCTTAAAGGAAGAGGAAATGGTGGGATTTGTGAAGGAAACAGATCAAATAGATTTGGTTGTTGAGGGAAAGAAGAGCCTGCATTGAAAGCCTGAAGCGTTTCCTCCATACTTTTTTCACCTAACCTCCTCAAAATTAAAAGTTTCAAACTCATGGCATGGAGAGGATTGAGATCTTCCAACGGCTCATATTTGCAAATTTCGAGCCTGAGTCGAAAGATAGGCCCTTCAAGTTTGTATCGGGTTCGTATAAGCGGGTGGGGGAAAAAGCGTGAAAAATGGGTGCCCTTTTGATATGGGGATTCGTGATAGCCAGATTGGAAACAACAATTGGGCTACATGCCGCAATTTATCTTTTTCCCTTTCATTGATTCTTGCTTGGCTTTGATCGGGGCCCAAAATGCCGACTTTTTCTTGGGTGGAGTTCGGACCATTTTGTGAAGTTTTACCCCTTGAAGCAGCGGCCATACGGACACTTGGCATTCTCTGCTTAAACTTTATACTTAGCCCAATTTGAAAGGCCTTTTTTGTCTGCCTTTTGACTCTATTTCTCTTTTGGGATCATGTAGATCCAATAATTGGCATGGTGTGTGAATGAAATATGGATAACAATTGGTGGATCATGGGGTATCTTCCTGCTAGATGAAAAGACCAATTACCCTTGTTCATATCCATGGTTGTTTATGGGAGTGAAAATATGGTTAGTATTGATTCTACTCTGATTAATGAGCCCGACTGCTTGCCACCTTAGCGCATCCATTCCCCTTTTTTCTGCATAGAGCGCAATGCGACCCTCTAACACAAACCACAACAAAAAAAGTGAAAAGAAATAAGAAGGATAAGGAATGAAAACGGCAGAAGGAAACGTAAAAAGGCTAAACCTGACGGGCCCGACTAGACCTCCGCACCCAGCTGAACTAACGTCACACACGGGACGATTCGTGTATTCACTCACTTTTCATAAGAAATCTCGAACATGAAGGTTTTGAGAGAGAGTAGAAATGTTTTAAAACCAAGGGTTTCATATACTTTTCCAAATGGAAATGTAAAGATTTTACAAAACTAAACACCAAAGACAAGATAATACAAAAGATTTGAAATCATTACATGCAGTCCAAACATGGAACATAAAAGAGCAGGCAAAAGCCACTTACGGAAGAAAAGACGACATCCCCCAATCTACACTTACAACAAGATAATGTGCATAAGCACGTAGAGAAAGAGGAAAACTAAACTAATAATTGTACCATGGTGGAGTACACCCCCATCTATTTAGGTAGTGTTTAAGATAGATCCCATTTCTTGGAACTCTTAACGCAGCTTCACCCATCCACATGTAGAAAATTTAAAAGCATTGCTACTTTTACATCTTGTGATTCATATAGGGGCACTCCATATGGGTGTCAAATTTAGAATACCCTTCCTGGTTTTTGCTCGATCGGAATCCCATTTCCAAAACCAGGTCTCCTTCCTGAAGGTCCTTTCTTTTATTTCTTGTCAAAGAATTTTCTTGACTAAAATCCTTATTCTTCTCTATTTATTGTGGAGAGCATGCTCTCTAGTTTCTTCTAATTTAATCAGTTCGCATTACCTGGCTACAGTTGGCCAAAATTTAGACATCT
>CM034151.1:502799947-503157156 GCA_019776745.2 Taxus chinensis
AAACTAAGAGCAGAGTATTTTAATGAAGACGCATTTTTTTTCTTTTTTTAAATTAAACAAGAGTAAAACACCGGTTAAGAGAAAGGCTCACCATGCCTGAAAATTTTTCAGGGCTTGAAGAAAAATTACGTGCCCACACCCATAAGAGCTATTTTCTCATGGCCGTCACAAAAAGATTCCCAACAATCTCCCTATTACATAGCTCAAAAAAATAGCCATGGCTACTCAAACAACAACAACAATAACAGAAAATAGTAGGTTTGGGAAAGAACCGTGAAAGAAATGCAGAGAAGATCTCAAAACCCAATATGATGAACACAATAATCACCAAAAAGTACTCTACCCCTTTTCCAAGGTGAGCTGGTCACTAAGACAGACCATTATGCATGAATGCATTGCCTTTTTCTTTTATTTCCCACGCCATCACGACTCAGGGTTTGAGAGTTCAATTGTAAAGTTTTGCATGCTAATTCCTTCTTTAGCCCTACATAGTAGTGGATATCTCCAAACTTTCATGTTCCTGCCAAAACTTGGCATTGAAAAACTACAGGACATATTTACTGTTCATTAATATGTCTAACCTTCCTTCTTATCTACTTCATACATGGTTTATAGGCCTCTCCTTAGTGTTAGCAATAGGTTTAGGTTACATGGTCCATAGTATGGTGCTATTCAACAAGGTCACAAATCATTAGGATTGGTAATATTTTAAATTCCTTGTAATTTTATCACAACCCTACTCGGATGAGTTGTTAGGTAATAGGTTAGGGCTTAACCCGTAGTGTTGAGTTAAAGGTTCCTTAGTAAAAGTTTACAAAGTACATTCACATTCAAACATTAATGCAGGACATTTCATCCTATGTTCGACATATACCTGGGTCGGGTCGCTTACATCAAGGCCTCTTATGTCTTACACTGTTTGGTTGTTACAATTTGTATGTGGTTTGAGAATCAACCTGTTCCATTGCATCAAGGTGGGGTACGAATATTTTATACTTGTAAACTAGGTTTGAAACATTGATAACGGGACCTTTAGTATGGTTTCAGACTTCATTCCATAAGAAAATAAATCGACAAAGCGATCTCAAAGGAAGGCACGCACTACCTTGGATCAATGAATTGATATCAAGGTGTGCTGTCAAGCAACAATAAAAGTTCATTCACACTAAAAATAAAGTTATGTTGTCAACACTTGCCAAAAACATAAGTTATAATAACCTCCGTCCCAAGTAAACAATTACAGTAAACAAGGGTCCAGATTAGTAACACATTCTTTTTAAGATTAAAAGAATATAGTTAACATAATTTTCCTCATTTCCCACAGTTAAACATCATGAAAAGAGGTTTATCATAATAGCTTCTAAAAATCAGGACGTGCAGTTACTCCACCACATCAAGACCAGAATCATGCATGCGGTAGGAATTTTTAGAAGATGTCAGAAGATCCAAGGAAACGTCCACAAGGTAGTCAAGATAATCAAAGACATCTATTGGGGACACTTGATTATGGATCTGGTACCCCAAAATTGGTGACTTTAACATAAAATCATATAAAAATGCAAATTGGGTGGGAAGCGTTGATGAAAAAAAGAGTACAAGGGGGGGAGCATCTGTTGGAAATTATCAAGTGTCCTTACTAAGCAAGAAAAAATCATCAGTGGCACTCTCAACATGTGAAGTAGAGTATATAGCTGTCATGATGTGTTGCACTCAGGTTTTATGGATGAAGCAAACATTTGAAGACTACAAGGTAAAATCTGATTATCCAATTCCCTTGTGATGTAATAGTATAAGTGCAATTAGTATATCTAAGAATCATGTGTTCCACTCAAATACCAAGAACATTCCAATTAGATATCATTTCTTAAGGGAATAAGTGAATGCCAAGAAAGTTAGCCTTGAATATGTGAGTACTAAAGAAGAAATTGTAGACATAATGACCAAGCCGCTACGAAAAGTAACATTTGAGCACTTGACTGGTAGTGTCAGCTCACAAAGGCTTCAAGATGATTATGGATAAGTTCTAAGGGACTTAGCCATTTTTTGGGAAAGATGAGAGGATGAGGATATATCTGTAGCATTCTTAAAGTATTCATTCACTTGGAGAAGCCATGGAGCTCTAAAAGAAGGTGCAGAAGGTTAGTGAGTGCCACGGTAAGGGATGAGCCACAAGTAAAAACAAGAGTCAAAGGATGGAAGCTGTGAGTCAAAATAAATCCCTAATGTAAGGAAGATCTACAGAAGTAAGAAGAATCTGAAGGCAAATCCATGGGAGAAAGGAAGTTTTTAGGAAGCCACCAATAAAATAAGAAGCCACGAAGAACCATAAAGGAAGCGAAGGACTAAAGATAGTTGCAGATAACTATAGAAGCCATTGATAAAAGGATAGAGTCGTGGACATGGAACAAAGCCATGTAAAGGAAATAAACAAGGAGGAAAGTTGTGACACATTGAGAAATCTATGAGAAGCATAGAAAAGCCACGGATAACTAAAAATATGCCAAGAAAGAAGAAATGTCGCATGACAAAGGATAGAGCCACGATATAAAGGAAATAGTCAGTGAAGCCGAAGAAATATGCATATTGAAAAATATGGAATGAACAGGGCTCAATGATGATAATTATTTAAACTGAAAAGTATATGTTTTCCTACCATTATGGTGATTTCGGATCATCTAGAATGTGCGGTTTAGTAAATACTACTTAAATCCACAAAGAACGAAGAAATCTATTATCTTCTGCCCGCTGTAGAATTTAATGCTCATTTGACGGTGGGGAATCAATTACATTCTTATTTTATCTGAGTTTTCAAGTGAATTAAATATTGAAGAAGGAAATGGCTCTCTCACTTGTCACTTTTATGTTTCTAGAAAAATGGAAAATCCATTTTAGGAACAACTATTAAATTTCTCTTACACATGCATAGAAAACTGTGTAATCAAGCCAAATATAGAAGGAAAAAAAAATGGGAGTTTCTGTACCAGGCAGTTAATATTGAATTCTCAAGCGACAGAACAGGAAGATGCATGACACACAAATTGAAGTAAAGGAATGGTCAGGGGTTTGTTAATATAGTGTGAACTTTAAGCCATTTGAAAGGGTGGCTCAAGTAAGACATCATTCGAGCTAAGTAGGTTTCTCAAGGAAGTAAGAGGTGCAATTGAGCAAGGAAATCATAGAAAGAAAGAGAGGAGAGAGAGGAGAGAAAACTGATGAAGTATTGATTCATTCGATAAGAAGAGTATCAGAGTGGCAGATTGATTGAGCAAGAGGGATTGAATTAGATGAGCAAAAGAGAGTGAAAATAACATAGAAGGTTCAAGAAAAGTGATCATAATGTATTGTGTAAGAAATCCTTGTAACTAGATGATCAAGAATTGTAATGTAAAATAAATCTAAGTTGTAGCTTAGTATTTTCAAGGGGTTGTAGCCTCCTTATGGGTAGGTTCCTGCAAAAGATCAGTTGTTGATTAAATTAGGGGTTGATGCTCCTTGCAAGTGGGTGCTTGTTAAATTCGTTGGGTGGGTGCTCAGAAAATATTCAAGTGGGTGCTTGAAGTTGTGAATTGGGTGCTTCACAGGTTGAGTTGGTGCTCAACTAAAACCATTATAAGCTTTGGAATTGGCATTCCTAAATAAATTCATGGTTTCAAGTGGGTTTGTCTCCCGAAAGGGTTTTGCACTATAAATTTTGTGTTCAGTGTTCTTTTGTCTTGCATATGTTTGTTTGAATTCTCATGATATGTTACTACACTCATGAAAAATCTAAATTGACATTATTAAAGTGAAAATTTTAATCAGCATTGATTTACCCGTCCTCTCACTACTTGTGATCTCTAACAACACAATCTCAACTACCTCCAAGTTACACATAAACTAGCTAAGTGATCCATCTCTCTTATTTTAGTAGAGTTTTTGATGTAGACCATACTATACCTTCACACACACCAACAAGTTAGTTTGATACAAAAAAAATCAATCAATCACTCTTAGCTTGCAAAAGGAATATTTTCTCAACTTAAGAATCCTCCAAAACTTACAATTTTGACTTCAAATGCTCAAAATGATTGATGAAAACCTTATAAAATATTATTTATCCTCTATCCATGCTAAACCAATCATTAAATTGATTTAATTCACTAGATTTAGTTGTTTTGATATCATTTTAGCAAAATTGTCCCTTAAGCATCTCAAGAACAAGGTGTCTGGGGAGTTATAGGTTGGAGTAATCTACAAGTCACACAAAAAAACTAAAGTCATGTTTGGACACCCTTTTCCATCCTCCAGGTGTTTGCTAAAAAATTTGGTTCAAGTCCTAATACAAATGTCACTTCCTTCACAACCTTCCTCATAGGCTTGCTTCTTTCTACTAGTCATGTTTTAGATGAATTTTGGGCATATGTTTTGATAAAATGACTCAACACACATGTTCTTAATATTTTTGGCTACCCATTTGGATAAAGATTCAAAGTGAAAATTTTCATAATCACCCTCCTTGTAAAGAATGCTTAAAAAAACTGACTCAGACCTTAATTAGGTCTCCAATGTGAATACACAGGACTAGGTCTAGACTAGTAAGGTTTCCTCTCTCTTGTGGCTTACAATTTCAAATTTTCCTCTTAAATTTTATTAAGGACTCTGTATAGATGGTTCTTACAAAATTCTAGCTCTTAATGTTGGGTATAAGGCCTTCAAGTGTTCTTCTAGCTATAAACCCTATTGAGGGTTTTAAAACATACCCTCATAATGAGTTTTTTCCCCAAATCAAATTTTCTTTATTTCAAAGTTCCAAAACACCTTGGTTAGGTTTGTGCACACATATAGAAACTAAATTTCTTACCAATAAGCCACATTAATACCTTGAAACATGTGTTTGAGTCTCAGTCCACCATACTCTACTATCAAGAATAAGATATATTGTTTATTAAGGTTTCTAAAAAATATTAATATTTTACTTCCTTCTCAAGATCTCTGAAAGTTCTAATGCACAACCTCTTACCTTCTATTCGAGTATTTCACACTTACTCTAGTTAAAATCCTTCTTCTCTATAATGAAGCTTGGATTAAGTATGCAAAGATACAGTTTGCTACAGGATGTCTTGTCTACCACATTACCAATAACAAACAACAAAATGAATACATCCTCAAATGCATTAACCACAATGAGAATAAATTCTTACCCACCAGATAATACTTCCTTCAATCACTCAGATTGACTCTAATAGGCATTCAAGTTTCATGCACTGATTATACTCTTTTACCAAACTATTTGCAAATAACTTCTCCCAAAACATGTTCTTGTAGCTCCAATACTCATTCCTCAATTGATAAATATAGAAAACAGTTACAAAATGATCTTTTATACATCTTTCTCGAGTTCCTCCTCATAACCATCCATTTTAGCCATTAGACAAGGTCATATGGAGGTTACTTGCTTGAAAAAGGAGCTTAAAACAAGGTTTGTGATTTATAATGACCACACCTAAACCTCAAGAAGGAACTCCAAAGCATTAAAAAGGTCTACATCAACCTAAAACGTGTAAGAAACACTTTAAAACCCCTATACCTATATAGAAATCCAAAATTGGCTTTGAACAAGGTTCACTTTTTGAAATTTCTAAAATTGAGGTAAACTCCATAGTTTAAAATTTTGACCTTTAAAGCACAACAAAACAACATGAAATGATCAATATGAACTTTTAATGACTCTTAGACACCTAGCAAATGAAAAATGTTCCATGACATACTAAACTAGCCTCAGGATTGATGGTCATGCATCAGTTTTACACTGTTTGAATACTTAGCACTTGTATATTGTTGTATATTATCATTTGTATATCACTTGATGTATTAGTTACTCTGAAATTAGATTTAATTCCATTTATATTAAATTAGGATCTGTAATCCCAAACCAAGGAAAATAGGTTAGCATCCTTTTCTAGATATGCTTTTGAGTCATATTACAAGTTGTTTGAATCAGATACAATATACAACTCAACTATTATTGAAACTTGGATGGCCATGTCAAAAATAATGAATATTTTATAGAACTGAGCTCATGAACCAATTGAGAATATGGATGACATGCATTTAAGTGACATTATTATTCAAAGATTCATACCAAGAGTCATGATTGGCATGGAATTAATGAACTAACTATATGGTAATCCCTCTATAACCAAGCTTGATTTACTTTGGATTTTCCTCTTATCATGATTATTTATGAGAATTAAATTCCTTCTCTATGGAAAGTATTCACTTCCAATTTGGTCTCTCAAAGGGCCTCGTTTATTGATCACAAGAAACCATTATTCATGGCCTCTTACGTACTGGGTGCAGTCTATGCAGTTTTCAAATGTCTTGAATTATGTGACCCTTGGATCCCCACATGCCCTCTAGAAGTAAATGAAATATATTCATATTTGTATACCCATAAATATAGGGGCCATATTGAATACATATGCACTTCCTTCTACCCCCACTCTAATAAGAAATGTACAAAGCACCAATGTCTAGAATCTCTGCAAATGTGCTAAAATCAATTAGAAAAAATAGAGTTATCTTCTTTTATCTTGGATACAAAGTGATAATCATTAAAGAACTGCTCACACCAACCCTCTGATTACCATTTTATTTGTCTTTTAAATTTGTTAAATAAGTTGTTTATCATATCTGCAATGGTATAGCTGGAAAGGTAAGGAGAAGAAGCTCAAGTCTCACTTTCCTTTATCAATAATAGTGGGATGCATGGAATTTTTTAAGGTGGCCAAACCTTAAATCTTTAGTTACACGTCATACCTCTTTTAAATTTCCCCAATACTCCTTTATAAAATATGATTCAATAAAAAGGGTTGCTAAGCATCTAGAATCACATAAAGGGAAAATCAATTTTACATATTCCCATGAGGTTGATGTTAATGATTGGGTGTAGATCACACAAATAGATGACAAACTCATTTTAAAAATATGAAGACTACATGGGTAATTCCTCCCCAAGAGGAATAATTAGAATATAATTTACAATAAGAGGTTAACCGAGGTATATGGAACCACCAAGGCTATCCCAAGGCACCATTCTCCTACTCCTTCTCTAGGACCTCTTGAAATAGGAAATATTCCAAAGTTCCAAGAATTTGTTCCTGAGCCAATTGAAGGGCCCTTTTGATAGTATATGACTTATCCTCCTCAAATAATGAAGCCATCCAAGAAGTTTCTAGGTAATATGTTGTAGCCCAAGAAGGATCAACCCAATTAGGAATAAATTCATGTGTCCACTACAAATATTCCTATACATGAGCCTCAATAAGACTGGGTTGATCAGGTCATGATCACCTACAAGGAACATCCATATGTGGTAGAAAAAGAGGAACCCTTGATTAAGATAAAATTTAATCCAAAAACATGGATTTTAAGAAGTGTGATAAGGAAGAGAATGTTAACACAACATGCCATTATATGTCATGAAACATATGAATACCTCTTCTCCTTTGCCAAGAAAATTAAATCCAAGGGATCCCAAGTGGCACAATACTAAGAGGACCCAGTGTCATACATCAAGGCCTAAATATAAATAGTAGTGGAAATGGTGAGCAACATACAAGCCAAAAATAAGTAACTAATAACCTAAGGCAAGGCCACAAACCCTTAAAATATTGACTCAAATGTGTAAAAATATTTTCTCAGCCTGTATGAGGTAATCAAGGAGAGCACTAAAGATAAGAAAAAGATAGAATACTTCTCCATGAAAACCAACAAAGCCATCTACAGAATGGGTGTCATGTAGAAGATGTTAAGATTCATGGCTCAAACCATTGAAGAAGGAATCTAGGTAAGTTTTTCCATTACAATGGAAGATATTGAAATATGTCAAAAATATGTTAATTACACAAAGTAATACTTGAAAGAGGGGGTAGAAATAGAGAATAGAATTACCCCACGACTTGATGTTGTTATCTCTATGGATCACGATGTTTTATTAGCATAACTGTGTTTTTCTTGGCTTGGCACGATTCTGGCACCCATTGAAATCCTAGCCCCTGG
Organism: Taxus chinensis; assembly: GCA_019776745.2. Taxonomy (NCBI): domain Eukaryota; kingdom Viridiplantae; phylum Streptophyta; class Pinopsida; order Cupressales; family Taxaceae; genus Taxus; species Taxus chinensis. Next base: position 502,807,988 of record CM034151.1, read on the forward strand.
TCATATGGTAATGAGTCATATAGGGACTTAAAGATTGTGATTCCTATATTATGTGCCTAACTCTATAGCCCCTTTCATTTTTTTTTGTGGTGAAGGCAAAGAGCATTTTATTTGTTTTTAGTGGTAACTAAAATAAATGTAGAGCATAATATTGAAAAGCTTGTAACTTTTGATCGGTAACTAGTTTTGAGTACCTTTTTTTGAAAAGTTCTTGTTTTCATGCTCTTTTCCATGTAAATATGTAGCTTTACATAATAACACTATAATTTAAAGTGTCATATTGTAACACGCACTCATTATAAGTGCTAAAATCTAGGGGGGGGGGGGCTCTTGTGTATTATTGGGGGTATCTGTGTTGCCATTGTTTGGTTTCTTTGCATTTCTTTTGGTGATTTTAAGGTGGCATCCCACTTCTACATTAGATCATGTTGAGCATTACCACACATAATTACCGACACATGGAATCCAAGAATGGAAACATAATTAAGCGGAAAGGAATTATGGGCTTTAACTTCTAAAGAAACTAGTTTTTCACTAGAGAAATATTAGACATTTCAGTACATAAAAATTTGAATGAGTGTATGGTTTGAATGTAAGTGAAAGTATTTTAATTTCGATTGGAAAATTGTGACTCTCCTTTCAAAATTATGGGAGAAATTGGAGATTTTATTGGGTAAGGTTGATCATATTAGAGCCTGTCACTTGAAATTGAGATCACCTCTCTTAATCTTGAAGATTTTCCAACAATTAAGACTATCTTACCAGTCAAAGTATTTTTTGACAAGTTGAAGGTGAGTGGCGAGATGAAAGATAAGAGTGTGGTTTACGTGATTCATCCAAGTTGAGTAGGACCAATTCCAATTTTTTCTTCTAGCCTTTTTCTCTAGCATGGATGCCTTAGTTGACAACTTCAAAATGCCCTCACTTACAATATTTTGTGAAGACTTACTAGGGAGAATCCATAATTATCTCTCACCTTGGAGTCTTCACCTCTCAAAGCCATTAGTTGCATCTAATTCCTAAGGGCAAGGGAAACCAATAGTAAACAAGCCACACTTTCCTCCCTCTCAAAATGCTCCTAAACCCCAAGAAAACAGCTCACAACCCACGGAGTCTCCTAAATCCAAGATAATCTCAGTCATGTTCATTCTCTTTTTTTGGGGGTATAATCATAAGAAAATAGGTGTTTTTTCTAAGCGAAGCAAGCTTTAGAGGATGCATTCAAGAAACCAAAATTTCTATCTCCACTCCACCTCCTTCTCATAGTATGGAAAAACACTTAAGGTTGGTGGAAAATCTCATCACCACTTGCAGACAATTGGTTATAGATTCTGTTGCTTCTCATCACGGACTTTCTCCAAGACCTCTTTTGTTTCTTTCTTTAGGTTTGGTTATAACTTCCAAAATTGATGTTTGGAGATTCTCCTTTCTTTTCTCTTGAGGGAAAGTGATATACAACTTGATGGTGGCAATATCCAAGATGCACTATATGTTCCTAACATCACTACAAATTTGCTTTCTGTATATCAAATTTTTCATTCTGGTCAAGGGAAAATAGTGACTTTACAACCACAATGGGGCAAGAAGTAAGAAATTTGTTAGAGCCTTTTCACTTGTTACTCGAGGTATTGTTGATCATAGTTCAAGACTATATCACTTTGAGGGTTTTGTGACCCTTCTTCTATAGGGAAAGGATTGGTTTCTCATTCAGATTCAGAGAGTAAGCTTTGGCATGAAAGATTTAGACATCTCAATTACAGATATTTGAAGGAGTTGAGCACTCATGGTATGGTAGATGGTCTTCCTAGAGTTTCTTTTCTTGAGGGAGTTTGTCATGGTTGTGCATTAGGGAAACAACACCAAAATCCTTTTCCTAAGAATTTGTCTAAGAAAACTTCTTCACCACTTGAGCTTGTGCATAGTGACTTGATATTTTTTCCTAACCCATCTTTCAATAGAGCTAAGCATGCACTTACATTTATTGATATTTTTCCGAGGCATACTTGGGTTTATTTTCTCAAGTAAAAAAGTGATGTTTTTTCACACTTCAAAGTCTTCAAGGCTTTGGTCGAGAAACAATCTTCTAGTAGCATAAAGAAACTTCACACTGATAATGGGGGGGAGTACTTCAGCAATGAGTTTTCTAAAACTTTGGTAACTCAAGGCATTATTCACCAGCATTTGTTCCTCATACTCCACAACAGAATGGATTAAACAGAAAGGAAGAATAGAACTTTTAAGGAAATGGCTAACTGTATGATGCATTCTAGAGATATACCTCCTATCTATGGGTAGAAGCAATTAATTGTGCTAACTATATTCAGAATCTAACACCACACAGAGCACTTGAGCATTTGACTCCATAGAAAGCTTGGTCTAACACTAAGCCAAATGTCTCATTTTTTTTAGTCTTTGGGAGCCATGCTTGGGCCTTTGTGCCAAAGAAGAAAAGGAAAGCTTTGGATACGAAGAGTAAACCCTTGATCTTTTGTAGGGTATTGTGAGGACATGAGAGCTTTCTTCTTTTAGATCCTGATACACATGATGTTATTTTTTGAACACATGTTCATTTGATGAGCATTTCACTCCTCATGATTCTTCATCTTCTTCCATTCTTCTTCTCTTCATCTCTCTTGAGGATCCTTTCTTTGAGGAGATGATGACGAGGTTATAGATTCCATTGAGGATCAAATTCCCACTGATGTTTGTCACCTATGCCTAAGTGGGCTCATACTATAGTTTCTGAGGTAGCACCTTCATAGAGGATGTTCCCCCACTAGGCATCATCATGCACATTCTACCAGTTTTGTACTTTTGTGTCAGGTTGTTTCTGAGGATCCATAGTCTTTTTCAAAGGCTCATGGGATACAAGAGTGGGATGATGCGATGAAAACTAAGTATTCTTCTTTGATGAAGAATCATACTTGTGATTTGGATATCTCTACTAAAGGAAGAAAGATGGTTAGGTGTAAGTGGGTATACCAAACCAAATATGCAGCTGATGGGTCCATTGACAAGTATAAGGGCTCGTCTTGTTGGCAAAGGGTTTTTCACAAGTTGAAGGTATTGATTACTCTAAGAATTTTACACCTGTTGCCAAGATGGATTCTTTACGCCTTGTACTTGCTATTGCTGCATCACAGGGGTGGCCCATATATACCAGATGGATGTGAAGAGTGCCTTCTTACATGGAGATCTACAAGAGGAAATATACATGGAGTAGCCATCTAGATTTGTTCAGGATTCTTCTCTTGTTCGTAGACTCCGAAGGTCTCTCTACTGTCTCAACAAGCCCCCCCTCGGCTTGGTATGAGAAGATGGATTATTTTTCTTCTCTACTAGTTTTTTTCATTTCCACTCCAATCATACAATGTATCTCCAACATGTTTGGTGAGGATATTGTGATACTTGTCTTGTATGTTGATGATCTGTTACTTACTGGAAGCTCTTCTTCCCACATTAGAGTATTCAGAGGGCTCTTTCTACATAGTTTGACATGACAGATCTTGGGCTATTGCATTATTTCCTTGGTTTGTATATTTCTCAGATAGATTCAGGGATTCATTTGAGTCAGCAAAAGTACACCCATGATCTTCTTCGGCACTTTGATATGGTGATTACAAGCCAAGTCCATCTCCTTTTCAGTCTGGGGTTACTCTTACTTCCACATGTACCACACCACTTTGTGATCCTACATTGTATAGGAAGTTGGTTGGGAGTCTCATGTACTTGACCCATACCCACCCTGATATTTCATTTGCAGTAGGGCTTGTATCTCAGTTTGCACATTCTCCTCATAATAGTCACTGACAGACTACTAAAAGGATTTTACGCTTTTTATAGGGCACTTCCCACTTCAGCCTACACTACACTAGGGGTTCTACTCAGTTGGTTTGATATACAGATTCAGATTGGGTGGGTTCTAGGTTCTATTGATGACAGGTTCCACTTCTGGCTATCTTTTTTTTGGTCTTGGTTCTTCTCCAGTTGCTTGGGCATGTAAAAAGCAAACAGGCTATTGCACTTTCATCTTCAGAGGTAGAGTACAGGGGGCAACAGTTACAAGTGAGTCAGCAGATTCTTTGGCTTCACAGTTATTGACAGAGTTTGGATTCCCACAGGATTCACCGACTGTACTTTGGTGTGTGAAACCAAAGTGCAATTCACATTTCTCGCAACCCAGTTGAGCACCAGTGGACCCAAGCATATTGAGATACACATCCACTTCATTCGTCAGCACATTCAGGATGGAGTTCTTTTTTGGAGTACATTCTGACTCAGCAAGTAGGTTGTAGACATCTTTACAAAGCCTTTTGCATCACCTCGCTACCTTGAGTTGAGTGGAATGCTTGGGGTTTTCAAAGTTGTTCTTGGGGGGTGTTCATGAGAACATCTTCCTTCTTCTTCTTTCTTTCTCTTTCCTTCTAGCAGGATTCTTTCCTTCTTTTTTTTCGAGATTTCTTCATGGATATATTGTACATGAGTACCTCATCAGGCTTAGTTATCGAGACACATACTATGGACATGCCACTTCTTTTTGGCCCCTAGCTTCACTTGAGGGGGGGTGTTAGAGTAGGTATTTACCTTAGCTCATGTTCACCTAGGTACTTTATTTACCTTTATTGTATTTATCCTCACCCACTTATGTGTGTGGATATTTATTTTTTATTTATTTAGATATTAGGGGGATATTATCTAGTTGTTAGGTATAGTTCTTTCCTTGATCTATGGTATTGACTAGATCCTTGATGTCTAGTGGTCTCATTGAAATCTATGGACTTGACTAGTTCTTTGATGACTAGTTCTTTCCATGATTTATGGCTTGATCTACGACCTTTGACTGGTTCTTAGATTGTTATTCCTTGCATAAGCAAGGCCCATTCTCATTGTATTTCATTGAGTTCCATAATAATATATATGATACCCAATAAATAAGATGCAGAATGGGAAGTTATACTAACCTTCGTGGTCACCTGAAGAGTTATATTATGACTAAGAATTTCACACCATCTCAGAGCCCATGTAGTTATGTGTGAATGTGTGTGTAATGATGCCCTAGGTTCCCCTTGTACAAGTTGTACTATGATAGAAGGATATATCTATAATTCTCCAAGTATGAAAATGTGTGAGATGGATTAGAATGGAATTACCCTCATATGTTGTGTATGTAGAGTGATGCATCTCTTATCCATTGTATGGATTTTTTAAATTTATTCCTTTGAAATGCTCTTGTGTCTTTGATGTAAGCTTAGGTGATAGTAGCTAATGCTTAGTGCCTGGCCCCTGATTTTGGAGAAGTAACTATATATATATATATATATGATTCCCTTGTTTGAATTTCATAATTGACATATGGAAGAATGTCACAAAGTATTAAAAGATGCTCAATTAGTAAAGGACACATAAAAGGGTGAGAAAATGATAAAGAGGGTCGAGAGTGCCTAAGTGATTTAAAAAATAGATTTATGCTAAACCCTAATATTTGTTAGGAAATATATGTTAATGTTCACATATGATGAGTAAATAATAATTACATGAGTAATTATTATCTTGTAAATGGTTAGTAGTTAATAATATTATTGTTATATTAACAATAATATATATTAGTTTAGAGTTGTTTTAACAACTTATGTAATTTGAGTTGTGCATTGTTACGTGAGTAACAATCACATCCAAATAGATATTTGGGGGGTTAGTAGGTTGAAAAAACTCCTCATTTGTAGGAGTGATATTTCATATAAATTTGTATGTCCCATATGAATGGGTAGTGAGAAATAATAGATAAGATATTATATAATTGTGTTTATTATTATTGTGTTATCTCTGTGTAGATCTTGTTATATGACGTCAATATTGCAGAGTAATTGATGTAAAATATGACAAGAAATTACTGGAATATATAGATAAATATAAAACCCTGTGTACAAGAGAGACTGTAAAGGACTTAAATGATTTATTCCTGGTGTTGGAATTGATATGGACAAGAAAAATGATGAATAGGAAGGTCATATGGTCATAACTATGCACAATAAAATATCGAGTTGTCGGATGAAGCCGAACTTAGGGAACCTAGATTGGGTCAAGGGCGCCTAGGGGATAGAGACTACTTCTGGGCACCTGTGACTTTGCAAGTGCTTGAAACTTAGTTTCTCTGGTGTCATAAGATATTCATTATTAGTTTCTTGTATGTCACACCTTGATCCCAAAAGTATCATGTAGCTTAAAAAGATATATTAACATATACTACATAAAATACCAAAAATAAAATATACAATATAGGGAGTCAAATTGACCCTGTCACTCACCCGACTGAATGAACTTACAACCGATTATTGCAGTATATCTCATAATCCATGTAGTTCTTATGCGTGTGTGATAGAATCGTTCCTAAGGAAGCCCTTGTCCAAGTGTACTTGATAGTGGGGCAATATCTAGAGAAACAATCTAAATATATGTGTGGATGGAAAAAATGAACTTCCCCTTCCTTGAAGTGTATGCAGAAAACATAGTCCCTTGAATGAGTGCACGATGTAATCCTTTGATGCTCTTATATGCCTTTGGATGTAACCTTAGGTGATGATAATAGATGATTAGATATTAGACCTTTATTTTGGTCATAGCTTTATATTTATATGATTCCCTTGGTTGAATTTTGTAATTGACAACTAGAAGGCTGACCCATAAGAAAATAAGATGCCCAAAAGATAAAAGAGACCCAAAAAAAGTGAGTAAGATAGAAAAGGGTCAGGGGGACCCATAAGGATGTGGGAACCGGTGTTTGAATCCTTAAAATATAAAATTGAAATATCGACTAGGTTGTAGGGTGTAAATTTCTAGAATGAAGACAAGAATCAAAGCAAAGAGAGCCAAAGCTAGCTACCAATTACTAGTTTTCTCACTTAGGAAACATATGAATGCATGTATGCTTTTGGGACCTAGAAATGTACCCAAGTGCATGATTTTTTGTCTATATTTTTCCCCACTTTATGTTGTTGAGTGAATACTTGACAACATAAAGTAGATAAGAGATGAGTACTTGATAACTATGTAGAATGTGATGGGGATAACATGTAGATTAGACAAGTAAAAATGTGGAGTAATAAATGAAGTGTGTAATCTAAAAAAGAGGAAGTGATCCTAGGGGTAAAGTGTATTGTGTTATACCATGTGTTACTTGTTTTTGTGCTTGATGTAGGGTTACTTCTTGTTGTGTATTAAGGATTGACCTATAAAAATATGAGTGAAAGTGTAATCAAAGTCATGTAGTATGAAAAATCTGTAAAAGTATGTAAATTGATGTAAAAGTAGTAATAGGAAAGTGTGCACTTGATGTGAAAGAGTGTAAAACTGATAGAAAATGTCATGAAAATTTTGTGTAGAGCAAGAGTTTTGGGCAATATCATGCCAAGAGTGAGTTTTTTAGATGATTTCATGCCAAGAGAGAAAAGTTCTTTGGGTGATTTCACGCTAAGAGAAAGTTTTTTAGGTGATCTCACGCCATGACAAAAGAGTGTTGGAAGAGAAGTCTAGTGTTACTCTCCTTCCATGACTACTACTCAAATTATATAGCATTGCAGATGATGTGATCCATGTTTAGTTCTTAGTTGTTTTTCATATTAGTTTTGTGTGTTATTCCATGTTGAAATGGAGAAATAATTCATTCTTCTTGTTGGAGGATTGTGCTTGTACTGTGAAAAGTGATATATGAACTGTTGAAAACTATGTTGATCTTAAAAATGTAGTTGTCTTTGCCCCAAGGACATAAGCACCCAAGAGAGGTCAGGAGCTCCCCGACGCTAGTGTTTGTAGCTAGGCATTGGTGTTTGTGCTGAACTGAGAACCCAAGTCAGGTTCTAGACCGTTTTTGAAACTATATCCTATAATTATTTTTATACTATGCATATCTAAAACAAGAGAAAATTTTAACAGTGAATATTCATTAATTCATGAATATTCCAGTTTTCAAAATTTGAAATTGGAAAATTTTTCGGGTAGGAATAAGGACTGAGTCACCAAAATTCTCTAGGTACTTGTTAATTTTAGGGGTCGTCTCGGTAAAGTGTTTACACTAATAGCTGGTTGTTATCATTCAAATCACCCTTAGTGCAAAATTAAAATATGCCAAATTTGCCTTATATAGATACTATTTAAGCATTTATAATTCATTATTCAAAGTTCTAAACATCCAACTTTCCCTTCCATAAAATTTTGACTATCAAATATTCCTTGGCTCACAATTCCTTTCTGCTTTAGAGATCATCATTGACCCGATGATCGGTCACCAACTCACTGAATCTTTCCTTTCTGCTTTCAAGGCACTTTAATTTTTTCTGTAGCATTTTGCATAAATTTGCTACCAATAGGTTGCATACTCCATGCTATCAACAATATGCTACCAGTAGCATACTGTATGTTATCGGTTGGTAGCATGCAATGTGTTACCAACTGGTAGCATAATGTTCATTTTGAATTTGGTTACGTTTACAAATTTTAAAATATTGTTTAGATTTTGATTAAACTGATCTATATTAAAATTTCTCATGGATAGGTATAATGGATTATTTGAACAATCAACAAAAGGCAAATAAAATAAAAAGAAAAAGTAGCATATTAAATTTTTTCAGCCAACCCAAAAAAATGAAGACCCAACTTGCATCCACTAGAAACACTAACATTGGTACTGGTAAGTTGTAACAAATTATCATAACCTTTTCCATATTTTTTGTCAATTTAGTTTAATTTTTAAAATATCTTTGTAACAGTCAAAACATTTTTCATTTTTGAATATAGAAACCCCTATTGTTAAATGTGTTCAACATGAAACAGTAAACCAAAACATAAACCCTAAAGAAACAATTATTTCAGTAGATGAAGATATAATTGAGCTAGACATGCCAAATCTAGAAGAATGTCTCGATTTCCAAATGACTTCAATAGATGAATGTTCAAATGAAAATATTCCAGCAAAGGATGATATTGATAGGACCCTTCAAAAAAATAAATCCGCGAGAAAGAAGAAAACATCCCGGACAATTGGAAGGTCTTTTCAGGTAGATTGGGCAGTAAAATAACCATTCATTAAACCTATACAACCAGGTAATGGTAGTAATACTCCCAAATAATGTAGATGTATTATTTGTGGTTGGAAATTGGGTAAAGAACATAGAATGCAATTTAAATTGGACACTATTGAGAAACATTGTGGCAAAGTATATTACATAGTCACTAAAAATGATGGAAAAATAAGAAAGACTCATTGATGGAAAACTGTAAAAGAGTGAATGAATGTAATATATAAGGAGTATGATAATAATATGAAACACTCTCAAAAAATTCAGGAGAAAGGAGGAACCATTAATGCAAATTTTGGAAAAGTTGTAAATGAAAATATGAACTAAAAAACTACCCAATTTTTGACCATATTATTTATTCTTAAAATGGGTAGACCAATTTCAGATTTTTTGGAATATAAGAAAATTTTCAATTTCAATGGGTTTCCAAACCTTCCACATTCACATTGGTCAGAGAGGAGTGCTTGGGAGATGACGAGATGTCTTGCGACGATTGAACAAGAAGATTTCAAAGAAAATGTCAAGAATGTAAGTTTCATCTCCCTTTCCATTGACACGGTTACAAATGTTGACAAAACTTCTTGGGTTTGTATGCATGTGTATACTTTCCAGAACCACACAAGGACACCTCATCTGCTATCTATTCATAAAATGCAAGAAAATTGGAATGCTAAAAATCTTGTCAAATTGGTTACATCTAATTTGAAGGATATAATAGAAATGGATAATTATTCTATAGCTACAAAGCTTATTTGCATTAGTGTTGATGGTGCATATGTGATGCAGGGTCTTAGAACAGGCCTATGTGTGCATCTCCAAACATATGTTTCTCCTTATATGATTCCTATTCATTGCACAACTCATAAGATGAATCTTGCATACAAGATAGTAAGCACATTTGAATGTGTTGAAAATTTTGAAGAAATTATCCGTGAACTGCATGCCTAAATGTCAACCAGTCCAAAAATATTTCTAGAGTTTTAGAAATTTTCATTTGGGGTCACATATGGTAAGAAAATTCTTAAATATGTTGATACAAGATGGATTTCTATGTATGAGCCTACACGTAAAGTTTTTGAGGAATATCTATTGTTAACTGGTTTCATGTTTAAGAACCGTAGGCAAGTTGACAGGGAAAAATATTTTCTTTATCGCTTAACAGAGTTGGAAACATTTTTTACACTTTACAAGATTCTTCCAATGTTGCATGAAATGAATTTCTTAACAAATATTTCTCAAGAAAGATCCATCTATATAACAAACTTCATCAGGTTCAAGAAAAGGGCGTGTCAGAATCTAGATATGTTATACAACTTTGATGAATGATTTCATGGACATGTATTCAGTAACTGGAAAACTCTGAAAAATTTAAAGGATCCTAACAACTACTTCAGATTCAATATATATGGTCATCTTTGTATCTTTGTTAATGGGAAAGAGATTCAAATGCACACATTCAAAAAACGAGTGGATATTATTGGATCAAAGCTTGAAGAAGTACCTATTACATGTAATTTATATGAAGCTCTTATATCTGAAACAAGAAAAAAATTGTATAAAATTTCACAATGCTTATCCAATGAGATCAGAGATCATTTTTAAAAAGGTGAGATTCTTGAGGCCATAGGAGTGGTCGATCCTAACTTTTGGAATCCTGTAGGAGACATAGTTATAGTTGATTCATTTAAAATACATATGGGTACTATCATTAAGCATTTTGGACAATCAATTTGAATGTAATGGATTTCAGATTAATGGTGTTCTTCAAAATGAATCACTTGTGTTGCAATCAACTAATTTCGACTAGGTAATAAGTGAAAAAATTGAATTACTGAGTGAGCCAATAGAGAAAGGATAAATTACACTTATATGGAAAAATTTGTATCCTAGTACCATCCTTTGTGAAAGCATTAGTAAATATTTTTGATTGTATAAACTATGTCAAACAATGATATTGGGATCAGTTGAAGACGAAAGAGTTTTTAGCGCATTAACATTTATAAAATCAAAATATCGAAACAAACTGGATAAAAATATTGAGACTTGCTTAAGATTATATGTTTCACGATATGATGTGGATACATTTCCTTAAGAATGGGTAATGTCGGTATGGAATTATCTTGTAGAGAGGAGAGGGATCAGTAATTCTAATACAGGGATTGCGGATAATGAAATTGTGATTGAAAATCATAGTGAAAGATTAGATAACAATGTTGGGAACCAAATTTTTCAAGATATGTTCTAGTTTGAGCTAGATGATATTGATTAAAGAAGAATGAATGTACATTTTAATTCTAGAAAGAAAATTTCATATCAGATTATAACTATATATATATATATATATATATATATATATATATATATATATATATATATATATATATATATAATATGCATGTTCATTATTGAATAATATTTTCAATGTTGTAATTTGTTTAGAGTTTTTAAATGAGAAATGTCATACTTATTTTTTTGTTGTCTTCTAAATGATAATAATATCATTCCTTTTATGGTAGATTTTTCAGTCTTACACATGAATATAGTACAAATAAAACAACATTAAACTTTTTATTTGCCAATATTTTAAGATAATTTTAGTGTTTGTTCTTTGAAAAATAATTTTAGTGTTTGGAAATGAAACTTGTAGTTCTATCCACATAAAGTATTTGACAATGATAATGACCAGTAATGTAATATGTAATAATAATAACAAACACAATTGAGAATAATAATCATATTAAGAATCCATTTAAATAACTTATGCACTAATATAACAAAAGTAAAAGTAAAATGCCACATCAATTGAAATTTGAAACTTTCAACATTTTCATTAATAAGCATATATATATTTATACACTAAATTTGAAATAGTTTTACAAAAATATTCTAAAAACGATAATTACAATTTCACAATTTCTTTCTGTAGCATCATCCTTGAGAAGATTCTTCTCTATGTGTTTGAGTTTCATTCTCCTACGCAATTGAAATTTCTCTTACAAAACCACACTGAACAAGATCCTTTGCTACATCTTCAATATTTGAAAGAATTTCTCATTCTAGATTTGTTGCATCACTAGCAGACAATAATGTTGGATCTTGTTTTTTTTGCCTCTTCAACAATACCTCTGGATCCATTCCATTTTCCTTTATTATCCTTCTTAAGGTATTATTATTCTTGTTTAAGATAACAAGCTTCTACTTCAATTCAATTACTGCATTTAAACTTTTCCTGGCACTTTTTAAATCCACATCAAGCACTCTAGCCTCATTTTTCAAATTTTCATACTTTTACTGCATTTAAAAATAGTAAAATAATTAATTAAGTTTCAAAAAATTGTAAATAATATTTGAAAATTTACTAAGACTTACCAATGCCTTATCTCATTCCACATTTGTAATAACTACAAGGCCCATGTCTCTTGACCATTTATTGTAGTAGGCTTGTGAATCTGCATTTAAATTTTCAATTATATTCAACATAATGTCCATCACTTCATCATCATAACCATTTTCAAAAGATACAAAACCATACATAGCTCGATTCAACAAAATATCAAGCTTTGTTGGCTCGTTTTGAACTGAAGAGTACAATATATGTCTTTGGGAGTGATTTTTAAATTGTGAATTTATTTATTTAATCATAAATTTATCCCTAAACTCCCACAATTTTAATTTTGCAATATCCTTCAATAAAACAACACCATTTCTTCACAGTTGTTAGCTAAAAGAGAATTAAGTGCAAAACTAGTTTTTAGTCATCAGTTAAACCACTATGTACTGGAGAAGGTGTGTTTGATCTATTTACTCTTATTGGATAAGGTTACCCTTACCCATAAATCATATCTTGGGGATTGAAAGTTCCATGGGCCTAAACCCCACTTTCAATCCCTAGATATTCCTCATCCAAATCAATTTCGTTCAAAACTGAAATACCACATCCACTAGGAAAATTTCCCAACGAAAATGTTGGAAAATCAGCTATAAAATTAAGGGTGCCCCTACTTGAAGCTGGAGGAACAAATGAAATATGTTGCCACTACACCTAGTTCTGATATTTTATGGTGTAGGTGGCGGAGGTGGCATCTTCCTTTTTCATTGTAGTAGATGGAATTTTGAATTAGATATGGAGGAGGCCCCTACAATAATCAAATGTAATTTTATAAATAACATAAGAAAAGTCAAATGAAAAACATAATAGGATTGAAATAAAAAAAATATAATGTTTTATCATGTATGATTATAAAAAGTACTTAGTTGAGTGATTTCAGATGATGTGTAGTTATCAATGGGGTGTATTGTAATTGATGTGGTTGTTGTAGAGAAGTATACTAAAAATGTGGGAGTTGTACTGGTAGGTGTGTTCTAAACATAATTAAACATCAATGATTTATGGACTTGTTTAATTTTTATTTAAAAATTTATAATAAAAAACTATAAAAATTAGATTCATACCTGGAGCCAAAGAGTAAGGTACCGAATATATTTCTACTGCATATGTTTGCAAAATTCAAATACATTTTTTTATTTTACTAGCATGAGCCTGATGATATAATTCTGTGTTACTGGAGGTTTCTGCAGTAAAGGAATATAAGTTACAAGAAATATTGAAACATATACTAGTTTTAAATAATTAATTACATTCATTTTCAAACATATTGAAACATATATACATCATAAATTAAAATACCCGTGATTAATGCCTGTGGTATGGTGGATGTGTCAGTTTGAGGTTTTAAGGAACTCCTCATCCATTTGGCAGATTTTGGAGTGGTGTCCTCCTCTATGTGCTGATCATTCAAACTAGTAATCGAATCTCGTGAATTTTGGTGGGAAATGACCTCTGATAGCAACTTCCCTTTGTGATAATTCAACTATAAAAATTTTATTAATCTCAAATATTAATTATAATATATAAATATTATAAAAATAATAATAATAACTAAAAACCAAATAATCAAAAAGTTGGGACTCGCCTCTTGCTCTTGAACTATTAACAAAAAAACTGATATATTTACATGCATTTTTATAGGAGGAGTGGTGCCACGTAAATTATAAAGAGATTCATAATATAAACCAAGAATAATTTTTTTTGAGCTGATGATAACATTTTCATTCAAATGAATGTTAGAAAAATCTCTTATCCTAGAGGATAAGAAGATGCACTAGTCAAATTTATGTCCACTTAGGGTGCGAATGATATACACCAAATCCCACCAAAAAATATCCATATATTAACCTTGTAATATAATTCTAGCTTGGAATAATTATACCATGACCTACAGAAATGGGTGACTAAAATCCTTCAGTTGAATTCCTCTTTTTAATGGTTTTGGGAAGCTATAAGTGTAAATAGAAGGAGACACATTTTCTTGATACTGAAATGAAATGTAAAATTGAAATTAATCAAAATGAAATGTATACATGAGTATAAAAATTATGAGCAGTAGTAGCAGATGCAATTACATCAATAGATAATTCAAAACGAGAATCCAAATACTTGTAATCTTCATCTGATAAAAAAACCTTCATCGTGACAGGATCCACATCTTTGTGTGGTAGTGTTGTTAGACGCTCAATGTCCTCAGGTGAAGTTCCAAATGACTGTGCATGAGATTGGAGTTGAATATGAAAGATGAAAGTGGAAGTATTGCAGTTGAGTAGTAGATTTTTAAGTGTTTTCTAGTCTTTCTAAAACTAGGGCATATACACAAGCCCTGTGAAACTGGACACTTTGATTCATTGGGAAAACACATTAGGATCCTATATAAATGTGTACAGTTAAGGAAATACCTGGCTCTTGAATGATAAATTCTGCATATTTTTTGTTGACACAACTAGGCTCTTGGGTTGTGTGGAAATTATCTTTCTTCTTAACATTTTTAATCTGTTTAATAAAATTCTTGGCACTTGCTTCCTATTTATATATTTCATTTGGTGTTATTATTCCTATCTGGATTTTGTAGATCACCTTGTTTACTGAGGGTTTTTCCTCATATTCTCTAGATTCTCTCATTTTTGTAGAGTGAAAATGACTTCCCTTCATGTATATATAGGACTTTTAATATAGATATTGGTTGGATACATAGAAAAAATCACCCTTTATGCCACCTATCGGTATATTTTTTGCATGCTACCATCCGGTACCATTCAACATGCTACCAGTAGTATGTAGAATGATTATACCAACTTGTAGCATTTTGTATGTTACTAGCCAGTTGCATCTAGAATGCTACTGATGAGTGGCATGTTCTGGTAGCCTGTAGAATGCTACTAGCCTGTATCATTCTGTATGCCCTCGAGCAGTAGAATGAAACATGTTATCGACCAATAACATGCAGAATGTCACCAAACAATAGCATGTAAAATTCCACTGGTCAGTAGCTTATAGAATGTTACCAGCCGGTAGTGTTTTTCATGCTACCGTCTAGTAGCATTCTACATACTACCATCTGGTAGCATTCTGCATGCTACCTTCCTTCATCATTCTACATTCTACCTTCCAGTAGCATTCTCCATGCTACTATTTGGTATCATTCTACTTGCTAACGGTTGGTATAATTATGAATGCCATTGACTGGTAGCATGTTGCATGTTACTGGTAAATAACATTAAAAATTCTACCGACTAGTAACATCAATTACTTCTGCCACTCCAACCTTTCCCAAAATGATGTTAAAAAATCTTCTTTCATATGAAACAACTTTTTCTTGTGATTCACCATACATGTGAAAGTGTTTTTACCAATTTTCACCAAATATTTTCTAAGGCTTTTTTAGAGGGACCCTTTAAATTTTCCCTAGAAGTAGGTGTAAGGGTTGAATTAGGGGGTTGAGTAGAAATAGGCATAGATTTGGTAATGGATACAAGAACCTTTTATCTCAACAAGATTGGTGGCCTCCTCATGAGGAGTGAATAAGAGTAGATCTAGATCAATAGGATTTCAAAAATATGAGCATTGAGCTCGTGAAGATGGTCTTTAATAAAGGGTTCATAAATTTGAGCCATCATAAAAATATTGCAAAAATTTCTAAAAACAAGGTTGGGTCCGAATGGATAGGCTCACCAAATGATTTAAAAAAAAAAAGATTTATGCTAAACCATAATATTGTAGAGTAACTAATGTGAACTAATATAAGTAATTGTTTAAATATATAGATGATATAAGCAATAAGATAGATAAATATAAAACCTTAACTGCAAGAGAGAGTAAAGGACTTATCTAATTTACACTTGATACTGGAATTGATCTGGACTAGAAAACTGATGAATACAAAGGTCATACAGTCACAAATGTGCACAATAAATGTTGGAGCTATCAAATGAAATTGGACTAGGGCACTTGGTTTGGGTGAGGGGAGTAGTATATGAGATATAGACTGGTTCTGGACACATGTGACTAGATAGAATTTTAGAACCTAATTTTTGTGGTCTCAAAATATGGTTGTTTTTTGTCGCATTTATGTGGCACCTTGATCACACAAATTTCTGTAACCTGCAAAGAGATATTGATCTGTAAAAAACCCTCAAACTACATCAAATCCCAAAAATAAAAGATGCAATATGGGGATATGGAATGACCCTGACGGTGACCCGACTGATTCAACTTATGACCGAGTGCTACACTACATCTCAAACTTCATGTAGTTATTGTGAGTGTGTGATAGATCATGCCCTAGGAAGCCCTTGTGCAAGTGCACTTGATAATGAGTGATACTAGACGTACCAATGCAAATAGATGTGTGGATGGAAAAATTAAATTCCCCTTCCTATGAAGTATATGCATAAAATTCATTCCCTTGTCCCTTGAATGAGTGCTATATGGATACCTTTAGATGCAACCTTAGATGATGATGATAATAGATGCTTAGACTTTGGTCCTTTATTTTGGTCACATATCTTTGTATTTATATGATTCCCTTGATTGAATTTTGTAATTGACAACTGGAAGGCTGAACCATAAAACATAAGATGGCCAAAAGATAAATAATGTAGCCAAATTAAGAACAACCAGATAAACTGCAGTAAAATGAAATCCAAAAGAAAATAGATCTCCTTCTTTGTTATCAAATAATGAATTACAATGTTTCCTAAATAGGAAAATAACTCCCAACTCGAGTTGCCAAGTAAACTCTAGCTAACTCTAACTAAATCTACTCTAGGTGGCGGAAATTACTATTTTTAGCAGTTTAATAGAACCTGCTATTCTTAGTAAGTTTGCATGCTTATTCCTACGGGCACAGAAATTGCCACGCATCTTCTACATCCCTAAATTAGAGGAATTTCCAACTTTCTAACTCACAATGCAATTAATAAACTAAAATTAACTAATGCTCAAAAATAGGAAAAAAACAAACTATAACTTAAATCCTAATTTTTGGCCTCAAGATGGCAGATTTAGGGCCCGAAAACATGTCGAATACTTGCCCCAATTGGTAGGGTGGGTTTCTGCTGCATTCGTCTCATCAAAACATGTGGTTTAAAAAAAAATGGACTCAAACGGACACCCGGAACTCAAGTTATGACCTTGTCAAGTTCCTGCTAATTCGGGCGCATCATTCTCCCCTGCTTGAAAAAAACACAGCTCCTGCAAGTTGTCTTCTTCAAACTGCTTCCATTTATCTTCATCCAACTTATGAAACTCCCACTCTATGACCCAAGTATTGTCCTCTTGTTCGAGTCCTTTCCAATGTACCAAATATTTGTTGTATTTCCCATGTCGCGTGTCCATTGTTTTCTTATCTAGAATCTGATCCACTTCTTCTTTCTTCTTCACCGGAACCTGCTGCCACCAATCTACTAATTCATCAGCATCATCCCTTTTTGCACCATCCCCATGAAAATAATACAAATCTGAAACATTAAACACTGGAGAAATATCAAAATTCCCTGGCAATTCTACCTCATAAGCATTATTGTTTATTTTTTTCACGATTTTGCAGGGTCCAATCTTCTTGTACTTCAGGTTGTTATAGGTTCCTCTTGGAAACCTTTCCTTCCGCAGATATACCATAACCAACTCACCAACTGTAAATATCTTTCTCCGTCTGTGCACATCTGCTATTTCCTTATACTTGTCATTACTATTTTGCAGCTTCTTCCGCACTTCTTCCTGCAATTGTTGTATATGTTCGGCAAATGCTTCTGCATCATCACTGACTCTGCCATCAACGGGTAGTTGTACCAAATCTAATACCCCATTTGGATTACTCCCATACACAATTGAAAATGGAGACTTTCCTGTGGATCTGTTTATGGAACTGTTATATGCAAACTCAGGTTGCGGTAATGCTAAGTCCCATTGTTTCGGTTTTTCCCCAACAATGCACCTTAACAGGTTTCCCAAAGTCCTATTTACCACCTCTGTTTTCCCATCAGTCTGTGGATGATAAGCACTACTGAACTGTAGTTGAGTACCAAATTTCTTCCATAAAGTCCGCCAGAAGTGACTTAAGAACCTTGTGTCCCTATCTGAAGTAATGGTTTTTGGAACACCATGCAAACGAACAACTTCTCTGAAAAACAAATCTGCTACGCCTATTGCATCGCTTGTTTTCTTGCAAGCAATAAAATGAACCATCTTAGAAAACCTATCAACAACCACAAAAATGGAATCATTACCTCGTTGTGTTTTTGGTAATCCCAAAACAAAGTCCATACTCAGATCTGTCCACGACCCTTTAGGAACAGGCAACGGCATATACAACCCTGTATTCTGTGCATGGCC
This sequence comes from Taxus chinensis, assembly GCA_019776745.2. Taxonomy (NCBI): domain Eukaryota; kingdom Viridiplantae; phylum Streptophyta; class Pinopsida; order Cupressales; family Taxaceae; genus Taxus; species Taxus chinensis. The sequence goes on from CM034151.1 coordinate 502,826,783, forward strand.
TTTCGAGACTTGGCAAATTCGACATCTCTCCACATATCTTACCACATCTCTTTTCAGCTTTGGCCAATAGTATTTGTCTGCTACCAAGGCTATCGTCTTATCCTTACCAAAATGCCCAGCCAACCCTCCGCTATGCAACTCTTTCACTATATTTTCTCTCATAGACCCAACTGGAATACATAGTTGGCGTCCCTTGAATAGGTAGCCATCCTGTAAAATATACTCATCTAGGACATCTCCTACATTGTCTGACAATGGACTAATTAGTCTTTCAACAATATCCTTGAAATCAGAATCAGAAGAATACAAACCCTTTATTGCTTCAAAACCCACCACCTCATTTTCCATAGTGGTAAACAAAGTCACACGCCTACTCAATGCATCTGCAACTTGATTCTGTTTTCCAGATTTATGTTTTAGAGAAAAAGTATATCCCTGCAAAAATGATACCCACTTTGCATGCCTACTATTCAACTTCTTTTGGGTATTCACATACTTTAGGGCTATGTGGTCTATAAATAACACAAACTCCTTAGGCACTAAGTAATGCCTCCAATGCCTTAATGCTTGTACAATTGCATAAAATTCCACATCATAAGTAGAGTAGTTATTTCTTACCTCATTTAGTTTCTCACTAAAGAAAGCTACTGGCTTTCCTCCTTGACTTAGAACAGCTCCAATACCCACATGTGAGGTGTCACAATCAACCTCGAACACTTTATCAAAATCTGGTCGTGCTAAAATGGGTGCCTCTGTCACCTTCTTCTTCAAGAATTGAAAACTATCCTTAGCTGCCTTTGTCCGCAAAAACTCCCTTCCTTTTGTACAATTTGTTATAGGTGCTACAATACTGCTGAAATTTTTAATAATTTTTCTATAAAATGTTGCTAGACCATGAAAGCTCCTTACCTCTGTTATACTCCGTGGAGTAGGCCATTCAATAATTGCCTTTATCTTTTCTGAGTCCATCTGTACCCCACCTGCTGAAATAATAAAGCCCAAGAATACCAAGCTCTCTTGCATAAATGTGCACTTCTTCATATTTGCATAGAGTTTCTCTTTCCTTAACACTTCAAATACCAATCTTAGATGCCTCAAATGTTCTTCTTTAGTTTTACTAAAGATCAAGATATCATCAAAATAAACCACAACAAACTTACCATTATACTCCCGTAGCACGGTGTTCATCAATCTCATAAAAGTACTAGGTGCATTGGATAACCTGAATGGCATCACCAACCACTCATATAATCCATTTCCTGTCTTGAATGTTGTTTTCCACTCATCTCCTTCTCTGATCCGAATCTGATGATAACCACTTCGAAGATCAATCTTGGTGAAATAATTAGATCCAGCAAGCACATCCATCATATCATCAAGGTGAGGTATTGGGAACCGATACTTGATTGTAATTTTATTGATCGCTCTGCTATCCGTGCACATTCTCCATGTTCCATCCTTATTTGGTGTTAATAAAGTTGGTGTTGCACATGGACTCATGCTCTCCCTTATGACCCCCTTTCACACGAGCTCTGCCACTTGCCTATTCAACTCTACATGCAATGTCGGGCTCATCCTATAAGCCGCTTGATTTGGGAGTGAAGACCCTGGAATCAAATCCATGTGGTGTTGAATATCTCTTTTGGGTGGTAATCCATCTGGTAGCTCATCAGGAATAACATCTGAAAATTCTTCTATTAATTCTGATGTTTCTATTGGTATTTGAGCACTTATAAGTTCATCCTTATTTGTAACTAGTGCATAACAAAAACCGGTTGCCTTTGCCTCCTTCACAAATTCCTTTGCAGAAAGCATATTTTCAGCCTTCCCCTCTTCTTTAAGAGGTATCAAAACTATTTTTGTGCCATCCTTCCAGAAAGTATAAGTATTTTTTCCCCCATCATGAATAACTTTTCTATCAAATTGCCATGGTCTTCCTAGCAGCATATGACATGCATCCATAGGAATAACATCACACCAAATCTCATCCTTATAACTGTTCCCAATAGAAAAGCTTATTAAACATCTCTTATCAACAGTAACTTCATTACCCTTCTTAAACCATGCAATACGATAAGGGTTAGGATTCTTCTCACAATGCAGACCCAATTTATCGACCATCTCATTTGAAACCATGTTCTCACAACTACCACCATCAATAATAACATTACATACCTTTCCTCCTGAAGTGCATCTTGTTCTGAAAATATTTGTACGTAGCCATGCATCCCCCTTGACCTCCTTTCTTGGAGCAATCATTGTCCTCTTGATCATCAGATTTTCTCCAACATCTGGTGGAATTTCGAGGTCCTGTTCATCTTCTACTTGCTCAGCTTCAACAAGATTTACTCTTGGAGCATCTCCTTGCCTTTTGTCATGTGTATAAGTATGTGGGCATTCAAAAGCCTGATGCCCTTCTTCACCACATTTGTAACAAACAAATGGTCTTCGTGGAGCCTCCCATCCTCTATCGCCAGCATATCCTCTACCCCTAGAAAATCCTCTACCTCTTTGTTGATTCTGGAAATCTTGTCTCGTATCCTCTTGCTTTTCCCATCCACGAGATGATTCTCCCCTACCTTGGCTGAAACCAGCTCGTCCCCGAAAGGAAGATGAGGCCCCCCTATTCATTCCAGGTGATCGCCTAAAACTTTGACGATTTTGTTTTTCCTCAGCCTTTAAGGCTAATTGATAGGCATCCTCCATGCTTTTAATCCTATGCATACTTATCTCATCTTGAATAGAAAATTTTAATCCATTAACATACCTCGCAGCCATTTGTTCCTCAGTTTCTTCATGCTCTACACGAATGGAAAACTTGTAGAACTCATCTGTGTATTCTTGCACTGTTTGTAAGTTCTGTCTGAGATTCTGAAACCTCCTGTAAAGGGTTTGTGCATAATCCACAGGTAGAAATTTATCTTTTAGCTTCTTCTCCATCTTACTCCACATCCTAATTCTTTCTTTCCCCTTTCTTGACCGCTCTTTCTGTAGGTGATCCCACCATAACATAGCATGACCTTTCAATTTCGTGCATGCAAATTTTACCTTCTTTTCTTCTGACATAGCCTTCCACTCAAAAAATTTTCCCATGCTATTCAACCAGTCTATCAGCTCCTCTGGTTTTAGACTACCACCATACTCTGAAACATCAACTCTTATCCCATCATTCTTTCCTTCTAATGCTCGAAGCATCCTTTCTTCAAAAGCTAATGGTGGTGCTTGCGTTTCCTCCTCTTCACAAACTTCTTCTTCATCTGTGTCATCTCCACCTTGATTTCCTCTTTGGGTTATCATTGCAGCAAGCGCAGCAACTTGTCTCTGTAGATCTTGCATATTTCTATTCATCTGGGCAATACCGCCTCCTCTTCCTCTTCCTCTTCCTGCCATTTTTAAACAAAATACTTCGAACCAGCTCTGATACCAGATAATGTAGCCAAATTAAGAACAACCAGATAAACTGCAATAAAATGAACTCCAAAAGAAAATAGATCTCCTTCTTCGTTATCAAATAATGAATTACAATGTTTCCTAAATAGGAAAATAACTCCCAACTCGAGTTGCCAAGTAAACTCTAGCTAACTCTGACTAAATCTACTCTAGGTGGCGGAAATTACTATTTTTAGCAGTTTACTAGAACCTGCTATTCTTAGTAAGTTTGCATGCTTATTCCTACGGGCACAGAAATTGCCACGCATCTTCTACATCCCTAAATTAGAGGAATTGCCAACTTTCTAACTCACAATGCAATTAATAGACTAAAATTAACTAATGCTCAAAAATAGGAAAAAAACCAAACTATAACTTAAATCCTAATTTTCGGCCTCAAGATGGCGGATTTAGGGCCCGAAAACGTGTCAAAAACTTGCCCCAACTGGTAGGGTTGGTTGCCGTTGCGTTCGTCTCATCAAAACACATGCTTTCAAAAAAAATGGACTCAAACAGACACCCGGAGCTCAAGTTATGACCTTGTCAAGTTCCTGCTAAATCGGGCGCATCATTTTGAAATCCCAATGTTTTTAAGATGTCGTTCCAACAACTTTGGTGAATACATTTGAAAAATTAGGGATTTTCAAAATGGTTGTATCTGGCTTTGAAAATGTAAGGATGAAGTTGGCATAAGTTTAGATTTTCAACACGATACAATTTTACAAAAAGGATTTGGATTTTTGAAGCTTGTCTAGTTGATCGGAGTTAGTTGTAACATTAATTCCAAGTTTAGCATGCTCGATCTGGAGTAGCCAATTCTATAGATTTTCAAAAAGATCGAGAATTTCTAGTGTCAATGCCTACTAAGTATCGATTTGGCTTGATTTGGTGAATACATCAGATTAGAGTCTCTCAAGGCTCATAAAATAAGGTTAAGTGCAACGCTCCATCGATTGTGGGGGTGTGTTTTAAAAGTAGAAGCTATTCTATGATCACTCATGAGGTCACTTTCCGAAAATCATTATTATGATTTTCGTATAACGATAAGTTGTGTAAATTTTTGATATTAAAGTCAGAATATACATTCAAGTTGGTATTATTGAAATTCAGGATTTTTGTATGTCACAATGTTCATGAAAAAGTCTCCAGTTTCATTAAGAATTCTGGATTTTTGAAAAATCGTTCATGCCTAATTTTTAAAAAATTTGATGATTTTTCTGAAAGTCATTAGTATTATTGAACTGGTTGATAATTTGGCTATTTCATTCGTAAAACACTGTCAAAAGTTGTTATAAAACTTGTGAATTAACATGGTAAGATCCCTCGCCAAGAGTTTCAAAAAAGCTTGTGGTTTACGCACTCTGAAAATTAGATAATGCAAGTTTCACATACATTTAGGGTTTGTGACTGTATTGTTTTAAAGGTCTTAGGATATTCAAATACAGTTGATTTTTCAAAAGGCCTTGAATTTTAAAAAAATTTGGATTTTCAAAATATTTGGGATTTTACATAAAGTCACAATTTTTAAAAATTCTTGCATTTTCGAAAAGTAGATTTTGAAAGTTGCCTTTGTCAGTGAATTTGAGAAATCATTGTCAATTTTCAAAATTCTTTGTGATGTTTGAAAAGGGTTCACATTTTTTGAAGTTTCTTGATTAGATAGTTTGGGGTGGGACTATTGATTGGCAAAAAACTCAAAGTTTGATTAACATTTACTTGTTGATCCCTAGAAAAAGTAGCACCAGTTCGACAAAGTCATTGTGGTTGGTTCAGCAAGACAGTCAGCTAACTCTGGTAAAACAGTCAAGTTAAGTAGTGTTTGACCTGGAGGATAGTTTGCATATTTTCAAGAAGCCCCAGTGTCGATTTGAGAAACTAATGTCAGATTTGTGTCTATAATTTGGTGAAAACATGGTGACCCTCAAGGGTCATTTTGGTTAGGATCAATTCTGAATTATCTACATATGAGTTATGTCATGGTGTCATTAATATTTTGAACATCTTCTCAGAGATACCTGCATTCACTAAGGAGTTCAGGAGCATTTTTGAAACATCTCTATAACTTTCAAATTAGTTGTGGGGTTGTATGGGTTTATGAGTAAGGACTATTTGAAAAGACATAAATTTTGAAAAACTTGCGATTTTTCGAAGAAATAGACCTAATGGTAAATTACTTGAGAATCCCTAAAATAGTCAGGTGACCTTATCGAATAATCAATATTATTGGACATCTGGTTTAGATTGTTCAAAAAATGTTGGTATGCATACAGTCAGTATATTGTTAAAATCTTGTCAGGTCCCTCGTAAATCAATCAGTTCAGGTATTTTAGAAAATAGATGAGATATGCAACAGATTTTGGTGATTTTTTTTTCAAAGAGTTGTGTTTATCCAACACATAGTTCATGGATTTTTTAATTCAAGAGTCTTAGATTTTAAAAGTTATAATATGATTTCAAAAAAACTTCAGATTTTCAAATACAAGCTAAGTGATATTTTTCAAAATCTCAGGATTTCTAGGGAAAGAGCTCAGAATTTTCACATATGTCATGATTTTTGAAAAACTCAAGTAATTTTTGAAAAATCCATAGCCAGTTTTTGGCAAACTGTTTAGGTTTGCCTAAAATGTCGGAGTTTTCGAAAAAGTTGAAGATTTTCTGAACCCTGTTGACGATTTTTGAATCAGATTGAGGATTTATGAAAATATCGTAATCGAAAAAGTCATGTGAAAGTCGATGTACCTGAAAAAGTTGGGACTTTTTAAAAAAATCTTTTCAATTTTGAGTAAATTAGTGATTTTTGAAAAATTCAAAACTTTTTTAAAAAGTTCCAGATGTTTTGAAAAAATCTAGATTTTAAAAATTCTTAGGATTTTTTCTAATCTTAAATACATTAAATTTGCATTTTTGAAAAAGACCTGGGTATTTTCGAATTTAAGTTGACTTCTTGAAAATTACTGCAAACTCAAAATAACACTTTTCAAAAAAGTCTGGAAGTTTTTGAAAAGCCATGAAATTTTAAAGGTCAAGATTATACAAAGTAGTAATTGCTTTAAAATTCTAATTGGATTTTGGATAAATTCACTGATTTTTGAAAAGTAAATACAAGTTTTCAAAAAGTGGAAATGACTTTGTTATAGAAAATTAGGATTTATTCGAAAAAGTCCAGACTTTTTGCAAAAATGGTACAATTAGGTCAAAATCTCAAGTGTTTTTCAAAAAGTCGTGATTTTCTTAAATGGTCTTGAATGGGATTTTCAATAAAGTCGTCGGTTTTAGAAAATCCTATCAGTGATTTTCGAAAACTACCCAATTTTTAAAAATTGTGACGGTCTTTTTAATATCATGTGTTTTCAAATGGCTCTATAAGTAGTCCATTTTTTGTAAAAAAGTTGGGACTTTTTGAAAATCTTGACTTATTTTGAAAGTTACATAGGGACTTGTTTCCAAAGGTCCTGAAAAATGTGCTTTAATAAATCACCATTTTCGAAAAAAATCAAACCACATTTTTTTTTTAAAAAATCATCGAACTTCTTTAGAAATTCTAATTGTTTTGAAAATACAAACTTGGGCAAAAGTTTTACACTTTTCAAAAATCTTGGGAATAGTTGGGTCACTTTATTTGCCTAAAGAGTCACGAATATGAAGACTTTTTGAAAAAGGTCCCGAGATTTTTTAAAATGTAGAGTCATGTTTTCCTAAAAAGTGCATGAGTTATTTCCTTTTTAGGGAAAATGCCTTTTGTGATTTACTTTCAACAAATGAGGAGTTCTTAAAGTTCTGTTAAAATCGAGAGTATTGATTTAAATCTTATATATGCTTATGAAAATGTTCAGTATTTGAAATAAAAAAACTTGAGATTTTGAAAATTGAAGATTTTCAAAAAAGTTAGGCATACTTTTCAAAAAGTTACGGATTTTGAAAAAGATTGGATTATTCGGTACAATACCAATTGAAAATTTTTCGAAAAGGTCCTAAAATTTTTGTAAAACAAAATGACATTTTCAAAAAAATTGGAGTATGTTCAAAAAATCCTAGACTTTTATTAAATGGGAATTTTTGATAAATGTCTAGATTTTATAGAATGTGGCAATGTGTGAAAATAAACCAAATCGTGATTTTAAAAAAAGTGCGAAGCATTATCGAAAATTGTTACTTTTTTCAAGCGATATTAGGACTTTTTCGAAAGGTCAACATTTTCAAAACGGAAGTATTTTGAAAACCTCGTTGAGTTTTAGAAAAATCATAACTGAATAATTTCAAAAAAATGCACATGGGATTTTTCAAAAATGAATGCTTGACTTTTTGTGAAAGGTTGGGAATTTTTAGCAATAGGTTGGGCCTTTTTTAGAAAGATCAACCTGATGTTTTGAAAATCGACACCCATTTTCAGAAAATCAAGATTTTCGAAAAAATCCTCCTGAACTTTGAAAAATCCCAACTTTGACTCAAATGCATGCCCATTTTTTCGAAAAATCGTCAGGATTTTTCATAAATAGGCTAAATTTATTGAAAAAGGTCAGGACCTTTTTTAATATGTCCTAGCACTTATTCAGAAAAGTCTTGAATTTTTGCAAAAATCTTATACCTAAATATTTTTTAAAATCCAAGGCATTTTCCTAAAAATTCAATGATTTTTAAAAGGAAGATAAGGTTTTCGAAAAAAGGCAAAATTTTAGAGACTAAATTGTCATGATTTTGAAAATCTCAAATGATTTTGAAAAATCGTATGCTTTTGATAAAATAACAAGATTTTCAAAAAAATTAGTTCTTCAGAAACATCAGGATCTTTCCAAAAAGTAAGTCATTTATGCAAATAGTTCAGGATTTTCGAAAAATCGTGATTTTTCAAATTATTGGGATATTTTGAAAAACCTATCGTAGATTTGCTAAATGTCACAATTTTTTAATAAGTCCCATACGATTTTTCAAGTTCATAAATACCCATTAAACTTACAGATTTTTTTAAAAAGGTAATGACTTATTCGAAAAAGTTTCAACAATTTTCAAAAACTCAAGTCACATTTTTATAAAAGTCAAGAATTTTAAAAATCACTTCAGGTTTATTTGAAAATGTTTGGATTTTCAAAAAATTCAAGATTTTCTTGAAAGTGTCAGTATTTCTTAAAATGTCGGGATACTTCAAAAAAATTGGAATGTGCCTTTATACAAAATTTTGAAAAATCAAGATTTTTCTAAACCATATTTTTCAATTGCTAACTTTTTTGAAAATTGTAGGACTTTTATTAAAATCCTAGGGATTTGTGAAACAACTTTGGATTTTTCGAAAATCTGGCGATTTTTGATCCAGTCTACATGATTTTTATCCCAAATTGATTACATGGTCAATCTTGAAATTTTTGAAAAATCAGGATTTCTAGAAAGTACCCAATATTTTATTGTTTTACATGTTGGTTTTTTTTGAGATATTCAAAATTTTTCTAAGTTGTGTGAGGCCTTTTCCAAAAAATCGTAATTTGAAGTTTTTATAAATCTCTACAACACTTTCGAAAATCCCCGTCAATTTTTGAAAAAGTCAATGATTTTTTGAAAATCTTGGAATTTTCCAAAATCTAGACTTTTTCAAAAATCCATAATTAACTTTGATAAAGTCTTGATTTTTTTTAGAAATCTTGACATTTATGAAACTTCCATTTTTTTTAAAAAGGTCTAATTTTTTAACCTATCGTTGTCATTTTCTAAAATTCTTAGGACTATTTCTTGTAAAAGTGCACCATGAACTTTTTGAGAATTGTTGATGAATTCATTTGAAATCACCATCTTTGTTGAATTTTTGAAATTTTTGAAAGATTCCCCCAAATATTAAAAAATATTAACTGCTTAAGAAATTCATAGACTATTTTAAAAAAATCAGAAATTACAAACAATAAAATAAAAATTCAAAATCCTAACTTTTTCAAAGTACCCCAAATTATTCGAAAGAGTTGGGATTTTTGAAAAGTTGTGATTTTTTAAAAAATTGTAATTTTTCAAAAAAATCTCAAGTTTTATTTTAAAAATCGATAATGTTTTTAAAAAGTCGGGACTTTATCTAGAATCTTCATTAGTCAAAATACCTAATTTTTTGAAGAACAGTTTGGATTATTCATAAAAGTGCAAGGATTTTCTTAGAGTATAGTGACTTTTTCAAAAAGTTATGAAATTTTCAAAATTTTTTGAAAACCTGTGATTTTTCTAAAGTCTAGATTATTCAAACAAATTGATCTTGGGATTTTTTAATAAGTTCGGGACTTTTTAAATAGTCAGGTTTTTTTATAAGTCGAGACTTTTCAAAAATATCATGACTTTTTTGATATCACAACTATTTTGGAGAACCTTAAATGTTTTGAAAAATCATTGATTTATTCGAGAAAAGGATCCCAATTTTTTAATTAAGTATTGGACTTCTTCAAAAAAGTCTAGGAGTCTTTACAAAAAAAGTCAGGACTTTATCAAAAAAGTCCATTTTTTTTTTAAAATCCTGGGACTTTTTTGAGAAAGCTAGAATTTTCAGACATGTTGGGAATTTTGAGAAACTCACAATTTTGAAAGAAAATAGGGTTTTTCAAAAAAATTGGTTTTTTGAAAAGTCGAGATTTTTGAAAAAACAAGATTTTTGAGAAAATAACGATTTTTGAAGAAGTCAGGATTTTCAAAATTCAGGATCGAAAAAGTTAGGATTTTTCTAGTTCAAGATATTGAAAAAGTTGGGATTTTAAAAAAAAAAATCTAGATTTTTCAAAAGAGTCAAGAGTTTTGAAATAGTTAGGATTTTCGGAAAAGTTAAAATGTTCAAAAAAATCAGGATTTTCGAAAAATATTAGGATTTTTGAAAATGTGGGGATCTTCAAGAAGTTTGTATTTTAAAAAAACTAGGGATTTTGAACAAGTTGAGGTTTTTGGGCTCAAGATTAAGGGTTTAGGGTTTAGTGTTTAAGGATTAAAGCTTAGGGCTCATGGCTCGGGGATCAAGGTTTAGGGGTTTAAGAATTAGGTTTTAGTTTTTATGATTTTAAGGTTTAGGGTTTAGGGTTTAAGACTCAGTGTTAGGGGTTGAGGCTATATATTGTTCAGGGTTTAGGGTTTAGGCTTCATGTCTCAAGGATCAAGATTTAGGCATTTTGAATTAAGGGTACATGGTTTATGGTTTAGGATTTAGAGTTTTGGCTTAGTGTTTAGGATTTTGGGGTTTAGTGTTTAGCGTTTATGATTCAGGTTTCAGGTTGTAGTGTTTTGGGTTTAGGGTTCTTGATTTTGAAAAATTTACAATTTCAAAAATATCCTGATTTTGAAAATGTCATGATTTTAAAAAGTCTGTATTTTCAACTATATGGAAAGTGATTTTTGAAAAAGTCATGATTTTATAAAAATTTGGAATTTAGGAAAACTAAAGATTTTGAAAATGGTAGGATTTTACAAAAAATTAAGATATTCAAAACAATTGGGAATTAAGATAAGATTAATGTTTTCCAAATAATTCCCTACTTATGTGAAAATTTCACCTTTTTTTAAAATCTTATCTTTTTTGAAAATACCAACTTTTTCAAAATTCTTGGCTTTGTCGAAATCATGACTTTTTTGAAATCCCAACCTTTTCATAATCCTAACTTTTTTGAAAATCTCAACTTTTTCAAATACTCTACAAAAATTTAAATTCCAACTATTTTAGAATTATTAAATTCTATCTTTTTCTAAAATTACAAATTCTTTAAAATCCTTACTTTATCGAAATTCACAACTTTTTGGAAAAAAATAAATATTTCAAAAATCATGACATATTCAAAAATTTAGAATTTCTAGAAAATATAAATTATTCAATCTCCTGACTTTTTTATTGATATTTTTAAAAAGTTGATTTTTTTTAAACATGTGCTTTAAAAAATGGACTCAAACAAACACCCGAAGCATAAGTTATGATATTTTCAAGTTTCTTTAAATTTTGGTGCATGACTACATTTTTGAAATATTGACTTTTTTTAGATTATAACTTTTTCAAAAATGCTAACTTTTTCGAAAATCGCAACTATTTAAAAAATCGAGACATTTTCAAAAATCAATTTTTTTCTGAAATCCCAACTTTTTAAAAAGTCCTAAATTTTCTAAAATCTCAACTTTTTAAAAAATGTTACTTTTTAAAAAATATTTATATTTTTCGAAAATAGCAAATATTAAAAATCGGGACTTTTTCAAATATCTTGACTTATTCAAAAATCCTGAATTTTTCAAAAATCTTGACGTTTTAAAAATCCCAACATTTTCTAAAATTTTGACGTTTGCAAAATCTTGACATTTTCAAAAATCTTCACTATTACAAAATCACGCCTTTTTGGAAAATCTCAAATTTTTAAAAATCCCATCTTTTAAAAAATCCTAACTTTTTAAAAAAATTGTGGTTTTCAATAATCTTGACTTTTTCAAAAATCCAGACTCATTAAAAATCTTGAATCTTCAAAAATTTGAAAAATCCGAACTCTTTCGAAAATCCCAACTTTTCACAAATCCTGACTTTATCCAAATATTCATTTTACAAAAACCCCAACTTGTTTGAAAATATGAACATTTTCAAAGTATCAACATATTTTAAATTTTGATGTTTTCAAAATTAATAACTTTGTTTGAAATTGTAACTTTTTCAAAAGTTGTGACTTTTTTTAGAATCTCAAGTTTTTAAAATCCTAAGTTTTTCAAAATACCAAATTATTCAAATCTAACTATTTTAAGGTTTTTAGGATGAGGGATTAGGGTTCAGGGGATTTATTGTTTAGGGTTTAGGTTTTTTGGCTCACGATTCAGGGTTTAGGGTTTAGTATTTAGGGTATAGGGAGTAGTGCTCAGGGTTTTGGGTTGAGGTTCAAGGTTCAGGCAAAGTTTAGGGTTTAAGAATCAAGTTTTAGGGTTTGGGGTTTATGGTTGAGGGATTTTCATTTAGGGTTTAGGGTTCATGTACTACGATTAAGGGTATAGTATTTAGGATTTATAGCATTTAAGGTTTTAGGGTTTAAGACTAAGAAATTTTGGCTTAGGATCAATTAAAGCTTAAGGTTTAGGGTTTATATAGTATAGAGCTCAAAATTTAGGGTTTACGGTGTATGGGTCATGGTTTAGGGTTTATGTCTAAGTGTTCATGATCGAGAGTCCATGGCTCAGGGTTTAAGGTTGGGGGTCATGAGTTTACAATTGAGGTTTAGTATTTAGGACTTAGCATTTATTGTTTAAGGTTTTAAGACTCAGAATTTAGGGTTTTGGAACAATTAGAAGGTTTATGGTTTATAGGGTAGAAAGGGCTCAAAGTTTAGAGTTTAGTGTGTAAGGATAGGGTTTAGGGTTTAGGTCTCAGTATTCATGGTTGAGGGTCCATGGCTGAGGGTTTGAGGTTCGAGGTTATGAGTTTAGGTTTTAGGGTTTAGGTTTCTAGCTAAAGGTTTAGGGTTTGGGGACTTCACTTAGGACTCACGGTTCAAGGTATAGGGTTCTAAAGGCTTAGGGTTTATGGTTTAAGGCTCGGGGTTAGCAGTTTAGGTATTATTGTTTAAGGTTTAGGGTTTATTGTTTAGGGTTTATGATTTAGGGTTTAGGGTTTAAGCTTTAGGCATCATGGCTTAGGGATCAGGGTTTATGGTTTAAGGTTTGAGGTTTAGAGTTTAGGTTTTATGATTTAGGGATTTGGGTTTATGGTTTACATCAAAGGGTTTAGGGTTTAGGATTCAGTGCTAAGGGTTTATGGTTTATGGTTTAGGATTTAGGATTCTATGTTTAGTGTTTAGGATGTTGGGACTTAGGGTTTAGTGTTTAAAACTCAGGTTTTAGGTTTTTAGGTTTAGGGTTTAGGGGTCGTGATTTATAAAAAGTCACGATTTAAAAAATATCTTGATTTTGTAATAGTTAGGATTTCAAAAAAGTCATGATTTTCAAAAACAATTTATTTTAAATGATTTTTAAAATATTATGATTTTAAAGAAAAATAGGATATTCAAAACAATTGAGATTTAAAAATATCTTCTGTTTTGTAATTCTTGACTTATTTGAAAATTGTACCTTTTTTCAAATTCTTATCTTTTTATAAAATTCCAACTTTTTCAAAATTCTTGGCTTTTTCGAAATCACGATGTTTTTAAAATACAAATTTTTGTTCAAAATCCAAACCTTTTCATAATCTTGGCTTTTTTAAAATCTCAACTTTTTAGAAAACCCTAAATTTTTTGAAATTCAAACTTTTTATAATCTTGGTTATTTTGAAAATCACAAATTTTTAGAAAATAGTGACTTTTTCAAAAATCATGACATATTAAAAAATCAATAATTTATGGAAAATCGAAATTATTCAAACTCACAATTTTTCTTCGAAAATTTGATATTTTAAATTTTTTGAGATTTTAGAAACATGAGGTTTCAAAAAAATGTATTAAAACAAACACCCTAAGCACAAGTTATGAAATTTTCAAGTTCATGCTAATTTTGGCGCATCACTACATTTTTTAAATCTGGAATTTTTTGAGATTAGAACTTTTTCAAAAATCATAACTATTTAAAAAATCGCGATGTTTTCGAAAATAAAAAGTTTTTTAGAAATCCCAAATTTTTAAAATTCCTCAATTTTCTAAAATCTGAACTTGATACAAAATGCTGACATTTTTGAAAATTGCAAATATTAAAAATAAGGAATATTTTGAATATCCTGACTTATTCAAAAATCCTTACTTTAAAAAAAGCCTTGACGTTTTAAAAATCCCAATTTGTTTCAAAATCTAGACGTTTTTGAAAATCCTGACTTTTCAAGAATCCTGACTTTTTCTAAAATCTTAACTTTTACAAAATCACAACTTTTTGAAAAAACTCAAAAATTTTAAAATCCTGTCTTTTCAAAAATCTAAACTCTTAAAAAATCCTGACTATTCAAAAATATGAAAATCCCAACTTTTCAAAATTCGTGACACTTTTGAAATATTCATTTTTTGAAAACCCCAACTTGTTCAAAAATCTAAACATTTTCAAACTCGAAACATTTTTAAATCTCAGGTTTTGAAAATACCAACTTTTTCCAAATCCAACTATTTTAAGGTTTCTATGTTGAGGGTTTATGGCTAAAAGGATTTAGTGTTGGTTTAGGTTTTTGGGCTCAGGATTCGGGGTTTAGGGTTTAGTAGTTACGTTTTAGGGATTAGGACTCAGAGCTTACGGTTCAAAGTTCAAGGTTTGGGTTGATGTTCAGGGTTAGGATTTAGGGCTCATGATTTAGGGTTTGGGGTTCAAGGTTAACAGTTGAGGGTTTAGGGCTAATGGTTTACGATTGAGGGTTTAGTATTAGAGATTTAGCATTTAGGGTTTTAGGGTTTAAGAATTAGAACTTAGGGTTTAGGAGCAATTAGAGCTTAATGTTTAGGGTTTATATGGTATAGGGCTCAGAGTTTAGGGTTTAGGGTTTAGGTCTCATTGTTCATGGTTGAAGGTTCATGGCTTAGGATTCTAGTTTCTGGGTTATGAGTTTAGGCTTTATGGTTTAGGTCTCTAGCTAAAGGTTTAGGGTTTAGGGTTTTGAATTAGGGCTCACGGTTAAAGGTATAGGGTTTGGATTTATGTTTCACTATTTAGGGTTTATGGTTTAAGGCTCAGGGTTAGGGGTTTATGGTTTAGGATTAGGTTTTAGGCTTTAGGCTTTATGGCTCATGAATCGGGGTTTAGGGTATATGGTTTAAGGTTTGGGGTTTAGAGTTAAGGATTTAGAATTTAGGGATTTAGGTTTATGGTTTATGGCTGAGGGTTTAGGGTTTAAAAATAAGTGTTTAGTTTTTATGGTTTATGGTTTAGGATTTAGGGTTATGGGCTTACTGTTTAGGATGTTGGGGTTTAGGGTTTAGCGTTTACAACTTGGGTTTCAGGGTTTAGGGTTTAGGGGTCACAATTTTGAAAAAGTCAGGATTTCAAAAATATTGCGATTTTGAAACAGTTAGGATTTCGAAAAATTCATGATTTTCGAAAAGTGTGTATTTTAAAATATTTTTAAAGTGATAAAGTTATGAATCTAAAAAGTTAATTTTTTTAAACAAACGCATGATGTTTTAAAAATTCGTAATTTTTGAAAAAGTCAAGATTTAATAAAAAAAAGTTAGAATTTTGAAAAAGTAAAGATTTTCAAAATGTTAGGATTTTTAAAATAAAATTAGAACATTCAAAACAGTTGGCATTTAAATCTCTTCAATTTTGTAATTCTTGACTTATTTGAAAATTGCACCTTTTTTAAAAATCTTTTCTTTTTTGAAAATCCCAACTTTCTCAAAATTCTTGGCTTTTTTGAAATCACGTCTTTTTTAAAATCCCAATTTTGGTTCAAAAGCCCAACCTTTCATAATCTAGACTTTTTTGAAAATCTCAACTTTTTCAAAAACCCTAATATTTTTGAAAATCAAACTTTTTTTATAATTTTGAAATTCTATCTTTTTTCTAAAATTGCAAATTCTTTAAAATCATAATTTTTTTGAAAGTCACAAATTTTCAGAAAATAATGACTTATTCAAAAATCATGACATATTCAAAAATAAAGAATTTCTAGAAAATCTAAACTATTAAATATCCCAGCATTTTTTTTAAGAAATCCTGATATTTTAAAACGTTTGAGATTTTTGAAACAAATGGTTTTTAAAAAATGGACTCAAATGGATGCCTCGAGCACAAGTTATGACCATTTCAAGTTCCTGTTAATTTTCGTGCATCACTACATTTTTTAAATCTGGACATTTTTGAGATTATATTTTTTTTGAAAATCCCAAAATTTTAAAAAATCATAACTATTTCAAAAATCACAATGTTTACAAAAATAAAAACTTTTTTAGAAATCCCAACTTTTAAAAAATTCTTTAACTTTCTCAAATCTGAACTTTATACAAAATGTCAAGTTTTTTGAAAATCCTTACTTTTTAAAAAGTATATATTTTTTTGAAAATCGCAAATATTAAAAAATCAGGACTATTTAAAATATCCCGCCTTATTAAAAAATCTTGACTTTTTCAAAAATCTTAACATTTTAAAAATCCCAACAATTTCCAAAATCTAGACTACTTTAAAAATCCTGACTTTTGAAAAATACCAACTTCTTTGAAAATATTGACTTTTACGAAATCATGACTTTTTGGAAATTCTCAAAAATTTTAAAATCCTCTCTTTTCAAAAATTCTTTTTTTTTTAATTTTGAGTTTTAAAAAATCTACTCTTAAAATCTCCTGACTATTACAAAATGTGAAAAGACCAACTCTTTCAAAAATCCCAAGTTTTAAAAAATAATGACTTTTTTTAAATATTCATTTCTCGAAAACCCTAACTTGTTTAAAAATATGAACATTTTCAAGGTCCCAACAATTTGTAAATCTTGATGTTTTCAAAAATAACAACTTTGTTTAAAATTGCAAATTTTCAAAAGTTGTGACTTTTTATAAAATCTCAAGTTTTCTAAAATCCTGACTTTTTAAAAAATCCTCAGCTTTTTAAGGGATTTAGTGTTTAGTGTTTAGGATTTAGAGATTAGGGCTTAAGGCTTAGGGTTTGGCGTTTGGTGTTTGAGGTTCACTGTTGAAGGTTTTGCATTTATTATTTAGGGCTCATGGTTTACGATTGAAGGTTTAGTATTTAGGATTTAGCATTTAGGGTTTTAGGGTTTAAGACTCAAGTTTTAGGGTTTAGGAGTAATTTGAGCATAATGTTTAGGGTTTATAGGGTATATGGCTAAAAGTTTAGGGTTTAGGGTTTAGGTCTCAATGTTGATGGGGTCCTTAGCTCAGGGTTTGAGTTTCAGGGTTTAGGTTTTTTAATTTTGGCTCAAATTTCAAGGTATATAGGGTTTAGGTTTTAGGTCTCAGTGTTCATGGTTGAGGGTCCATGGCTTAGGGTTCGAGGTGCGGGGTTATGAGATTAGGGTTTAGGGTTTAGATCTCTAGCTAAACTTTGAAGGTTAGGGTTTTGGCTTAGGGCTCATGGTTCAAGGTATAGGGTTTAGGGTTAGGCCTAAAGCTTTAGGGTTCACTATTTAAGGTTTAGGGGTTTATGGTTTATTGTTTAGGATTTATAGCTCAGGGATCAAGGTTTAGGGTTTAAGGTTTAGTGTTTAGAGTTTAGGTTTTACGATTTAGGGATTTGGGTTTATGGTTTATGGCTGAGGGTTTAGGGTTTTGGATTTAGTGTGAAGGGTCTATATTTTATGGTTTAGTGTAATGCCTCTGTTTATAAAAATAATAATAATAATAAAATAAATATAGAATAAAATAAAATAAAAGGATGTAAATTAAAAGAAAGCCCGTGATATTCTGCTTAGGGTGGATTTAGGGGGAAATTGGGTCTTTGCTCCATCGTTTTAGTTTTGTGTGGGGAGAGGGAGTGTTGCCGCCGCCACCATGGGAGGAAGTTTCAGGTAAGTGCTACGCACCCATTTGCTATAGAAGAAGGTGTGGAAAAGGGGGGCGGCAGTCTGTGAAATCCAATCTTTGCAACATCCTCCCATCCGCTGTCAAAAATGAGCTCCAAAAACCTGCGTGGCATCTCACAACTTGGGCATTGTTATTAGTGATTGATCCAGATGAAAAACGAGAAAGCAACATTGGAGATGCAATTTTTTTTGTAGCATGTAGAAAACAAAGGTTTCCCCTCTTAAGACAGTCACGATGTCCCCTGTGCGCAGGTCTCCAACCGCATTCAGACTTCCTTGCTAGCGTTCCTTCCATCTTGCACAAAAATAAGAGCTTTGGAACTTCTACAGACGTCCATCAAAGAATTTTGGAGAAGGGAGTTTGTTTGTTTTAGTTGCAAGTGTGCCAATAGACAAGTATGTAAATTTCGGGAGCATACACAAAGCAAAAATAGCCAAGGAACTTTGTCAAATGTTGCAGTCACAAGTACCCTAGTAGAAGCATGTGACCTATTCGATTAAATGCGTGGAAGAAATGTGGTTCCATGGACTACAAGGATTTAAGGATATGCACAAAAAGGTTTTGTTGAAACTACATTGGAACCTTTCCAAGCAAAAAAAACTGTTTGCAGGTTTGAAGTCACAACCCACAACCTTTGCTGATATCTTCCCAACCTGTGTCAAAATGGGAGCTTTAGAACAGTGCATGGACTTCCATCAAGCAGAAAAGAGAGAGAAAAAAATTGTCAGATGTGGTGGTTTCAATGTACCTTGGGCACTGGTTTTTTGTTTTTGTCCAATGAAATAACGAGACAGCTTCTAATGGAATAGTATTTTTGCAACGTACAGAAGACATGGACCTCCTTGTGAGGCAGTCACATTATTTCTTCAATTGTAGCAGGGCACAAACCAAATCAGTTGCATATGCCAGCATGCTTCCAGTCTGTGCCAAGATGGAAGCTTGGGAGCAGGGTATGAGCAATAGAATTTGGTTTTCATTTGTAGGATTTTGTTCTTGCAAGCGGCATAGTGGATATGCATAATATGTGGAAGTGTATTCAAGGCATGTGAACTATTTGATTGAATACCTCAAAGAAATGTGGTCTTTGGGAGTGCCATGATTTATAGAATGTACAAGAGAGAGCATTTTATTAGTACAAAGAACCTTGTTATGCTCCATGTTGCTCTAAGAGCTGCCAAGGATATGGTCATCAACGGTGATGGGAAGTTGGAATGACTGGTGTGCTGGTCGGAGCAGTGGAATAGGCACTCCTTTTGCAACAATCCTTAGAAATCTTTCAACCAATTTGTTTGTTTCCTTACAAGTTATGGATGAGGCTCATTCAGGTAAAGATAAGCTTGATGACGTGTTGCACACAAACCATTTGATAGAATGCCTAATAGATGGATGAATCTTTTGTAGTCCAACTGAAATTGCTTGGATTAGCTCTCACTCTGGGGGTTTGATCAGCTTTGCCCCACCAGGCATGGTTCTTCTTCCCTTACCTCTCATAATTCTCGTGTTTTAGTTCTCTTTTGCAACTAAATAGAATTTTAAAATTATAGGATTTGTTTTAATACAGTTAAATGTTCCTTCAACTCGTTGCAAAACAATAAATTATCATGTTATAACTCATGAAGTCATTATAACTTGCCTACTTTAAACACCTTCGCTTCGAGATGATCTAGAAAACTCTTACCCTTTTTGATCGCTTCAATATCATTTCATTGACCAGATGAATTTGACTCTCCATTGATTCAATTGACTTTCTTCCTGCTTAAAATAGTTAAATTTTGCATATTTCGGAGACTCACTAAGTACCCTTCGCAACTCTTGAAACGAGATGTGAAGTTTCATTCGTGTACCTGGTATACGAGGAGTCACCTTGATTTTTGGTTTGACCCGAAATGATCATATGACATTCTTTTGACAATCTTATAGGAGCCCTGTTACACCGGTTTACAACAGTAGAGAGTTGTTAAAACTAGAAAGTTGGCTTTCGTTTTGGACCACCATTTGAAACCCGAAAAGAGAAATCACATTCCGTCTTCGCTAACCGCTAGCGTTTATACTAGACAAATGCATGGAACATTTAGTATAAGAAAACAACACTTTTCAGGATAGTTAGGCAAAGCCATTTTGTAGGCCTCCGGTCGTTGTTTGACGATATTAAACTGGTCCAATTTCATTTTGTCGCTCTAGAAAACTTGTCGCCGTTTGAAAATGGTTTTCTAGTTCTCAGTCCCGTTGACTCTGATGAATTCCCTTTATATAGGGGGACTATTAGGAGATGTATCGTTGCGTGCTTCTCCATCGAATGTTAATTATGGGCACGGTTTTCTGGGCACTCGAGCTAGCTTTTGGTATTTTACAACTAGGTGAACTACGACCAGTTGCCCCAGAGAACTAACTGCCAAACGCAAACCAACGGACCCTCGTAAGGTTGCCAAATCACCCTGAAAACATTTGAACACACTTAAATAAATGTTTAAAACACTATAATGAAACTTGATGTGTGTATTAGAACTTTTGGCAAAACGATATTTTCTCTCTCTTCCCTTCTCTCTCTCCTGGGTTATAAAATGAAGAAAAATTAAACGCAATGGATACATGTTCCTAGACCTTTTTATTTCGATTGCAAATTGTAATTATTGTTAGATGTAAATGGGAAACTGAAATATGATACTTATGATTACTTAGGCTGGACGCCATGCCAGTGATTTATCGTTGATATCATGCTCACGTGGGTTTTGAAGGATGGAAGAATGATGACACAAAAAAGGGCGATGTGTAATTTAATTGTTATTATTGTAATTTTTATAAGTCATTGTAAAATGAATAACTGTCTTATGTAGTCTCTTATTACAAAAAAGTTATAATTGAAATTTGTTAATATGCATGAGATGCTAGTTTTAGGGATACTTATGAAATGTGCATTTAATCACCGGTTCAATTTGTTTCTTAGTTGTGTATGGCAAAAAAAAAGGGGTTTGATTTATATATAGTAATTTGAAATTGAAGTTAATATATTATAGTACTGTCTCAGTAATCTATAAACGATTAAATTAATTACTAGGTTATCTCCTTACCTTACAAACATAATAAAGAGTTTAATGGGAACACTCAACCTTAATAAAATATTCATGCATAACTTTCCTGCATGTGTGATCATTTTTACCATATAAGGAAATTAAGTGCATAGAACGAACTTAAGCTTTGCACTTAATGAAACACTTTAGGTTAGGTAAATAAAACCCTAGTGTGAGTTTACCGTCATAGTCAATATTTTTAGCAACATGGTCATGAAGCCATATTTTACGAATCTCATGGTCCAACTTATCCAGAGTATGCGGTTTCCTTCTAGTTTTGGTAATCGCGAGAAGAATGCCCTCTCTTCAAGTCTGACACCAGGTTGAGTGGCGAAGACCACTATGGAAGTCACATTTTGAGTCCTTGTTCGAAGGAACGACTAAACGGTGTTACCTTGGTTTCTATCAAAATAACATCTTGGTATCTTCTTCAAGGTGGTTTTAGTATAGATACGTCTGTTTGCCTTAAAATCATTTATAGTTGAGGTGTAGATCATTAGGTGTATATTGGAATTAAACTAAACCCTAGTGGATTTTGTATGTTAACTTGTGGGTAGAAAACTATAATTTAACTCCTTGCATGTGAAATTGAGTTAGAAGATGTCGATTTTAGAGAGCCTTAGAAAGTGTAATCTTGCAAATTTTCTTATGCGGAATCATGCAATGCTAGGATATGTAATCTTGTAATTCTTGACTTATTTGAAAATTGCACATTTCTTCAAAATCTTGTCATTTTAAAAAATGCCAACTTTTAAAAAAAAAATTAGCTTTTTTGAAATAACGACTTTTTTGAAATCCCAATTTTTGTTTGAAATACCAACCTTTTCATAATCCTGACTTTTTAAAAATCTCAACATTTTCAAAAACCCTAAAATATTTAATATGTGAACCTTTTTAGAATTTTGAAATTCTATCTTTTTCTAAAATTGCAAATTATTTAAAATCCTAATTTTTTTAAATTCACAAGTTTTTGTAAAATAATAACTTTTTCAAATATCATGACATATTAAAAAATCTAGAATTTCTAGAAAATCTAAATTATCAAAACTCCTAACTTTTTTTTCGAAAATCCTGATATTTTAAAAAAGTTGAGATTTTTGAAACATGTGGTTTAATAAAAAAATGGACTCAAAGGGATACCTGGAGCACAAGTTATGACCTTTTCAAGTTGCTTCTAATTTTGGCGAATCACTACATTTTTGAAATCTTGACTCTTTTGAGATTATAACTTTTTCGAAAATGACAACTTTTTCAAAAGTTTCCACTATTTCAAAATCAAAACTTTTTTGAGAAATCCCAAGTTTTAAAAAAAATCTGAATTTTCTAAAATCTCAACTTTATCAAAAATGCCGACTTTTTTGAAAATCCTTACTTTTAAAAAAATATTTGTTCGAAATTCGCAAATATTAAAAATCAGGTCTTTTTCAAATTTTCTTACTCATTCAAAAATCTTGACATTTTAAAACTCCCAACATTTTCCAAAATCTTAACATTTTTTAAAAACTCGACTTTTTTGAAAATCTTCACTTTTACGAAATCACAATGGTTTGGAAAATCTCAATTTTTTAAAAATCCTGTCTTTTCAAAAATCCTAATTTTTTTTAAAATGTAGAGTTTTTAAAAAATCTTAACTTTTCCTAAAATCCAGAGTTTTTAAAAATCTTAACTCTTAAAAATGTGAAATGCCTAACACTTTAGAAAATCCCAACTTTTCAAAAATCCTGAATTTTTCGAAATATTCATTTTTCAAAAACCCCAACTTGTTTGAAAATCTGAACATTTTCAAAGTCCCAACATTTTTTAAATCTTGATGTTTTAAAAAATAACAACTTTATTTAAAATTGCAACTTTTTCAAAAGTTGTGTCATTTTTTAAAATCTGAAGTTTTTGAAAATCTTGACTTTTTCCAAATCAAGATTTTTAGGATGTTGGTGTATAGGGTTTAGCATTTACGACTAACACTTAACACTTAATCCCTTGAGCCGTAGACCCTCAACCTAGAATGTTGGTGTATAGGGTTTAGCATTAACGACTAAGGTTTTAGGTTTTAGGGTTTAAGGGTCACGATTTTGGAAAAGTTAGGATTTCGAAAAAGTCACGATTTTTAAAAAGTTTGTATTTTCAAATATTTTGAAAGTGATAAAGTCATGAATTTAAAAAGTTCACAATTTTTTTTAAAACTCGTTATTTTTAAAAAATTTGTAATTTTCGAAAAATTCATGATTTTCTAAAAAGTTGGAATTTTTAAAAAGTAAATATTTTGAAAATGTTAGGATTTTAAAAGAAATTAGGATATTAAAAAAAATTGGGATTTAAAAATCTCTTCAGTTTTGTGATTCCTTGACTTATTTGAAAATTTCTCCATTTTTCAAAATCTTGTCTTTTTTGAAAATCCCAACTTTCTCAAAATTATTGGCTTTTTGAAAATCAGTATTTTTTAAAAATCCAAACCTTTTCATAATCCTAACTTTTTTGAAAATCTCAACTTTTTCAAAAACACTAATATTTTTGAAAATTAAACTTTATTAAAATTGTAAATTCTTTAAAATCCTTTTTTTTTTTTTTTAAATTCACAACTTTTTGAAAATATTGACTTTTTCAAAAATCTTAATATTGTAAAAATCCCAACATTTTCCAAAATCTTGACCTTTTTGAAAAACCTCACTTTTACAAAATCATGTCTTTTTGGAAAATTTCAAATTTTTTTAAATTCCAACTTTCAAAAATCCTAATTTTTTTTTAAATGTTGAGTTTTTCAAAAGTCTTCACTTTTTCAAAATTCCAAACTCTTCAAAAATCCTAACTCTTCAAAAATGTGAAAAGCCCAACTTTTAAAAAATCCGTAGTTTTTCGAAATAAATATTTTTCAAAAACCTGTACTTGTTTAAAAATCTGTAACTTTTTAAAGTCCCAACATTTTTTTAAATTTTTATGTTTTCAAAAATAACAACTTTGTTTAAAATTACAACTTTTACAAAAGTCATACCTTTTTTGAAAATCTCAAGTTTATAAAAAACCTGACTTTTTCAAAAATCTTGACTTTTTTAAAATCCCAAGTATTTCAAAATACCAACTTTTTCCAAATCTAACTATTTTAAGTTTTCTAGGTTGAGGGTTTACGGATTAGGGGGTTTAGTGTTTAGTGTTTAGGGTTGAGGTTCAAGGTTGGGGGATCAAGGTGCATGGTTTAAGAATTAGGTTTTAGGGTTTTAGTATTTAGGGTTAGGATTTAGGGCACATGTTTTAAGGTTTGGGTTTTGAGGTAATTGAGGGTTTTACAATTAGGGTTTAGGGCTCATGATTGACGATTAAGGGTTTAGTATTTAGCATTTAGGGTTTTAGGGCTTAAGACTTAGAATTTAGGTGTTAGAAGTAATTAGAGCTTAAGGTTAGGGTTCATAGGGTTTATAGTGTTCATGGTTTAGGGTTCATGGCTCAAGATTTGAGGTTCGGGGTTATGAGTTTAGGGTTTACGTCTCTAGCTAAAGGTCTAGCGTTTACGGTTTTGGCTTAGGGCTCACGATTCATGGTATATTGTTTAGGGTTTAGGGTTTAGGGCTTTAGGGTGTAGGGTTTATGGTCTATGGTTTAATGTTTAGTGTTTAGAGTTTAGGTTTTACGATTTAGGGATTTGGGTTTATGATCTATCACTGAGGGTTTAGGCTTTAGGATTCAATGTTAAGGGTTTATGGTTTATGGTTTTGGATTTAGGGTTTTGGGCTTAGAGTTTAGGATGTTGGGGTTTAGGGTTTAGGGTCAAACTTTTTTATAATTATGAAATTCTATTTTTTTTCTAAAATTACCAATTATTTAAAATCCTAAATTTTTTGAAATTCACAACTTTTACAAATATAATGACATTTTCCAAAATCATGACATATTTAAAAATCTAGAATTTCTGGAAAATCTAAATTATTTAAACTCTTAATTTTTAAAAAAAAATTCTTATATTTTAAAAAACTTGAGATTTTTTAAACATGTGATTTCAATAAAAATTGCAACTATTTAAAAAATCGCGATGTTTTCGAAAATCAAAACTTTTTTTGAAATTCTCAACTTTTTAACAATACGAGAATTTTCTAAAATCTCAAATTTATCGAAAATACCCAATTTTTTGAAAATCCTTACTGTTAAAAAAAGTATTAAAAATCAAGACTATTAAAAATCGTAACTATTAAAAAATCGTAACTATTAAAAATTGAGACTTTTCAAATATCCTAACTTATTAAAAAATACTGACTTTTTTGAAAATCTTGACGTTTTCAAAATCCCAACATTTTCGAAAATCCTCACTATTTTTAAAATCCCGAGTTTTCGAAAATCTTCACTTTTACAAAATCACGACTTTTTAGGAAATTGCATATTTTTTAAAATCCTGTCTTTTCAAAAATTCTAACTTTTTTTAAAATGTCAAGTTTTTCAAAAATCTTAACTTTTCAAAAAATCCAGACTCTTCAAAAATCGAAACTCTTTAAAAATGTGAAAAGCCCAACTATTTTGAAAACACCAACTTGTTTGAAAATCTGAATATTTTATAAGTCCCAACATTTTTTAAATCTTGAAATTTTCAAAAATAACAACTTTGTTTAGAATTGAAACTTTTTCAATAGTCATGAATTTTTTGAATTCTCAAGTTTTTTAGAATTATGACATTTTCAAAAATCTTGACTTTTTTAAAATACCAACTTTTTACAAATATAACTATTTTAAGGTTTCTAGGTTAAGGGTTTAGGTTTTTGGGCTCAGGATTTGGGGTTTAGTGTTTAGTGTTTAAGGTTTAGGGATTAGGGCTCAAGGATCACGATTCATGGTTCAGGGTTTAGGGTTGAGGTTTAGGGTTTAAGAATTAGGTTTTAGGTCTTTTGGGTTTTGGGGTGTAAGGTTTAGGGTTTAGGGTTATGATTTAGGGCTTAGTGTTTAGTGTTTAAGGTTTAGGGATTAGGGCTCAGGGATCACAATTCATGGTTCAGGGTTTAGGGTTGAGTTTCAGTGTTTGGTGATCAATGTTTAGGGTTTAAGAATTAGGTTTTAGGTCTTTGGGTTTTGGGGTGTAAGGTTTAGGGTTTAGGGTTAGGATTTTTAGGGTTTAGTGTTTAGTGTTTAAGGTTTAGGGATTAGGGCTCAGGGATCATGATTCATGGTTCAGGGTTTGGTGATCAATGTTTAGGGTTTAAGAATTAGGTTTTAGGTCTTTGGGTTTTGGGGTGTAAGGTTTAGGGTTTAGGGTTAGGTTTTAGGGTTTGGTGTTTGAGATTTACGGTTGAGGCTTTTGCATTTAGAGTTTAGGGCTCATGGTTTACGATTAAGGGTTTAGTATTTAGGATTTAGCATTTAGGATTTTAGGGTTTAAGACTCAAAATTTAGAGTTTAGGAGAAACTAGAGCTTATGGTTTATAGGGTATAGGGATCAGAGTTTAAAGTTTAGGCATAGGGGTCTCAGAGTTTTGGGTTTTGGTCTCTGTGTTCATGGTTGAGGGTCCATTGCTCAAGGTTCAAGGTTTTTGGTTATGAGTTTAACACTCAGGGTTAGGGGTTCTTGTTTATTGTTTATGATTTAGGGCTTAGAGTTTAGTGTTTAGGCTTCATGGCTCAAGGATCAGTTTTTAGGGTTTGTTGTTTAACGTTTGAGGTTTAGGTTTTAGTTTTTACGATTTAGGGATTTGGGTTACTGGTTTATGGCTAAGGGTTTTGGGTTCAAGATTCATTGTTTAGGGTTTATGGTTTATGGTTTAGGATTTAGGGCTTTAGGCTTAGTATTTAGGATGTTTGGGCTTAGGGTTTAGCTTTTTCAACTCAGGTTTTTTGTTATAGAGTTTATAGCATATAGGGCTCAGAGTTGAGGGTTAAGGGCGTAAGGGTCAAGGTTTATGGTTGAGGGCCCATGGGTCAGTGTTCAAGGTTTAGGATTAGGGCTCATGGTTCAAGGTATAGGGTTTAGGGTTCAATTTTTAAGGTTTAGGGTTTAAATATCAGGGTTAGGGGTTTAGGGTTTATTGTTTGGGGTTTAGAGCTTACGGTTTAGGTTTTAGGTTTCATGGCTCAGGGATCAAGGTTTAGGGTTTATAGTTTAAGGTTTGGGGTTTAGAGTTAAGGATTTACACTTTAGAGATTATGGGTTTAGGGTTTAGAGTTAAGTGTTAAGGTTTTATGGTTTATGGATTAGGATTTAGGGTTTTGGGATTAGTGTTTAGGATGTTCGGGTTTAGGGTTTACGGTTTACGACTTAGGTTTCAAGTTTTCAGGGTTTAGGATTTAGGGGTTGTGATTTATAAAAAGTCATGATTTCAAAAATATCTCGATTTTGAAAATAGTTTGGACTTTGAAAAAAAAATGATTTTCAAAAACTCCATATTTTTAAAACAGTTGGGATTTAAAAATATCTTCAGTTTAGTAATTCCCTACTTATTTGAAAATTGACACTTTTTTCAAAATCTTATCTTTTTTGAAAATCCCAACTTCCTGAAAAATCTTGGCTTTTTAAAAATCATGAGCTTTTTTGAAACACAATTTTTGTTTGAAATGCCAACCTCTTCATAATCCTGACTTTTTTGAAAATCTCAACTTTTTCAAAAACCACAAAGTTATTCGAAATTCAAACTTTTTTAGAATTATGAAATTCTATCTTTTTATATAATTACAAATTCTTTAAAATCCTAAATTTTTTTAATTTAAGAACTTTTTGAAAATAATGACTTTTTAAAAAATCTAGAATTTCAGGAAAATCTAAATTATTCAAAATACCCTGATTTTTTGTTTAAATCCTAATATTTTAAATAAAATGAGATTTTAGAAACATGTGGTTTAAAAAAAAAATAGACTCAAATGCATACCTGGAGCACAAGTTATGACGATTTCAAATTCCTTTTAATATTGGTGCATCACCAAGTTTTTGAAACCTTGACTTTTTTGAGATTATAATTTTTTAAAAAAACCTTAACTTGTTTGACAATTGCAACTATTTAAAAAATCATGACATTTTCAAAAATCAAAAGTTTTTCAACAAATATATTTTTTCAAACATTAAAATTTTAAAAATCGAAACTTTTTCAAATATCCTAACTTATTAAAAAATCATAACATTTTCAAATATCTTGAATTTTTCAAAAATCTTCACTTTTACAAAATTACGACCTTTTGGACAATCTCCAATTTTTTAAAATCTCATCTTTTCAAAAATCCTAACTTTTTTGAAAAAAATCAGGTTTTTTAAAAATCTTGACTATTTCAAAAATCCTGACTCTTCAAAAATGTGAAAAGCCCAACTCTTTCAAAAATCCAAACTTTTCATAGTCCTATCTTTTTAAAAATATTCATTTTTCAAAAATTCTAAATTGTTTGAAAATCTAAACATTTTCAAAGTCCCAACATTTCTTAAATTTTGGTGTTTTCAAAAATAACAACTATATTTTAAAATTGCAAGTTTTTCAAAAGTCGTGACTTTTATGAAAATCTAAATTTTCTAAAATCTCGAGTTTTTAAAAAATCTTGACTTTTTTAATATCCCTAGTTTTTCAAATTACCAACTTTTTCCAAATCTAACTATTTTAAGGTTTCAATTTTGAGGGTTTACGCCTCAGGGGATTTAGTGTTTAGAGCTTAGGTTTTTGGGCTCAGGATTTGGGGTTTAGGGTTTAAGTGTTTATGGTTTTACGATTAGGGCTTAGGTTTCAAGGTTCACGATTTAGGGTGGAGGTTCAATGTTCGAGGATCAAGGTTTAGGGTTTAAAAATTATGTTTCACAGTTTTGGGTTTCAGGGTTTAGGGTTTAGGGTTTAAGGTTGGGATTTAGGGCACAGGTTTTGGGGTTTGGGGTTTGAGGTTTATTGTTGAGGGTTTTGCATTTAAGGTTTAGGGCTCATGGTTTATGATGCAGGGTATGGTATTTAGGATTTAGCATTTAGGGTTTTGGGGTTTAAGACTTAAAATTTAGGGTTTAGGAGTAATTAGGGCTTAAGTTTTAGGATTTATATGGTATACAGTATAGGGTTCAGAGTTTAGGGTTTAGGGCATAGGGCTCAGGGTTTAGGGTTTAGGTCTCAGTGTTCATGGTTGAGGGTCCATAGCTCAGTGTTTGAGGTTCAGGGTTATGAGTAAGGCTCGGTGGTTGAGGTTCAAGGTATAAGGTTTAGGGTTTAGGGTTAAGACTAAGGCTTTAATATTTACTTTTTAGGGTTTAGGGTTTAGGCTTCATGGCTTAGGGTTTATGGTTTAAGGTTTGGGGTTTAGAGTTTAGATCTTATGATTTAGGGATTTGGGTTTATGGTTTAGTATTTAGGGTTTTGCGCTTAGTGTTTAGGTGTTTGGGCTTAGGGTTTAGTGTTTACAAGTCAGGTTTTAGGTTGTAGGGTTTAAGGGTTGTGATTTATACAAAGTCACGATTTGAAAAATATCCTAAATTTGAAATAGTTAGGATTTCAAAAAAATCATGATTTTTAAAATGTCTGTATTTTCAAAGATTTTGAAAGTGATAAAGTCACAAATTCTAAAAGTTGGGATTTTCAGTTTTGTAATTGCCAACTTATTTAAAAATTAATCATTTTTTCAAAATATTTTCTTTTATGAAAATCCCAAGTTTCTCAAACTTATTGCCTTTTTAGAAATTAAGAATTTTTTGAAATCCCAATTTTTTTTTAAAAATCAAAAGCATTTCATATTCCTGAATTTTTTGAAAATCTCAACCTTTTCAAAAACCCTAAATTTTTTAAAATTCAAACTTGTTTTGAATTATGAAATTCTATCTTTTACTAAAATTACAAATTCTTTAAAATCCTAATTTTTTTGCAATTCACAACTTTTTGGAAAATAATGATATATTTACAAATCTAGAATTTCTGGAAAATCTAAATTATTATAATTCACAACATTTTTTTAAACTCTTGATATTTTAAAAATGTTGAGATTTCAAAATATCTGGTTTCAAAAGTAAAATGGACTCAAACGGACACCTGAAGTACAAATTCCTACCAATTTTGGTGTATCACTACATTTTTTGAAATCTTGATTTTTTTTTAGATTATAGCTTTTTCAAAAATGACATCTATTTCAAAAATCTTGACGTTTTTAAAAATCAAAACATTTTCAGAAATCCCAACTTTTATAAAATTCTTGAATTTTCTAAAATCTCAGCTAATTTTTTTTTAAATGTTGAGTTTTTCAAAAATATGGACTTTTTCAAAAATCTAGACTCTTCAAAAATGCAAAAATCCCAACTTTTCAAAAATCCTGACTTTTTAAAAATATTAATTTTTTAAAAATCCCAAATTGTTTGAAAATCTGAACATTTTCAAAGTCCCAACATTTTTAAAATCTTGATGTTTCCAAAAACAACTTTGTTTAAAAGTGCAACTTTTTGAAAATTCGTGACTTTTTTAAAAATCTCAAGTTCTTGACAATGTTGACATTTAAAAAAAACTTGAGTTTTTGAAAATCCCAAGTTTTTCAAAATACCAACTTTTTCCAAGCCTAAATATTTTAAGATTTCTATGTTGAGGGTTTTGGTCACAGGGGATTTTGTGTTTGGTGTTGAGGGTTTAGTTTTTTTTACTCAGAATTAAGGGTTTAGGGTTAAGTGTTTAGGGTTTAGGAATTAGGACTCAGGTATTAGGGTTCAGGGTTTGGGTATCAAGGTTTTTAGGGTTTAAGAATTATGTTATAGGGTTTAAAATTTAGGGTTAGGATTTAGGGCTCAGGTTTTAGAGTTTTGGGTTAAAGGTTTACGGTTGAGGGTTTTGCATTTAGGGTTTTGGGCTCATGCTTGATAATTGAGGGTTTAGTATTTAGGATTTAGAATTTAGGGTTTTAAGGTTTCAGACTCAGAATTTAGGGTTTTAGGAGTAATTAGAGCTTAAGGTTTAGGGTTTATATGGTGTAGGGGTCAGAGTTTATGATTTAGGGTTTAGGTCTCAGTGTTCATGGTTGAGGGTCCCAATTAGCTTAGGATTTGAGGTTCCCAAGTATGGTTTAGGGTTTAGGTCTTTAGCTAAATGTTTAGGGTTTTGGCTTAGTGATCATGGTTCAACGTATAGGGTATAGGGTTTAGGGTTAGGACTAAGCCTTTCAAGGTTTAGGGTTTAGGGCTTAAGGTTTGAATTTTAGAGTTTAGGTTTTACGATTTAGGGATTTGGGTTTATGGTTTATGGCTGAGGGTTTAGGGTTTATGGTTATGTGTTAAGAATTTATGGTTTAATGTTTAGGATTTAGGGTTTTGAGATTAGTTTTTAGGATGTTGGGGTTTAGGGTTTAGAGATTATACGGTTTAGGAGTCACGATTTAAAAAATATCCCAATTTTGAATCAGTTAGGATTTCGATAAAGTCATGAATTTAAAAAGTTCACAATTTTTTTAAAAACTTGTGATTTTTTTAAAAATGGTAATTTTCGAAAAAGTCATGATTTTATAAAATGTTTGAATTTTGAAAAAGGAAAGATTTTTGAAAATGTTAGGATTTAAAAAAAATAGGCTATTCAAAACATTTGGGATTTAAAAATCTTTTTAGTATTGTAATTCCTAACTCATTTTAAAAGTGCACCTTTCTTCAAAATCTTGTCTTTTATGAAAATCTAAACTTTCTCAAAATTCTTACCTTTTTCGAAATCCCAAATTTTTGTTCCACATCTCGAATTTTTCATAATCTTGACTTTTTTGAAAATATCTACTTTTTTATAAACACTAAAAAAAATTAAATTCAAACTTTGTTAGAATTATGAAATTCTATCTTTTTCTAAAATTGTAAAGTCTTTGAAATCCTATTTTTTTAAAATTTAGAACTTTTTTGAAAATAATGACTTTTTCAAAAATCATAACATATTGAAAAATCTAGAATTTCTAGAAAATCTAAATTATTCAAACTACTGAATTTTTTGTTTAAATCTTGATATTTTAAAAAAAATTATATTTTTGAAACATGTGGTTTCTAAAAAATGGACTCAAAAAGACACCCACAGTGCCAATTATGACCTTTTCAAGTTCCTCTTAATTTTGACACATCACTACTCTTTTGAGGTTATAACTTTTTCGAAAATCCCGTTTTTTGGAAAATCGCAACAATTTATAAATTTGCGACGTTTTCAAAAATAAAATATTTTTCAGAAATCTCAACTTTTTAAATTTTTTTGAATTTTCTAAAATCTCAACTTTATCAAAAATTTCGATTGTTTTGGAAATCCTTACTTTTATAAAAGTTATTTTTAAAAAAATTACAAATATTAAAAATCGGGACTTTTTGAATATTCTGACTTCTTCAAAAATCTTGACATTTCAAAAATCCCAACATTTACCAAAATCTTTACTTTTTTGAAAATCCTAATATTATCGAAAATCTTCACTTTTACAAAATCATGACCTTTTGCAAAATCACAATTTTTTAAAAATACCTTCTTTACAAATTTTAGTGTTTAGGGTTTATAATTTAGGGCTCAGGGTATAGGGTTTAGGGTTGAGGTTTGGGGTTCGGGTATCAATGTTTAGGGCTTAACAATAGGTTTTAGGGTTTAGGTTGAGGATTTAGGACTCAAATTTTAGGGTTTGGGGTTCGAGGTAAATGATTTTGCATTGAGGGTTTAGGGCTCATGGTTTACGATTGAGGGTTTAATATTTAAGATTTAGAATTTAGAGTTTAAGTGTTTTAGACTCATAATTTATGGTTTATGTGTAATTAGAGCTTACGGTTTCGGGTTTGGGTCTCAATGGTCATGGTTGAGGGTCCATGTCTCAGGGTTCAAGGTTCAGGGTTATGAGTTTAGGGTTTAGATTTTTTGCTTCGGTCTCAATGGTCATGGTTTAGGGTTTAGGGTTAGGCCTAAGGCTTTAGGGGTAGCTTTTTATGGATCAGGATTTAGAGTTTAGGTTTTACGATTAAGGGATTTGGGTTTATGGTTTATAGCTGAGGGTTAAGTGTTTAGGATTTAGTGTTAAGTGTTTATGGTTTATGGTTTAAGCTTTAGGCTTTTGGGATTACTATTTAGGATGTTGGGGTTTAGGGTTTAGTGTTTACGATTCAAGTTTCAAGTTTTAGGGTTTAGCATTTAGGGGCTGCGATTGTGAAAAAGTCACAATTTTGAAAAAGTTAGGATTTCGAAAAATTCATGATTTTCAAAAACTCTATATTTTCAAAAACTTTGAAAGTGATAAAATCATGAATTTAAAATTTTCACAATTTTTAAAAAACTCATGAATTTTTTAAAATTCGTAATTTTTAAATTATTCATGAATTAGTAAAATGTTAGGATTTTTTTAAAAATAAGGATATTTAAAATAATTTAGATTTAAAAATCTCTTCAGTTTTGTAATTCCAGACTTTTTTCAAAAATTTAGCTTTTTTGAAAATCCCAACTTTCTCAAAATTCTTGGGTTTTTCAAAATCACAACTTTTTTGAAATCCCAATTTTTGTTCAAAATCCTAATTTTTGTTAGAAATCCCAACCTTTTCATAATCATGACTTTTTTGAAAATCTCAACTTTGTCAAAAACCCTAAATTTTTAAAATTCGAAACTTTTTAGAATTATGAAATTCTTTTTCTAAAATCTCAAATTCATTAAAATTGATTTTTTTTCTAAATTCGCAACTTTTTAGACAATAATAAGTTTTTCGAAAATCAGAATTTTAAAAAAAATCACAACTATTTAAAAAATTGGGACGTTTTTTAAAAATCCTTATAAAAAATCACAAATATTAAAATTCGAGCCTTTTTGAATATCCTAACTCATTCAAAATTCCTGATTTTTTCAAAAATCGAAATATTTTCAAAAATCTTGACTTTTCAAAAATCGTGATTTTTTTTAAAATCCTAACTTTTCAAAAATCCTAACTTTTTTGAAAATGTCGAGTTTTTAGAAAATCTTGTGTTTTTCAAAAATCTAGATTCCTTAAAAATTCTGAATTTTAAAAAATGTGAAAAGCCCAACTCTTTTGAAAATCTTGACTTTTTTGAAATATTCATTTTTGGAAAACACCAACTTGTTTCAAAATCTGAACATTTTCAAAGTCCAAATATTTTCTAAAATCTTGATGTTTTCATATATAACAACTTTTTTTAAATTGTAACATTTTCAAAAGTCGTGACTTCTTTGAAAATCTCAAGTTTTTGGAAATTCTGACTTTTTAAAAATTCTTAACTTTTTGGAAATCCCAAGTTTTTCAAAATAGTAACTTTATCCAAATCTATCTATTTTAAGGTTTCTAGGTTGAGAGTTTATGGCTCAATGGATTTAGTGTTTAGGGATTATGGCTCGGTTTAGGGGTCAAGTTTTAGGGTTTAAGAATTAGGCTTTAGGGTTTAGGTTTAGGATTTAGGGATTAGATTTTAGGGTTTGGGGTTTGAGGTTTACGGTTTTACATTGACGGTTTAGGTCTCATGGTTTACGATTGAGGGTTTAGTATTTAGGATTTAGAATATAAGGTTTTTGAGTAATTAGAGCTTAAGGTTTAGGGTTTAGGTTATAGGGGTCAGGGTTTAGGGTTTAGGTCTCAGCTGTCATGGTCGAGGGTCCATGGCTCAGGGTTTGAGTTTATGAGTTTATGGTTTAGGGTTTTTGCTTCGAGCTCACGGTAAAAGGTATAAGGTTTTACGGTTTATGTTTCGGCCTAAGGCTTTAGGGATTTAGGGTTTTTGCTTCATGGCTCAGGGACCATGGTTTAGAGCTTATGGTTTAAGGTTTGGAGTTTAGAGTTTAGGTTTTACGATTAAGGGATTTGGGTTTATGGTGGCTGAGGGTTAAGGGTTTATTTTTTATGGTTTAGGATTTAGGGTTTTGGGCTAAGTTTTTAGGATGTTGGGGTTTAAGGTTTAAAATTTATGACATCAAGTTTAAGGTTTTAGGGTTTAGGGGTTGAAAATGTTATGGGATTTGGCAAAGTCACAACTTTTTTTGAAACAGTGAAGATTTCAAAAAAGTTATGATTTTCAAAAACTCTATATTTTAAAAGTTCATAATTCAAAGGAAAAGAGCAAAGTTGTGATTTTTAAAATTACTTCTGAATTTTAAAAAAAGTGGTTGACTTTTTAGAAAGTTGGAATTTTCGAAAAATTCAGGGATTTAATAAAATTGCAAGATTTCAAAAAGTGACGATTTTCTAAAATCTCAGTGACTTTTTTAAAAGTCCAATTGTAAAAAAATTACTTGAATTTTCAAAAATCAGTCAACATTTCAAAAATATTCTTTAATTTTGAAAATCCTCTAAATTTTTTTTTCAAAACTTCACTTTTTTGAAATGTTGAATTTTTAAAAAGTCAAGAATTTTTCCCTATTTGCATTTTTCAAAATCCCAACGGATTTTAGAAAAATCTTGACTTTTTTAAAAAAATCTCAACTTTTTAAAAATCCCTACAATTTTTTAAATTCTTGTACTTTTAGAATTAAAATTCAGATCTTTTTCAAAAATTAAAATTTAAAAATGGTCTTTCAAAAATTAAAACTTTTTTAAATTCACAATTTTTTCAAAATTCCTTAGACTTTTTCAAAAATCACAACTAAATTTTCAAAAATCTTAGACTCTTTTTTGAAAATCCCTTAATTTTCAAAAATTAAATTTTCAAAAATCACAAATTCAATCGGGATTTTTTAAAAATCTTCGATATTGAAAATAAGGTGACTTTTTGAAAAATTTGATGTTTAAAAAAATCCCAACATTTTGCAAAATCCTTTTTTGAGATTCCTTTTCAAAAGTTGTGACTTTTTTAAAATCCTGCAATTTTCTAAAAATCACTAACTTTTTTTAAAATCTTGACTTTTTAAAAATCCAACCTTTTTTAAGATTTTTCAAAAATCCAAATTTTTAAAAATCGCTAACTATTTCGAAAAAAAATTTTTCTAACTTTTTTAAAATATTGAGATTTTTTAAAACAACCAGGTTTTTTCAAAATCTGAACATTTTCTAAAAGTCCAAACAGGTTTTTTTAAATCTTGATGTTTTTAAAAGGTTATAGGGTTTAAGAAACTTTAGGGTTTAAAATTGTTAACTTTTTAAAAAGTTCAGTGACTTTTTTCAAAATCTCAATCGCTTTGAAAATCCTGACTTTTTCAAAAATCTTGACTTTTTGAAAATCCCAAGAATTTACATTTACTAACTTTATCCAAATCTATCTATTTTAAGGTTTCTAGGTTGAGTGTTTATGGCTAAGGGGATTTAGTGTTTAGCATTTAGGTTTTTGGGCTCAGGATTTTTTTAGGGTTTAGGGTCAGGGTTCAAGGATCAAGGTTTAGGGTTTAAGAATTAGGTTTTAAGGTTTAGGATTAGGGATTTAGGGTTTCAGAGCAATTTTAGGGTTTGGGGTTCGAGGTTTACGATTTAGGGCTCATGGTTTATGATTGAGGGTTTAGTATTTAGGGTTTTAGGGTTTAAGACTCAAAATTTAGGGTTTAGGTCTCATTGCTCATGGTTCGAAATTCAAGGTTATGAGTTTAAGATTTAGGGTATAAGTCTCTAAAGGCTCAGGGTAAGGGGGTTAGCGTTTCTTGTTTAGGGTTTAGGGCTTTTAGTGTTCAGGCTTCATGGCTCATGGATCAATGGGGATTTATGGTTTAAGGTTTGGGGTTTAGAGTTTAGGTTTTATGATTTAGGGATTTGGATTTATGGTTTATGGCTGAGTGTTTAGGGTTTACAATTCAATGTTAAGGGTTTAAGGGTTTAGGGTATGTTGAGGTTTAGGGTTTAGCATTTACATATCAAGTTTCAAGTTTAGGTTTTAGGGTCACGATTTTGAAATAAGTCATGATTTCAAAAATATCCTGATTTTGAAACATTTAGGATTTTGAAAATTTCATGATTTTAAAAAAGTCTCTGTATTTTTGTGCTCAATTTTTTAAAATCACTATTTTTTAAAAAACTTTTCATTTTTTTAAAATTAAAATTTTTTAGAAAAAAAGCGATTTTATAAAAAGTTGAAATTTTCAAAAAGTAAAGATTTTGAAAATGTTAGGATTTTTTAAAAAATTAGGATATTCAGAATAGTTGGGATTTAAAAATCTCTTCAGTTTTGTAATTCCTGACATATTTTTAAAATGCACCTTTATCAAAAATCTTCTCTTTTTTGAAAATCCCTATTTTCTCAAAATTCTTGGCTTTTTCGAAATCACAACTTTTTTAAAATTCCAATTTTTTTTTGAAAACCCAAGCTTTTCATAATCCTCACATTTTTCAATATCCTAATATTTTTAAAATCCTAATATTTTTAAATTCACAACATTTTTTAAAATAAAGAATTTTTAAAAAATCACAACTTTTTTGAAAACATGACTTTTTAAAAATCTAGAATTTTTAAAAATTCTAAATTATTCAAACTCCTGACCTTTTTTTGAATATCATGATATTTTAAAATAATTGAGATTTTTGAAACATGTGGTTTAAAATAAATGGACACCAAGAGCACAAGTTATGACATGTTCAGGATCCTACTAATTTTGGCACATCACTACATTTTTTAAATCTTGACTCTTTGTAGATTATAAATTTTTCGAAAATCCCAATTTTTTTGAAAATCACAACTATTTCAAAAATCATTACGTTTTTGAAAATCAAAACTTTTTTAGAAATCTCAACTTTATCAAAAATGCCAATTTTTGAAAATCCTTGCTTTTTAAAACACTTATACTTTTTCAAAAATCACAAATATTATAAAAATCAAGAATTTTTTGAATATCCTGAGTATCTAAAAATCTTGTCTTTTTAAAAAATCCCAAAAGTTTCCAAAATCTTGACTTTTTCGAAAATGTTTACTTTTACAAAATGACGACTTTTTGGAAAAACTCAATTTTTTTAAAATCCCATATTTTAAAAAATCATAACTTTTTTTAAATTGTCAAGTTTTTTAAATATCCATACTCTTCAAAAATCCTGACTATCAAAAACGCGAAAGGCCCAACTTTTTCAAAAATCCCAACGTTTGAAAAATCCTGAAATTTTTCAAACATATTTTAAATCTTGATGTTTTCAAAAATAACAACTTTTTTGAAATTTACAACTTTTTCAAAAGTTGTGACTTTTTTATAAATCCTCAAGTTTTTCACAAATCCAAAGTTTTTCAAAATACCAAAAATTTCCAAATCTAACTATTTTAAGGTTTCTATGGTTGAGGGTTTACGGCTCAGGGGATTTAGTGTTTAGGGGTTTAGCTTTTTGGGCTTAGGAGTGCAGGGTTTAGGGATTATAGGGCTCAGGGTTTAGGGTTGAGGTTCAGGGTTTGACGATCAAGGTTTATGGTTTTAGAATTAGGTTTTAGGGTTAAGGGTTAGGATTTAGGGTTGAGGTTTTAGGATTTGGGGTTCAAGGTTTATGATTGAGGGTTTACTGTTGAAGGTTTAGTATTTAAAATTTAGCATTTAGGGTTTAAGACTCAAAATTTAGTGTTTAGGAGTAATCATAGCTTAAGGTTTAGGGTTTATAGGGTATAGGGCTCAGATTTCATGGTTTAAGGCATAGGGGTCAGAGTTTTAGGGTTTAGGTCTTAGTGTTCATGGTTGAGGGTCCATAGCTCAGGGTTTGAGGTTCAGGGTTAAAAGTTTAGGGTTTTGGGTTTAGGTCTATAGCTAAAGGTTTAGGATTTAGGGTTTTGGCTAAGGGGTTTAGGGTTCAGGGTTAGGCCTAAGGCTTTAGGGTTTTATTAATTAGGATTTAGGATTTAGGCTTCATGGTCAATTATCATGGTTTAGGTTTTATGTTTAAGGTTTGGGGTTTAGAGTTTAAGTTTTACGATTTAGGGATTTGGGTTTATGGTTTAT
This sequence comes from Taxus chinensis, assembly GCA_019776745.2. Classification (NCBI taxonomy): domain Eukaryota; kingdom Viridiplantae; phylum Streptophyta; class Pinopsida; order Cupressales; family Taxaceae; genus Taxus; species Taxus chinensis. The sequence goes on from CM034151.1 coordinate 502,865,403, forward strand.
GGCTTTAGGGATTAGGGCTCAAGGCTCATGGTTTAGGGTTTAGGTTTGGGGTTTAGGGTTTAGGTTTAGGATTTAGGGCTCAAATATCCCAATTTTGAAACAGTCACAATTTTAAAATATCCTGATTTTGAAAAAGTTAGGATTTTGAAAAATTCATTATTTTCAAAAATCCTGTATTTTCAAAGGTTTTGAAAGTGATAAAGTAATGATTTTAAAAAAGTTCACAATTTTTAAAAAACTCAGGATATTTTAAAAATTCATAATTTTCAAAAAATTTGTAGTTTTATATAAAGTTGGAATTTTTAAAAGAAAAGATTTTGAAAATGTTAGGATTTAAAAAAAGGGATATCCAAAATAGTTGGGATTTAAAAATCTCTTCAGTTTTTTAATTAAAAGGCGCATGATATGTCCAGATTAAAAGCACGTATTGAATGAAATAGACAAGAAAGGAAGCGTGACGCCTCTTATAACCCACCAATTTAGCAAACAAGGAAATATAAAAATGAAACAAATTTTTTCAAAAATCACGACTTTTTGAAAATCCCATTTTTAAAAAAAATAGAAACTGTTTCCAAATCTAACTATTTTAAGGTTTCTTGGTTGAGGGTTTATGGCTCATGGGATTTAGTGTTTAGGGTTTAGATTTTTGAGCTCATGATTCAGGGTTTAGGGTTTAGTGTTTAGAGTTTAGGGATTAGGGCTCAGGGTTCAGGGTTTAGGGTTTAGGTTTGGGGATCGAGGATCAAAGTTTAGGGTTTAATAGTTAGGTTTTAGGGTTTAGGGTTTTGGGGTTTAGAGTTTATGGTTTGGATTTAGGGCTCATATTTTAGGGTTTAGGTTTCAAGGTTTACGGTTTTGCATTGAGGGTTTAGGGCTCATGGTTTACGATTGAGGGTTTAGTATTTAGGATTTAGAATTTAGGATTTGAGGGTTTAAGACTCATAATTTAGAGTTTAGGAGTAATTGGAGCTTATCTAGTTTTTAGGTCTCACTGGTCATGCTTATCTAGGTTGAGGGTCCATGGCTCAGGGTTGGAGGTTCGAGGTTATGAGTTTAGGGGGTTTAGGGTTTAGGGTTAGGCCTAAGGCTTTAGGGGTGACTTTTTAGGGTTTAGGTTTTAGAGTTTTAGCTTCATGGCTTAGGGATAAGGGATTTTGGTTTTTGGTTTATGGTTTGAGGGTTTAGAGTTTAGGTTTTCTGATGTTAGGGATTTGGGTTTATGGTTTATGGATGTTGGGGTTTAGGGTTTAGGATTTACGTGTTAAGTTTCAGGTTTTAGGATTTAGGGTTTAGGGGTCGTGATATTCAAAAAGTTTCAGGTTTTGAAACAGTTAGGATTTTGAAAAAGTCACGATTTTCAAAGATTTTTAAAGTGATAAAGTCATGAATTTAAATTTTCACAATTTTAAAAAACTCATGATTTTTTTTAAAATTCGTAATTTTTGAAAAATTCAAGATTTAATAAAATGTTGGAGTTTTGAAAAAGTAAATATTTTGAAAATGTTAAGATTTTGAAAAAAATAAGGATATTCAAAATAGTTTGGATTTAAAAATCTATTCATTTTTGTAATTCCTGACTTTTTTTGAAATTTTACCTTTTCAAAAATCCCAACTTTCTCAAAATTCTTGGCTTTTTCGAAATCACAATTTTTTTTAAATTCCAATTTTTGTTCAAAATCCCAACCTTTTCAAAATTGTGAATTTTTTGAAAATCTCAACTTTTTCAAAAACCCTAAAATTTTTAAAATTTGAAATTTTTTAGAATTATGAAATTCTATTTTTTAAAAAAATTGCAAATTCTTTAAAATCGTAATTTTTTTAAAATTCACAACTTTTTGGAAAATCCTAACTTTTTTGAAAATGTCGAGTTTTTCAAAAATCTTGAGTTTTTTAAAAAATCTTCTTTATAAATCTTGACTCTTCAAAAATGTGAAAAGCCCAACTCTTTCGAAAATCCCAACTCTTTTGAAAATCTTGACTTTTTAAAAATATTCATTATTCGAAAACACCAACTTTTTTCAACATCTAAACATTTTCAAAGTCCAAAAAATTTCGTAAATCTTGATGTTTTCAAAAATAACAACTTTATTTAAAATGATAACTTTTTCAAAAGTCGTGACTTTTTTGAAAATCTCAAGTTTTTGAAAATTCTGACTTTTTTAAAAAATCTTGACTTTTTGAAAATCCCAAGTTTTTCAAAATACTAACTTTATCCAAATCTATCTATTTTAAGGTTTCTAGGTTGAGAGTTTATGGCTCAGGGGATTTAGTGTATAGTGTTTAGGGCTTAGGGATTAGAGCCCAGGGCTCACGGTTTAGGGTTTAGGGTTGAGGTTTAGGGTTCAGGATCAAGGTTTAGGGTTTAAGAATTAGGTTTTAGGGTTTTGGGGTTTGGGGTTTAGGATTAGGATTTAGGGCTCAAATTTTAGGGTTTGGGGTTTAAATTTTATGGTTTACGGTTTTGCATTGAGGGTTTATGGCCCATGTTTTATGATTGAGGGATTAGTATTTAGGATTTAGCATTTAGGGTTTTAGGGTTGAAGACTTAGAATTTAGGGTTTAGGAGTAATTATAGCTTAAGGTTTAGGTTTTAAAGGGTATATGGCTCATAGTTTAGGTTATAGGGTTTACGTCTCATTGTTCATGGTTGAGGGTCCATGGCTCATTGTTCGAAGTTTAGGTTTATGAGTTTAAGGTTTATCCTTTAGGTATCCATCTAAAACTTTAGGGTTAAAGGCTCAAGGTTAGGAGGTTAGGGTTTATTTTTTAGGGTTTAGGGTTTAGGATTCATGGCTAAGGGATCAAGGTTTAAGGTTTGGGGTTTAGAGTTTAGGTTTTACTATTTAGGGATTTGGGTTTATGGTTTATGGCTGAGGATTTAGGGTCTAGGATTCAATGTTAAGGGTTTATGGTTTAGGATTTCATAAAATCTGGGCTTAGTGTTTAACATGTTGAGATTTAGGGTTTAGCGTTTACGATGCAAGTTTCAATTTTAGGGTTTAGGGGTGATGATTTTGAAATAGTTACGATTTCAAAAATATCATGATTTTGAAACAATTAGAATTTTGAAATAGTCATAATTTTTAAAAAGTCTGTATTTTCGAAGCATTTGAAAGTGATAAAGTCAAGAATTTAAAATGTTCACTATTTTTTAAAAAAACTTGTGATTTTTTAAAAATCACGAAATTTTATAGAAAAGATGTGATTTTGTAAAAAGTTGAAATTTTGAAGATTTTAAAAATGTTAGGATTTTTTTAAAAATAGGATATTCAAAATAGTTGGGATTTAAAAATTTCTTCAATGTTGTAATTCCTAAGATTTTTAAAAATTGCACCTTTTTCAATAATATTGTCTTTTTTGAAAATCCTATTTTTTCTCAAAATTCTTGGCTTTTCAAAATCACCACTTTTTTGAAATTCCAATTTTTGTTTGAAAACCCAACCTTTTCATAATCCTAACATTTTTGAAAATCTCAACGTTTTCAAAAAACCTAAATTTTTTGAAAATCTTGACTTTTTTAGAATTATGAAATTTTATCTTTTTCTAAAACTAAAAATTCTTAAAAATCCTAAATTATTTTAAATTCACAACGTTTTTTAAAATAAAGAATTTTCAAAAACATTGACATATTTAAAAATTCAGAATTTTTGAAATTTAAAATTATTCAAACTCCTGACCTTATTTTTAAATCCTGATATTTTAAAACAATTGAGATTTTTTGAAATATGTGGTTTAAAAAAAATGGATTCAAATGGACACCCAGAGCACAAGTTATGACTTGTTCAAGTTGTTGCTAATTTTGGTGCATCAATACAATTTTTTAATCTTGACTCTTTTGAGATTATAACTTTTTCTAAAGTTTTTTGAAAATCACAATTGTTTCAAAAATCATGACATTTTTGAAAATCAAAACTTTTTTAGAAATCTCAACTTTATCAAAATTTCTACATTTTTTTAAAATCCTTTCTTTTAAAAAAATTATACTTTTTCGAAAATTGCAAATATTAAAAATTAGGAATTTTTCGAATATCCTTACTTATTCAAAAATCTTGACTTTTTAAAAATCCCAACATTTTCCAAAATCTTGATTTTTTTGAAAATCCTAACTTTTTTAAAATACTGACTTTTTCGAAAATGTTTACTTCTACAAAATGACGACTTTTTTGAAAATCTATTTTTTTTAAATTCCCGTATTTTAAAAAATCATAAATTTTTTGAAATTGTCGAGTTTTTAAAAATTCTTGACTATCAAAAATGTGAAAGGCCCAAATCTTTCGAAAATTCCAACTTTTCAAAAATTCTAACTTTTTTTTAAATATTCAATTTTTGAAAACCCCAACTTCGTTGAAAATATGAACATTTTCAAGACCCAAATTTTTTTAAATCTTGATGTTTTTAAAATTGCAACTTTTTCAAAAGTTGTGACTGTTTTGAAAATCTCAAGTTTTTGAAAATCCTTACTTTTTCAAAAATCTTGACTTTTTGAAAATCCCAAGCTTTTCAAAATACCAACTTTTTCGAAAATCTAACTCTGGGGATTTAGTTTTTCAAAGGGTTTAACTTTTTGAAAATCTAGGATTATGGTTTAAGGTTCACAGTTCAGGGTTCAGGTTCACGGTTCATGGATCAAGGTTTAGTTTTTTAGAATTAGGTTTTAAGGTTTAGGGTTTAGGGTTTACTTAAGGCTTTACGGCTTAAGTTTTAAGGTCTGGGGTTTGAGGTTTACGGTTGAGAGTTTTGCTTATAGGTTTTAGGGCTCATGGTTTAGGGATTGAAGGTTAAGTATTTAGTATTTAGAATTTAGGGTTTAAGAGCAATTAGAGCTTAGGGTTTAGGGTTTTATAGGTTTATAGGGCTTAGAGCGTAGAGGTCAGAGTTTAAGGTCTTAGTGTTCATGGTTGAGGGTCCATGGATCAATTTTTGAGGTTTTGGGTTATAAGTTTAGGATTTAGGGTTTAGGGTTTTTGTTTAGGGCTCACAGTTCAAAGTATAGGGTTTAGGGTTTAGGATTAGGCCCAAGGCTTTCAGGGTTCACTGTTTAGGGTTTAGGATTAGGCCCAAGGCTTCAGGGTTCACTTTTTAGGGTTTAGCATTTAAGGCTCATATTTAGGGGTGTAGGTCTTTATGGCTAATTAGGATTTAATGTTTAGGCTTCATGGTTTCAAGCATCATGGTTTAAGTTTTAGGATTTTAGAGTTTAGGGATTTGGGTTTATTGTTTATGGCTTAAGGGTTTAGGGTTTAGAATTCAGTGTTAAGGCTATATGGTTTATGGTTTAGGATTTAGGGTTTTGGGCTTAGTGTTTATGATGTCAGGGTTTAGGGTTTAGCGTTTACGACTCAGATTTCAGGTTTAGGGTTTAGGGGTCGCGATTTTGAAATATTCAGGACTTCAAAATTATCTTTATTTTGAATTAGTTATGATTTCGAAAAAGTCATGATCTTAAAAAAGTGGTTATTTTCATATATTTTTAAAGTGACAAAATCATGAATTTAAAAAGTTCATAATTTTAAAAAAAATTATAATTTTCGAAAAAAGTCACAATTTTATAAAATTTTAGAATTTTGAAAAAGTAAATATTTTGAAAATGTTAACATTTTCAAAAATATTATGATATTCAAAATAGTTGGGATTTAAAAATCTTTTAAGTTTTGTAATACCCATCTTGTTTGAAAATTACAACATTTTCCAAAATCTTATCTTTTTTTAAGATCCCAACTTTCTCAAAATTCTTGGCTTTTTCAAAATCAATTTTTTTTTTAATCCCAATTTTTATTCGAAATACCAACCTTTTCATAATCTTGACTTTTTTGAAAATCTCAACTTTTTCAAAAACCCTAATTTTTTTTTTATATTCAAAATATTTTAGAATTATGAAATTTTATCTTTTTCTAAAATTACTTATTCTATAAAATCCTAAATTTCTTTAAATTCACAATTTTTTGGAAAATAATAACTTTTTAAAAAATCATAACATATTCAAAAATCTAGAATTTCTTGAAAATCTAAATTATTCAAACTCCTGTTTTTTTTTTAAATGTTGAGATTTTCTAAATATGTGGTTTAAAAAAACAGACTGAAACGGACACCCGAAGTACAAGTTATGACCTTTTCAAGTCCCTTCTAATTTTGGCACATCACTATAGTTCTGAAAGCTTGACTTTTTTAAAAATCGCATCTATTGAAAAAATCTAAACATTTTTGAAAATAAAAAAGTTTTGAGAAATCCCAACATTTTTGAAAATCAAAATGTCAAGTTTTAAAAAAAATTTGAATTTTTCAAAAATCCTGACTCTTAAAAAATGCAAAAAACCAAAGTCTTTTGAAAATCCCAACTTTTTCAAAATATCCTCACTTTTTCGAAATATTCATTGTTCGAAAATCCCAACTTGTTTGAAAATATGAAAAATTTCAAAGTCACAACATTTTTTGAATATGGATGTTTTCAAAACTAACAAAATTGTTTAAAATTTCAAATTTTTCAAAAGTCGTGACTTTTTTTAAACTCTTAAGGATTTTCAAATTCTGACTTTTCTAAAAATCTTGAATTTTTGAAAATCCCAACCTTTTAAAAATACTAATTTTTTCCAAATCTAACTATTATAAGGTTTCTAGGTATAGGGTTTAGGACTCAAGGGATGGAGTGTTTAGCATTTTGGTTTTTAGGCTAGGAATTCGGGGTTTAGTTTTTAGGGTTTAGGGTTTATAGATTAGGGCTCAGGGTTTGGGGATCAATTTTAAGGTTTAAAAATTAGGGTTTAGGGTTTAGGGTTCAGGGTTTAGGATTTAGGTCTCAAGTCCTAAGGTTTGGCATTTGAGGTTTACGGTTGAGGGTTTTGCATTTAGCGTTTAGGGATTAGGGCTCAAGGTTCAGGGATCAATTTTTAAGGTTTAAAATTTAGGCTTTAGGGTTCAGCGTTAGGATTTTAGGTCTCAAGTCTTAGGGTTTGGGGTTTAGGTTTTATGGTTGAGGGTTCTGCATTTAGGGTATAGGAATCAATGTTTATGATTGAGGCTTTAGTATTAAGGATTTAGCATTTAGGGTTTTAGGGTTTACATCACATAGGGCTCATATTTTAGGGCTGAGAGCGTAGGGATCAGGGTTTAAGATTTAGGTCTCAGTGTTCATGGTTGAGGGTCCATTGATCAGGATTCAAGTTTATGGGCTTATGAGTTTAGGGTTTAGGTCTCTATCTAAAGGTTTAGGGTATAGGGTTTTGGCTTAGGGCTCAAAGTTCAAGGGTTCACTTTTTAGGGTTAGGGGTTTAGTGTTTATTTTGTAGGGTTTAGGACTTAGGGTTTATGGTTTGAGGTTTGGGGTTTAGATTTTAAGTTTTACGATTTAGGGATTTGGGTTTATGGTTTATTTTGTAGGGTTTAGAGTTTAAGATTCAGTGTTAACGGTTTATGATTTATGGTTTAGGATTTAGGGTTTTGGCCTTAGTGTTTAGGATGTTGAGGTTTAGGGTATAGTGCTTATTACATAGGTTTCAGGTTTTAGGGTTTAGGGGTCGCAATTTTAAAAAAGTGACAATTTAAAACATATTCCAATTTTAAAACAGTTAGGATTTCAAAAAAGTCGTGATTTTTTTAGAATAAAGTTTGTACTTTTTTAAAAAATTGTAAATAAAATCCTCTTGATTTTTTAAAATGAAATTTGAAAAAGTAAAGATTTCTAAAATGATAGGTAAAATTTTCAAAAAAATTAGGATACTAAAAAACAATTAGGATTTAAAATATCCTGAGTTTTGTAATTCTCGACTTATTTGAAAATTGCACCTTTTTACAAAATATTGTCATTTTTGAAAATCCCAACTTTCTCAAAATTCTAGTCTTTTTTGAAATCATGAATTTTTTGAAATCCCAATTTTTGTTTGAAATCCCAACCTTTTCATAATCCTTACATTTTTAAAAATCTCAAGTTTTCCTAAAACCCTAATTTTTTTTGAAATTTGAACTTTTTTTGAATTATGAAATTCTATCTTTTTATAAAATTACAAATTCTTTAAAATCCTTTTTTTTTAAATTCACAACTTTTTTGCAAATAATGAATTTTTCAAAAATCATGACATATTCAAAAATCTAGAATTTCTAGAAAATTTAAATTCAAACTCCTGACATTTCTAAAAAAAATCTTGATGTTTCAAAATAGTTGAGATTTTTGAAACATGTGGTTTAAAAAAAATAGACTCAAATGGACACCCGGAGCACAAGTTATGAATTTTTCATGTTCCTGCTAATTTTGGTGCATAACTACATTTTTGAAATCTTGACTGTTTTGAGCTACTAATTTTTTCAAAAGTCCCAACATTTTTCAAATCTTGATGTTTTCAAAAATTACAACTTTGTTTTCAATTGTGACATTTTCAAAAGTCCCGACTTTTTTGAAAATCTCAAATTTTTGAAAATTATGAATTTTTCAAAAATCTCAACTTTTTAAAAAATCCCAATTTTTTCAAAAATGTAACTTATTCCGAATTGGGACTTTTTCAAGGATTCTAGGTTGAGGGTTTACGGCTTAGGGGATGAAAGTATTTAGGGTTTACAGAATCATGACTTTTTTGGGATTTCGAGTTTAGTGTTTAGGATTTATGGATTATGGCTCAATTTTAGGGTTTGAAGGTTTAGGGTTGAGGATTTTTTATCTTAAGAAGCAGATTTAGGGTCCATAATTTTCGGGTTTAGGGATTAATTCAGAATTTGGCTCAAGGTTTACAATTGATTTTGCATTTAGGGTTTTCATGGTTTAAGACCCTGAGGGTTTTAGGGTTTAAGACTCTAGAATTTTAGGGTTTACGGTTTATAGGGTACATGGCTCAAGTTTAGGGTTTTAGGGTTTTAGGGTTTAGGTCTTAAGTAAAAATCGTGGTTGAGGTTCAAAAATGGCTTAACTTTGTTTGAGGTTTTCATGAGATTATGTTTAACTTTTTAGGTCTCTATTTTAAAAGGGTTTATGGGTTTAGGGTTTTGGGCTTAGGATTCATGGTTTAGGGTATAGGGATAAGGACTAAGGGGCTATAAGGTTCACTAAGGCTTTAGGCTTTAGGCTTTATTGTTTAAGGTTTAGGGTTTATGGTTTAGTTTTCATCACCCAAGAATAATGTTTAGAGCGTATGGTTTAAGGTTTGGGGTTTAGAGTTTAGGTTTTATGATTTAGAGATTCTGATTTATGGTTTATGGCTCAGGGTTCGAGTTTAGGGTTTAAGATTTAGGGTATGTTAAGGGTCTATTTGTTTAGGTGTTAGTTTAGGATTTTGGGTTTTGGGCTTATGTGTTTAGGATGTTGGGGTTTAGGGTTTAGTGATTTATGACTCAGGGTTTAGGCTTCATAGCTAGTTTAGGGTTTAGGGGTTGTGATTTTGAAAAAATTAGGATTTCGAAAAGGTTTCATAATTTTGAAATAGGTTCTATGGTTTATGGCTGAAGATTTTGAAAGTGATAAAGTTTCATGAATTTAAAAAGATTTACAATTTTAAAAAAAACTTGTAAGATTTTTTAAAAAGTTGTATATTTTTAAAAAGTTACGAATTTTAGGGAAAAAGTTTATGGGATGTGATTTTAAAAATTAGATTACGAATAAAGTTTAAAATTTCAGGATTTAAAATTATAGGGTTTTAAGGTTTTCACAAGTGATTAGAGTCATGAAGGTTTAAAAAGTCTTTTAGGAATTTTAAAATTACTCATATTTTTTGAAAATTGTCACAATTTTTAAAATCCTTAGAATTTTTTTGAAAGTTCCCATTTTGAAAATGTTAGGATTTTAAAATAACTTGGCTATATTCGAAATCATGACTTTTTCTAAATCTCTTCAGTTTTGTAATTCATGACTTATTTGAAACCTTGCATCTTTTTTCATGTTCTTGACTTTTTCTAAAATCTCAAATTTTTCGAAAATCTTACTTTTTTTGAAATTTAAATTTTTTTAGAATAATGAAATTCTATCTTTAAAATCCCAACCTTTTCATAATCATAATTCTTTTTTTCTAAAATCTCATAACTTTCTAGAAAAACCCTAAAATTATTGAAAACTCAAATCGACTTTAGAATATATGAAAATCTTGATCTTTTTCTAAAAGTTGCAAATTCTTTGAAATCCTTAATTGTTTAAAAAAAACACAACTTTTTGGAAACAGAATGACTTCGGAGAACAAGTTCATGACCTTATTCGAAAATAAAGAATTGGTACTCAACATCTAAATTAGCGCAGAACTAAGTTTGAGTATGTTATTTGAAAACCATAATATTTTTCAAAAAGTTCTCAACTTTTTTCAAAGTATCAGGATTTTCAAAAAAACGGAGTCAAAAGGACATTTGAAGCACAAGTTATGAGTTTTTCCAGAAATTTTTGTTAATTTATGCAATATGTCACTGACATTTTTGAAAAAGTCCATTATGTTTTCCAACAAAATTTAGGATATTTAATGAAAATCGTGAAATATTTAGAAAAAGACAGACTTTTCGATAACTCCTAAAAAGTTTGAATTTCAAAAGTTTTATGACGTTTTTGAAAAGACCCAAAATTTTCCAAAATCTTAGGATTAGTGAAAAGGTTGGGATTTTGAATAAAAATTGGGATTTCAAAAAAGTTGTTGTTTCTTTGAAAATGACAAGAATTTTGAGAAAGTTGAAGATATTTATTAAATCTTGCAACATGTATATTAGAGATATCATAGTTTTTTTTAAACATGTGTAGACATTTAGACGTAAAGCGCCAATTTAGCTTAATTTTTAAAATTATCAACATTTTCATATAAAATCGTGACTTTTTCTCAATGGAAATTATATTATTTTTGGAACAAAATCATCAGTTTTTTAAAACTTAGTCGTTGCATGTTGGGATTCGTATGGTTAAATGTCAAGACTTTATCATCTAGTCAAAATCTTTTGGAAAATACAGTACTAATTTTGAAAATCATGTCACTTTTTCAAAATCAGTAGGATGTTAGGCTAAAATTGAGATACTCATTGATATCTTACGAAGACATTGATCAAAATTCATGACCCCTAAAACCTAAACCCTTAAACTGTGAAACCTAAGTGCGTAAATGATAAGTTTACCCTAAACCCTGGGATTCAGGCCTAAATACATATTCTTGCACAAGCAAACCTCGGGCTAAGCCCTAGCCATAATAAATGCATAAACCCTTAAAAGGGAATTCTAAACCATATTGTTTTGGACAGCCATAAACTGGGTAAACCCAAATCTTTTGTAATACAATATGTCCTGTAACTCTATTAACCCCAAACCTTAAACCATAAATTGGTTGTGTCCATAAACCTAAACCCTAAAAGAGTAAACCCTGATCCCACTTAGGCATTAACAGTTAAAATTCTATACCTAATGAACCATGTAGCCCTAAGCCAAAACCCTAAACTCATAACTCCAAACCTCAAACCCTAAGCCATGCTCCCTCAACAACGAACACTGAGACTTGAACCATAAACCCTAACCCCTACTCCCTAAACCCTAAAATTGGGTCTATTTTTTGTATGCCCTTTTAAGGACCCTAAACCTTTTAGATCTGGGACTTGCTCTTAAACCCTAAATTCTAAGCCCTTAAACTCTAAAACCATAAATGCTAGAATTTTAAATACCTTTTTCCCTCTCTTTTCGTCACATCCATGTAAGGGGTATGGATTAGTGTGCTAAATTAAAAGTTGCACTAGATCCTTTGTTTTGTTAACATTTAGGAAAATTTGGGAGAAGAGGGCAAAAAGACAATTTTACCCTTTCTCTCTTTTTTTTGGCATCTTTGACCTTGAAGAAGGAGAGGGGTGACACATGTCATCCCCTCATTTGTGAGGATTTTTACCTTGCTCCTCTTCAAATTCCCCATTCATGGGAAAATGAAGAGAAATTTTTTTTGAGAGCTTTTTTGCTTTGATGCTTGGGTGATTTGGGAAGGTTGAGATTTTCAAACTTGAATCAAGAGTGGAAAAATTGGAAGTTGAAAAAAGCTTTTTTGAGAGAGCTTTCTTTGAGGTAGGCTCTTAAAAAAAGGTCTTCTTTTTATATATTGAATTTATGTTAGATTGATAGTTTTTTACTTGGAAATGTTGTTGTTGTATGTGGATTTTATTTAAAAATGTTACATTATTTAAAAATTTTGCTCCCTCCATCATATGGCATGATGGAGTTTTGGAGTTGTGGGGGAAGAGAGGGAATTTTCCCTCTCAATCCTCAAGGCTTGATGGACAAGCCTTGTAGGGTCTTATTCATGTTTCTCCCCTCAAATGGTTGAAGGTGGAGAAACTTTTGATTCATTTGGTGCTTGAATATCCTTCCCCATTCTTGGTAAGGAAACCCCTTTGGGGTTTGAAAATCCTTCCAAGAAGGACTTGGATAAAGGGTGGAGGAATAAGGAGGTGCTTGACCCTGAATCCCATGGAGAAATAATGAGGATATGGAGATTTTTGCCACTTTAAATGCTAAACAATGTTGCCATATAACTTTGGAGAACTTCTCTTTTCTCTTCCCCACTTTAGAGGTAGAACCTGGGTTCTCTCCTCACTTTGAATAAATGTTGGAGTCTTGTTTTGAGCCTTAAACCCTTGTTTTTATGTGAATGTATCATTGTTAACCTTTACCCTAAACTCTTGTGTAAGTTGTGGAGTTGACCTCAAACCTCTTTCCCATGGGCTTGGGGGAGGCTAGCATGTATCCCAACCTTGAGAAAGGCATGTAATGATGCCTATGGTTGGGTATACCCTATAAACAAGCTTCTTCTCCTTGTTTGGTTTTTCTTAAAGGCATGTGCAATTTGGAGTCTCAAAGTTGGAAAGTTGGTTGTAAATCTTGAGTCATGCCTTCATGTCTCTATTTGTTGACCATTACCTCTCGTAACTCTTGGGAAATGAATGGCTTGTGGAAACTTTCTCTTGTATTGTAAATCCTCCAACCCCAAAATTTGAGTCATACCTAAATCCTAATCCCTTGTAAGATAAACTCTACCCTCAAAACCTAATTGTTTGTTACCTTTGAAAGCCTCCTTTGAATCCTTGGGAATGATGTAGAACCTCATGTTTTCCTAAATGCCAAATTTTAGCCTAGAAACTTAAATTTTTTGAAATAAATGTATTGTAGAGATTTTCGAAAGAGTTGGTCTTGTATACGATTTGTTGAGAATCAGGATTCTTTAAGAGTTTATTTTGTAGGAAAATCATGTTCATCTTTTGAAAATGTTGACATTTTTTGTAAATATTACTTGGACACCGTTTTTAAAAGATAGTAATTTTTAAAAAAATCTAGATTTTCAAAAAAGTTGTGATTTAATATTGAAAGGAACTATTTCATTTTGAAAAAGTACATCTCTTTGCAAAATAGTTTACGATTGAGGATTTAGAAACTAAGTGGAACTAGTATTTAAAAAGGAAATATTGCTACCACTATAGGAGACCTTAGAGCTTAATGATTAGGGTTTATTGTTCATAGGAAAGCTAAGAGTTTAATAGAAATATGGTAGCTTATGATATTTGTCCAAAACTGCAAATTCTTTAAAATCCTTTGAATTTTTTGGAAATTCACATTGGTTTATTTGGAAAATAATTGAGAATTTTTAAAAAAAATCATGATTTTATTCATAAAGTCAATAATTTACACAGAAAATCTAAATTATTCAAACACACTCACCACATTTTTTTCAGAAAATCCTTATACTTCATAAAAATATTCAGTTTTTTAAACATGTGGTTTAATGTAAAATTATACTCAAATGTACACATGGAATGCAAGTTATGACCTTTTCAAAATTCCAGCTAATTTTAGTGCATCCTTACATTTTATAAATCTTCACTTTTTTGAGATATTAACTTTTTCAGAAATCCCAGATTTTTGAAAATCACAACTATTTCAAAAATATGCGTGTGTTTTGTGAAAATCAAAACTTGTGTTCAGAAATGTCCAAATGTTTTAAAAATTCATTTTTAAATTTTCTAAAATCGCAAAGATTATATCAAAAATGCCACACTTTTTACACAAAATCCATACTTTTTTACAAACAACATTACATTTTTTCACACAACACACAAATATTAAAAATCAAGAACTTTTTCAAAAATCTTGACGTTTTAAAAATCCCAACAATTTCCAAAATCTCAACTTTTAAAAAAAACCTAACTTTTCAAAAATCTTCAATTTTATAAAATGACGAATTTTTGGGGAAAATCTCGAACCCTTTTTTTAAAATCCCGTCTTTTAAAAAGCCTCCTAACTTTTTATGAACATGTCAAGTTTTACAAAAATCTTGACTTTTTCAAAAATTTAGACTCTTCAACCTGCCCCTAACGTCCGCAAAAATTTGAAAATCCTAACTCTTTCAAAAATCTCGACTTTTCAAAAATCCTGACTTTTTCGAAATATCCATTTTTCGAAAACCCCAAATTGTTTGAAAATATGAAACATCTTCAAAGTCCCAACATTTTTTAAATCTTGATGTTTAAAAAAATAACAACTTTGTTTAAAATGGTAACTTTTTAAAAAATCATGACTTTTTTTAAAATCCCAAGTTTTTCAAAATAGCCGTATTTCCAAAATATACTATATTTATATATATATATAATTTGGTTTAGGGCTTATTTAGTGTTTATAGGGCTAGGACTAAAACCAAGGTTAGGGACACAAGGGAGGTTTAAGAGATCTACGTTTTAGTGTTTTGGTTTTAAAACCTGCACATTTAAAATTCAGGAATTTAGAGGTTTAGATGGTTTAGGGTTTAGGGTTATGTTTATGATTAGGGTTTTGCATTTCAGGATCAAGGGCTCAGGATTAGATTAGATTGAGGGTTTAGTATTTCCTCCACATTTACAAGTCATGAGAATTTTTAGGGTTTAAGACTCAAATTTTAGGGGTTTAAGGACCAATTAAATAAAGGGATTTTTGTTAGACCTAAAGCTATGGTAAACTTAGTCTCCAATACAATTGCCAGAGGTGGTTAGTCCATGTCACGAAATTCATGGGGACCACTGGACACAAATGCCAACAATCACCCCCTCACCGTTACCCAAGCTTGGTTCCAACTCGGGCTAGCTTGTAGGCAACTTTGATACCATTTAATGTTGGAATATGAATTAAATATTAATGACCAGGGCTTAGGATGCATTAGTTCACTGATACAATTGCCAAAGTTAGGAGCTACTTAGGCAGTTATTCCATGTCACTAAATTCGAGGGTGCTAACAGATTCATCCCCTACAATTAAAGTTTCTTAAGGTTTAGTAATTTTATAGGATATAGGTCTCAGAGTTTAGGGTTTATGGCGTAGGGGTCAGGGATTTATGGTTTTAGGTACACAGTGTTCATGGTTGAGTGGTCCATGGTTTAGGGAACTCCCTCAAGGTTTAGGGTTCTGAATTTAGGTTTTAGAGTTTAGTTCTTAGGGATCATCATTTAAGGTATAGGGATTTACGGTTTAGGTTATTACTGGCCTAACTTCCTTTAGGGTTACATTATTTAGGGCTTTAGGGCATTATCAGTGCATATGGTAGCAATGTTAGGGGTTTAGGGTTTTATATGGACTCAAGGATCAGGGTTTAGACTTTAGATATTTTCAACATCCACCATTTACTCCATTTCGATACCAAGTTACCACCTTCTCACAAATATTATTATTTCCTATACTATATCTATAAAGATTTTGAGGGTTGTAAAATTCAGGATGTTAATATCGAGTTCTATCTATTTTTAATATTTTCATTTATTTGTTTTATTAATTTAATTGTTTAGACTATTTATCTTTTATTAAAAGTTAGAATTTTGATTTATAAAGTACATGGATTTTGACTATTTAGTTAGGATCTAAATCAAAAATTATGTTTTCCTAATTTCATTTTTTTATATCATCATTGAATTATTGAAGAAAAATTTCATATAGGTTATTTTTAAAATATCACCAACATATTTTTGAAATATCCTTTTTAGATGCACGAATCATCTCTTTTGAAAAGTTTGATTTTCCAAAAACCATCTAAAAGCTTTGAAATTGAACCTTTTTAGAATTTGAAATTCAATTTTTCTAAAATTAAATTCTTTAAAATTCTATTTTTGAAAAAAATCACCTTGAAATGGTTTTCAAATAAAATGTCTTTATTCATGACAAATTCAAAAAGTTTAGCATTTAGAAAATCTAAATGTCAGTAAACCCCATGACATTTTTGATTTTGAAAATACTTAGGATATTGTTAAAAAAGAATTTTGTTGATGTAGTTGGCCAAAAATATTTTTATGGATTTTCACCACCAAAAAATAGGGAATGCTCTATCATACCCGAAGCACAAATTATGTACCTTTCAAGTTTTTCATTTTGAAAATCCTCACCATTTTTTCAAAAAAAAAATCTTATCTCCATTTTTTAGATCGTAATCCTTTTTTTGAAAAATTATTGGCTTTTTTGAAAATCACAACTATTTCAAAAATCGCAACGTTTTTTGAAAATTTGTTCAAAAATCCCAACATTTTGAAAAATCTTGACTTTTAGCACAAAGATCTAACTGTTTTCAAACACCTTAAATTTTTTAAAATTCTAAACTGCCTTTTTGTAGAATTATGAAATTCTATCTTTTTATAAAATTCCCAAATTCTTTAAAATCTTTGTTCTTATTTTCAAATTCACAACTTTTTGTAAAATAATGACTTTTTCAAAAATCATGATATATATTGAAAAATAAAAAATTTATGGAAAATCAAAATTATTCAAACTCATGACTTTTTGATATTGAAAAATCTTGATATTTAAAAAAAAGGTCTCAAACAGACACCCAGAGCACAACTTCTTAAAAATCCTAAAACGGACTTAAATTCACAACTTTTTTGAAAATAATGACTTTTTCAAAAATCTTTACATATGCAAAAATCAAAAATTTTCTGGAAATTATAATTTATTCAAACTCCTGAAATTTTATTGAAAATCCTAATAATTTAAAAAAAAGTTAAGATTTTCAAGTTCCTACTAATTTTGGTGCATCACTACATTTATGAAATCTTGACTCTTTTGATAATCACAACTATTTCAAAAATTGCAATGTTTTCAAAAATCAAAACATTTTCAAAATCCCAACTTTTTAAAAATTCCAGAATTTTCTAAAATTCAACTTTATCAAAAATTTAGACTTTTTTGAAACTCCTGAATTTTTAAAAAAATATATGTTTTTTTTTTTAAATCACTAATATTAAAAAATCAAGAGTTTTTTTAATATCTTGACTTATTAAAAATTCCTGACTTTTTCAAAAATCTTGACGTTTTAAAAATCCTAACATTTTCCAAAATCTTGACTATTTTGAAAATCACAACTTTTTGGAAAATCTCGTCTTATAAAAAATCCTAACCTTTTTTGAAAGTGTTGAGTTTTTCAAAAATTCTAACTATCAAAAAACACGAAAAGCCCAACTCTTTCAAAAATACCAACTTTTCAAAACTCCTGACTTTTCTGAAATATTCAATTTTTGAAAACCGCAACTTGTTTGAAAATATGAACATTTTCAAAGTCCCAAGATTTTTTAAATCTTGATGTTTTCAAAAAAAAAAATTGTTTAAAATTGCAACTTTTTCAAAAGTCGTGACTTATTTGAATATCAGGAATTTTTCAAAATACCAACTTTTTCCAAATCTAACTATTTTAAGGTTTCTAGGTTAAGTGCTCAAGGTTCGGGGATCAATGATTAGGGTTTAGAATTAGGTTTTAGGGTTTTTAAATTTAGGGTTTTGGTGTTTAGGCTCAAGTTTCATAGTTTAGGATTTGAGGTTTACGGTTGAGGGTTTTTTATTTAGGGTTTAGGCTCATCATTTACGATTGAGGGTTTTTTATTTAGGATTTAGCATTTTGGGTTTTAGGGTTTAAGACTCAAAACTTAGGGTTTAGGAGTAATAAGAGCTTAAGTTTTAGCATTTATAGGGTATATGTGGTTAAAAATTTAGGGTTTAGGGCATAGGGATAGAGTTCTGACTGACGAGGAGAATCACATGTAGTGGAAAATTAGTCAACTGGGATTGGACATGAACTGGGACTCTTATAGAATCCCTCATATCTTAACTAGTGATGTCAGATAACTATCCATAGTTCGTGATGGAGACAAAAGGGGATAAAAGATCATAAAGATTTTACGGTTCCATGGATAAGATATAATAAAGATAGAAGGGGAGAAGCGTTTAGGGTTTTAGGTCTCAGTGTTCATGGTTGAGGGTCCATGGCTCAAGGTTCAAGGTTCAGGCTTATGAGTTTAGGGTTTAGGGTTTAGAGATTTGGCTTATTGCTCATGGTTTAGGATTAGCGCTAAGGCCAAAGGGTTCCTTGTTTAGGGTTTTACGGTTTAAGGCTCAGGGTTAAGGGTTTAGGGTTTTGTGGGTTTAGGCTTCATGGCTCAGGGATTAGGGTTTAGGATTTAGGGTGTATGGTTTAAGGTTTGGGGTTTAAAGTTCAAGTTTTATGATTTAGGGATTTGGGTTTATGGTTTAGGATTCAGTGTTAAGGAGGTTTTATGGTTTATGGTTTAGGATTTAGGGTTGTAGGCTTAGTGTTTAGAATGCTGGGGCTTAGGCTTTAGTGTTTACGACTCATATTTGAGGTTTTCGAGGTCCCGATTTATAAAAGGTCATAAATTTTAAAAATACCCCCCGATTTTGAAATAGTTAGGATTTTGAAAAAAACATGGTTTTTCAAAAAGTCTGTATTTTCAAAGATTTTGAAATTGCTAAAGTATTGAATTAAAAAAGTTCACAATTTTTAAAAATCTCATGATTTTTTGAAAATTTTAAATTTTCGAAAAAAATTGTGATTTTATAAAAAGTTAGGATTTTCAAAATAAATTAGCATATTCAAAACATTTGGGATTTAAAAATCTCTTAAGTTTTTAAATTCCTAACTTATTTGAAAATTGCAACTTTTTTCAAAATCTTGTCTTTTTTGAAAATCCCAATTTTCTCAAAATTCTTGGCTTTTTCGAAATCATCACTTTTTGGAAATCTAAATTTTTGTTTGAAATCCCAGACCTTTTCATAATCGTGAGTTTTTTTAAAATCTTAACTTTTTTAAAAACCCTGTTTTTTTTTAAATTCTAACTTATTTAGAATTTCTAAATTCTATCTTTTTAAAAAATTGAAATTAAAACCCCAAATTGTTTTTAAAAATGTGAACATTTTCAAACTCCCAACATTTTTTATATCTTGATTTTTTCAAAAATAACAATTTTTTAAAAATTGTAACTTTTTCAAAAGTCGTGACTTTTTTGAAAATCTCAAGTTTTTGAAAATCCTGACTTTTTCAAAAATCTTAACTATTTAAAACTCCCAAGTTTTTCAAAATACCAACTTTATCCAAATCTAACTATTGTATGTTTTCTAGTTTGAGGGTTTAAGGCTAAGGGGATTCTATGTTTAAGGTTTAGGTATTTGGACTCAGGATTGGGGTTTTAGGTTTTTATTATTTAGGGTTTAGGGATTAGGGCTCATTGCTCAAGGCTCAGAGTTTAGGGTTCACGGTTTAGGGTTCAGGTTTAGGGTTTAAGAATTAGATTTTAGGGTTTAGGAATTAGGATTAGGATTTAGGTCTCATGTTTTAGGGTTTCGAGTTCGAGGTTTACAGCTGAGGGTTTTACATTTATTGTTTAGGGTATAATATTTAGGATTTAGCATTTATGGTTTTATGGTTTAAGATTCAAAATTTAGGGTTTAGGAGAAATAAGAGCTAAAGGTTTAGTGTTTATAGGGTATAAGGCTATGAGTTTAGGGTTTAGGGTTTTGTCTTAGGGCTAACAGTTCAAGATATAGGAGGGTTTAGGGTTTTGGGGTCACGATTTCAAAAATATCACAATTTTTAAATTGTTAGGATTTTGAAAAAGTCATGATTTTCAAAAAGTTTGTATTTTCATATATTTTCTAAAAAGTTGGAATTTTGAAAATGTTAGGATTTTTTTTAAAATTAGGATATTCAAAACATTTGGGATTTAAAAATATCTTTAGTTTTTTAATTCCTGAGTTATTTAAAAAATTTCATCTTTTTTAAAAATATTGTCTTTTTTTAAAATCCAAACTTTCTCAAAATTCTTGGCTTTTTAAAAATCAAGACTTTTTTGTTAATCCAAATTTTTGTTTGAGGTTCAAGGTTATGAGTTTATGGTATATGGCTCAGGGGATTTAGTGTTTAGGGTTTGGGTGTTTGGGCTTAGAATTCAAGGTTTAGAGTTTAGTGTTTAGTGTTTAGGGATTAGGGCTCAGGGCTCAGGGTTCGCTGATAGAGGTTTAGGGTTTGGGGTTGGAGGTTTACGGTTGAGGGTTTTAAATTTAGGGTTTAGGGCTCATAGTTTAAGATTGAGGGTTTAGTATTTAGGATTTAGCATTTAGGATTTAAGACTCAAATTTACGGTTTAGGAGCAATTAGAGCTTAAGGTTTATGGTTTATAGGTTATATAACACTCACATTGCAGAGTTTAGGGCATAAGGGTTAGGGTTTAGGGTTTAGGTCTTAATGTTCATGGTTGAGTGTCAACGGCTCGAGGTTTGAGCTTTGGGGTTATGAGTTTAGGGTTTAGTGTTTTGGTCTTTAGCTAAAGGTTTAGAGTTTAAGGTTTTGGCTTAGGACTCACAATTCAAGGTATAGAATTTAGGGTTTAGGGTTAGGCCTAAGGCTTTAGGGTTCATTGTTTAGGGTTTAAGGCTCAGGATTTTTATGGTTTAAGGGTTGGGGTTTAGAGTTTAGGTTTTACGATTTAGGGATTTGGGTTTATTGTTTATGGCTTAGGATTTAGGGTTTAGGATTTAGTGTTAAGTGTTGGTTTATAGTTTAGGATATTTGGGTGTAGGGTTTAGAATTTACAACTTAGGGTTTACGGGTCACGATTTTGAAAACCTCGTGATTTAAAAAATATCATGATTTTGAAATGGTTAGGATTTTGAAAAATTCTTTATTTTTGAAGATTTTGAATGTGATAAATTCATGAATTTAAAAAGTTCACAATTTTTTAAAAAACTAGTGATTTTTTAAAAGTTCATAATTTTAAAAAAAGTCACAATTTTATAAAAAGTTTGGATTTATAAAAAATAAAGATTTTTAAAATGTTAGGATTTTAAAAAAAAAAGATATTCAAAATAATTGGGATTTAAAAATCTCTTCAGTTTTTTAATTGCCGACTTATTTAGTGTAGTGCCCACAATATAAACACACCCAAATACAATAGTAAAATACTAAGAATATTTTTTTTTTGACTTACATTGCTTACACAATGCCACAAGGCTCCAAGTAAGGAAAACTCCATAACACATACGACACTTACATAAGTCATCAACCCACATAGACACATGATAACACCATATACATGACGATGCCACATTTTCTCCAATGAACGAATGTTAGAAATAACACAACCACAATAAAAGGGACTTAAGGATTGACAACCCACAACACATCATTACCATGATTACATCTAGGATACATTAAACATCGAATACCATTATTATGTAAGCATAATTTTCTCCCTCTTTCCACCTACATATTTTGAAAATTCGTTTCACATTTCACTTGTTGTTCAACCATTTAATTTTACTCTTTACCCTTATTACAATCTTCATAATTTACATAAGTATTTTCCATATTTCAAATTACCTACAAGATTCTAATTCTCTCATTCTTGTGTTAAGATTTTTCTTCCCAAACTCTTATTCAATGTTTAAATTTTAACTTACTACACAAGTGAACCTAACATGATGTCAAGATGAAATCTTGGGATTGAGGAAGACTTAGATTCAATATAGTTTTTTCTGAAAAATATCCTTCGATCACGGAATAGTTATTTCGGTACCTAGTTAATAAAGTTCAATAAATTATGAACTTTCATTTATATTTATATATCTTTTGTTTTCTTGAAGTTTGGTCACACCAAGGAAATACATATTCTTTGAAAACACATAAAGATGTTTAATTAAGTTATAAGGACTCCAAGAGTAGCCAACACTAGCCAAAGATAACACCTATATTATCAACCTTATATTATCAACCTTATAAACCCTCCGTAAAGATCAAAGCGCTATATTATCACTAGCCAAAGATAACACCTATAGCTAAGAGGATCTATTCATTAGGAAAATTTTAAGTGATAGAACCACTATTTCACTAGCTCCATGATGTCATCTGGATCCCACAAGAAACTCATTCGATGCAGAATATTTATTTGACTGGTTGCTCCTATATGTCTGGTTTATGTCGATGTCACCTAAATATACCTACTAGCATGATAAACCTCTTTCTTGGGATCGTATTTACTTCAAACTAGGATGTTCCATCGAGAGTAAAGGTTCATTTGAAGGTCATAGTTTTCTACACTAAGGGATTTACATATGCAGGTTAGTTAAATACAAAATTTTAACTAGGGTTGACTGTTGTGGTTAGGTTCCTTTATTACATTTTCAAGGTAAGAAACGTAACACCAATTGTTAAACAAATAATAGCACAATGAAAGTTCACTACAAGGAATAAATTTCAATTCATTTTGACAATTGTATTCTACTTTTACCATAACAGTTTTGGGATCAAAATAACATCCATGAAAGAAGTACAAATTTCTCAAGCACTTATTAATCTAGTGACTTTTACATACTACCAATTTCAATAATAAGTCTTTCAATATATTACCAAAAATAAACAATGAATTAATTACTCAACGCCTTTACGTCAACATTCTTTCATCCTGCAAAAACCACGTGAGCGATAAATCACTGACATCCACCCTAACCTAACATAAGTATCATTTTTTAGTTTCTCATTTACATATGATAATGATTACAATTTGCAAATGAAAGAAAAGAGTTTAGAGACATGTATTCAATGCATTTCATTTCACTTCACTTTGTAACCCAGGAGAGAGAAAGAGAGAGAAAACACCATTTTGTTAACAGTTCTATTTCACACAACAGATACACTAATGGGTTTTAAATAGTTATTTGCATGCGTTAAAAGTTTCCAGGGTGGTTTGGTAACTCTACGAGGGTTTGCAGCTTTCTATTTTTATATTTTCTTACTAGCTACAAAATATTCAAAACAGGCTCGGAGGCTAAGAAACCACTTCCAAAAGTTATCTTCTGATGAGAATGCACACCACGATTAAATTTCTATGTGTCCCCAGATATACCAAGAATTCCTATTAACTGACGAATTTGAAAAAGAGCGAATGGATTGCGTTTGGCAGCTAGCTTTCTGGGGCCACTGGTCGTAGTTCACCCAGTTGTAAAATGACAAAAGTTAGCTTGAGGGACCCAAAAACCACTTCCATAACTGACGTTTGATGGAGCAGCACACAACAAGACATCCCTTACTATTTCCCCTATATAAAGAGAATTCATCAGAGTCAATGGGACTGAGAACTGGAAAACCATTTTCAAACAGCGACAAGTTTTCTGAAGTGACAAAACAAAATTTGTTCAGTTTGACCTCGTCAAACTGTGACTGGAGACCTACAAAATGGCTTCACCAAACTATCCCGAAAAGTGCTATTACCTATACTGAATGTTCCATAAACACTAGAGGTTTGCGAAGACGGGAACTAATTTCTCTATCCAGGTTTCAAATGGTGGTTCAAAATGAAAGCCAACTTCCTATAGATTTAAAGTACACGAATGAAACTTCACATCTCGTTTCCAAATTTACGAAGGGTACTTAATGAGTCTCTGAAAAATACAAAAAAATTAACTTCGTCTTTCCTTTTTTTTAAGGGAATTGGTCAACATTATTTCTGGAAAGTAAGTTTCATCTGGTCGATAAACAATATTGGAGCGATCAAGATGGGTAAGAGTTTTCTAAATCATCTCGAAGTGAGGGTGATAGTTCATGGTTCAAAATGAAAGCCAACTTTCTAGAGGGTGGTAGACGAGTTATAATGACTTCGTGAGTTACGACACGATAATTTATTATTTTGCAATCAATTGAAGGGACATTTAACTGTATTAAAAATCTTAATAATTTAAAATTCTATGTAGTTGCAAAAGAGAACTAAAACACGAGAATTATGAGAGGTAAGGGAAGATGAACCATGGTTGGAGAGTGAAGTCAGTCGAAACAACAGGATTTGGTTCAGCAACTTGTTTGGGCACATCGTCAACCAGATCACGAGCATCCACAACTCCACCATTTAACATACACGTCTATCGATAAAATTTGTAACTACAAATTTGAAACCATTTCTACCTTCTGGATTCGACTCACCACTTGTTGAGCACAATCAAATGGTTTTTTATTATTGTTGTTTGGATAGAATGAGATCTTCCTCCTTTTGTGCATAGTTTTAAATCTTGCAACCATTATTAGACCATGATTTTTAAAGGCATTTAGTCAAACACTTCACATGCCTTAAGCATTCCTCCACATTTTACACATTCTCATGTGTTCATCAAAAAGCAAGCAAACATAATGATTAATTCTAGGCATGATTCTATAAGTGGCACTCATGCCATCGAAGTACTTACAACCCTTATGCACTGAACCTATATGGCTAAGCTAATTAAACAAAAATGAAACTTATAAGGTCAGGGTATGTTCCATAAGACCACATCTCTTTGAGGCATTCTATCAAACAGTCCAACACCTTTTTAACAGACCCATTTTTTACATATCCTGCTATCATTGAAGTCTAGGAGACCACATATCTTTTAGGTATTTTTTCGAACAGTTCACATTCGCTGTGTATGCCTTCACATTTTGCATACATGCCTATCTAGGCACCTGACAAGACATTTAAAAATATTATCTTTCCGTGATGATGCTTTGATGGATGTCCATGCGCTGTTCTAATTTTCCCATCTTGGCACAGGCTGGGAAGATAGTAGCAAAGGTTGTGGGGTGTGGCTTCAAACTTGCCAACCGTATTTTGCTTGAAATGTTCCAATGCAGTTTCAACAAAACCATTTTGTGCATATCCCGCAATCATTGCAGTCCATGGAACTACATTTCTTCCATGCATTTAGTCGAATGGTTTGCATGCTTCCACATTTTGCATATGTATCTGCAAGGCGCTTGCAACTAACACATCTAACAAAATCCCTCTATCCTTTTGTGCTTTTCTAGGTGTCCACGCAGCAAAAGCAGCTCGAGTTTTGATGCAGGCTAGGAGGATGCTGGCACAGGCTGCAAAAGGAAAACATGGCACTTCACGGAATGACATTTGGCGATGCATTTCTTTGCAAAAGGACAAAAACACCCAAAGTAAAATGACTTGAGTAAAAACCTGCGACCCATCATCACACAAAACCATGTTACCCTGCCATGTGCGTCAACGTTTTGCAGCATTTTCCCTGTGCGTGAATGGAAGAAAATGGGACAATATGCCCGATGGTTTTGCTCTACTGCTGCCCCAACTCACCTATTCCAAAACACAAAAGAAAGTAAAACCCTAATAGGCACGTTTTTGAGCTTTTTGGCCCTACCTCCAATTTGTCTTATTTTATTTTTATATTAAATTATATATGTATTATAATAATAATTATTATTATTATTTAAAATTTGTGACTTTTGGACGTTGCACCTTTTTTCAAAATTTTGTCTTTTTTGAAAATCCTAACTTTCTCAAAATTCTTGGATTTTTGGAAATCACGACTTTTTTGAAATCCAAAATTTTTCTCAAAATCCCAAACTTTTCATAATCTTGACTCTCTTTTTAAAATCTCAAAATTTTTAAAATCTATCTTTTTCTAAAATTGAAAATTATTTAAAATCCTACATTTTTTTAAAAATGAATTTTTAAAAATAATGAATTTTTAAATTCTATCTTTTTCTAAAATTGAAAATTATTTAAAATCCTACATTTTTTGGAAAATAATGAATTTTTTGAAAATTATTTTATATTCAAAATCTAGAACTTCTGGAAAATCTAAATTAATCAAACTCTCGACTTTTTATTGGAAATCTTGACATTTTAAAAAAGTTAAGATTTTGAAAACATGTTGTTTAAAAAAAAAGGGACTCAAATGGACACCCGGAGCACAAGTTATGACATTGTCAAGTTCCTGCTAATTTTGGCACAACACTACATTTTTGAAATCTTGAATTTTTTGAGGTTATAACTTTTTCAAACACCTCAACTTTTTTGAAAGTCAAAACTATTTCAAAAATTGCAGCGTTTTTGAAAATCAAAACTTTTTCAGCAATCTAAAATTTTTAAAAATATTTGAATTTATCAAAAATGCCAACTTTTTCAAAAATCTTATAATTTTTTAAATTCAAACTTTTTTAGAATTATGAAATTATATTTTTTTCTAAATTTGCAAATTCTTTAAAATCCTATTTTATTTAAATTCACAACATTTTGGAAAATAACTATTTTTTCAAAAATCATGACATATTCAAAACTCCCGACTTATTTTTTGAAAATCCTGATATTTTAAAAAAGTTAAGATTTTTCAAACATGTGTTTTAAAAATGGACTCAAATCCTAAGCACAAATTCTAAAAAATTCTAATTTTTTTTAAATTCACAACTTTTTCAAAAATAATTAATTTTTCAAAAATCATTGCATATTAAAAATCCAAAATTTATGGAAAATCTTATTTACTCAAACTCCTGAATTTTTATTGAAAATCATGATATTTAATAAAAATTAAGATTTTAGAAACATGTGGTTTGAAAAAAAATGGACTCAAACGGATACCCGGAGCACAAGTTCCTACTCATTTTTGACTCAAACGGATTTTCAAGTTCCTGCTAATTTTTGACGCATAACTACATTTTTGAAATCTTGACTCTTTTGAGATTATAAATTTTTTGAAAAACCCTATTTTTTTAGAATCACAACTATTTCAAAATTTGTGATGTTTTCTAAAATAAAAACTTTTTTCAGAATCCCAACTTTTTAAAAATTCTTTAACTTTCTAAAATTTCAATTTTATCAAAAATTCTAACTTTTTTGAAACTCCTTACTTTATTAAAAAAAAATTATTTTTTCGAAAATCACTAATATAAAAAATCGAGAGTTTTTCAAATATCCCAACTCATTAAAAAATCTTGACATTATAAAAATCCCAACATTTTCCAAAATCTTGACTTTTTCTAAAATCTAGACTTTTTTGAAAATCACAACTTTTTGGAAAATCTCAAATTTTTTAAAATCCCATCTTTTCACAAATCCTATGATTTTTGAAAATCAATTTTTTAAAAAATCCTCAATTTCAAAAAATCCTAACTATCCTAACTTTGTTTAAAATTGTAACTTTTTTAAAAAGTTGTGGCTTTTTTGAAAATCTCAAGTTTTTTAAAAATCCTGTCTCTTTGAAGATCTCAAGTTTTTCAAAATACCAACTTTTTCCAAATATAACTATTTTAAGGTTTCTAAGTTGAGGGGTCATTGTTCATGGTTAAGGGTTGAGGTTAGGGGTTCAGGGATCAAGGTATAGGGTTTAAGAATTAGGTTTTAGGGTTTACAATTTTGGGATTTAGGGTTTGGGTTTCACAGTTTGGGGGTAAATGTTTACAGTTGATTGTTTAAAATTTAGGGTTTGTTGGCAAGAAAATTTATCATGTAGACAAACTTGTGGATTTCTTGCCAATGCTCTAGGAATCCAAGTCCCTTAACTTAACCGGTGTACCTTCCGTATGTGAATGCACGTGAAAAGATGGATTTCTGTGGTGGCCTTTTGATTGAGGATCCAACAGGGGCACTCCACTGACCCTGCGGTAAAGCTAGCAATCTCTTGCTAAGTAAGTTTTCATTGTAGAGCTAATCTTTTTTGAAAATCTTAACTTTTCCAAAAACCCTAAAAGTTTTGAAATTCAAACCTTTTTAGAATTATAAAATTCTATCTTTTTCTAAAATTACAAATGCTTTAAAATTCTATTTTTTAAAAAATTCACTAAATTTTGTCAAATAAAATGCCTTTATAAAAAATCATGACAAATTCAAAAATCTAGAATTTCTAGAAAATCTAAATTATTCAAACTCCTGACTTTTTTTTTGAAAATCTTGATATTTTAAAAAAGTTGAGATTTTTGAAACATGTGACTTAAAAAAATAGACTCAAATGGACACCCGAAGCACAAATTATGACCTTTCAAGTTCCTGCTAATTTTGACGTATCACTACATTTTTGAAATCTTACTATTTTTTAGATTAATTTTTTTTTAAAAATCTCAAGTTTTTTGAAAATCAAAACTATTTCAAAAATCGCAACGTTTTTGAAAATCAAAACTATTTCAAAAATCGCAACGTTTTTGAAAATCTTAACTTTATCAAAGATGCTAACTTTTTCAAAAACCTTAAAAAAATTTAAATTCAAACTTTTTTAGAATTATGAAATTCTATCTTTTTCTAAAATTGCAAATTCTTAAAACTCTTTTTCTTTTTTTAAATTCACAACTTTTTGTAAACTAATGACTTTTTCAAAAATCATGATATATATTCAAAAATAAAAAATTTATGGAAAATCAAAATTATTCAAACTCATGACTTTTTTTTTAAATCCTGATATTTTAAAAAAAGGTCTCAAACAGACACCCAGAGCACAACTTCTTAAAAATCCTAAAAAAATTAAATTCACAACTTTTTTGAAAATAATGACTTTTTCAAAAATCTTTACATATGCAAAAATCAAAAATTTTCTGGAAATTATAATTTATTCAAACTCCTGAAATTTTATTGAAAATCCTAATAATTTAAAAAAAAGTTAAGATTTTCAAGTTCCTACTAATTTTGGTGCATCACTACATTTATGAAATCTTGACTCTTTTGATAATCACAACTATTTCAAAAATTGCAATGTTTTCAAAAATCAAAACATTTTCAAAATCCCAACTTTTTAAAAATTCCAGAATTTTCTAAAATTTCAACTTTATCAAAAATTTAGACTTTTTTGAAACTCCTGAATTTTTAAAAAAATATATGTTTTTTTTTTTTAAAATCACTAATATTAAAAAATCGAGAGTTTTTTTAATATCTTGACTTATTAAAAATTCCTGACTTTTTCAAAAATCTTGACGTTTTAAAAATCTTAACATTTTCCAAAATCTTGACTATTTTGAAAATCACAACTTTTTGGAAAATCTCGTCTTATAAAAAATCCTAACATTTTTGAAAGTGTTGAGTTTTTCAAAAATTCTAACTATCAAAAACACAAAAAGCCCAACTCTTTCAAAAATACCAACTTTTCAAAACTCTTGACTTTTCTGAAATATTCAATTTTTGAAAACCGCAACTTGTTTGAAAATATGAACATTTTCAAAGTCCCAAGATTTTTTCAAAAGTCATGACTTATTTGAAAATCAGGAATTTTTCAAAATACCAACTTTTTCCAAATCTAACTATTTTAAGGTTTCTAGGTTAAGTGCTCAAGGTTCGGGGATCAATGATTAGGGTTTAGAATTAGGTTTTAGGGTTTTGAAATTTAGGGTTTTGGTGTTTAGGCTCAAGTTTCATAGTTTAGGATTTGAGGTTTACAGTTGAGGGTTTTTTATTTAGGGTTTAGGCTCATCATTTACGATTGAGGGTTTTTTATTTAGGATTTAGCATTTTGGGTTTTAGGGTTTAAGACTCAAAACTTAGGGTTTAGGAGTAATAAGAGCTTAAGTTTTAGCATTTATAGGGTATATGGTTAAAAATTTAGGGTTTAGGGCATAGGGATAGAGTTCTGACTGACGAGGAGAATCACATGTAGTGGAAAATTAGTCAAATGGGATTGGACATGAACTGGGACTCTTATAGAATCCCTCATATCTTAACTAGTGATGTAAGATAACTATCCATAGTTCGTGATGGAGACAAAAGGGGATAAAAGATCATAAAGATTTTATGGTTCCATGGATAAGATAGAATAAAGATAGAAGGGGAGAAGCGTTTAGGGTTTTAGGTCTCAGTGTTCATGGTTGAGGGTCCATGGCTCAAGGTTCAAGGTTCGGGCTTATGAGTTTAGGGTTTAGGGTTTAGAGATTTGGCTTATTGCTCATGGTTTAGGATTAGCGCTAAGGCCAAAGGGTTCCTTGTTTAGGGTTTTACGGTTTAAGGCTCAGGGTTAAGGGTTTAGGGTTTTGTGGGTTTAGGCTTCATGGCTCAGGGATTAGGGTTTAGGATTAAGGGTGTGTGGTTTAAGGTTTGGGGTTTAAAGTTCAAGTTTTATGATTTAGGGATTTGGGTTTATGGTTTAGGATTCAGTGTTAAGGAGGTTTTATGGTTTATGGTTTAGGATTTAGGGTTGTAGGCTTAGTGTTTAGAATGCTGGGGCTTAGGGTTTAGTGTTTACGACTCATATTTGAGGTTTTCGAGGTCCCGATTTATAAAAGGTCATAAATTTTAAAAATACCCCGATTTTGAAATAGTTAGGATTTTGAAAAAAAACTTGGTTTTCAAAAAGTCTGTATTTTAAAAGATTTTGAAATTGCTAAAGTATTGAATTAAAAAAGTTCACAATTTTTAAAAATCTCATGATTTTTTGAAAATTTTAAATTTTCGAAAAAATTGTGATTTTATAAAAAGTTAGGATTTTCAAAATAAATTAGCATATTCAAAACATTTGGGATTTAAAAATCTCTTAAGTTTTTAAATTCCTAACTTATTTGAAAATTGCAACTTTTTTCAAAATCTTGTCTTTTTTGAAAATCCCAATTTTCTCAAAATTCTTGGCTTTTTCGAAATCATCACTTTTTGGAAATCTAAATTTTTGTTTGAAATCCCAGACCTTTTCATAATCGTGAGTTTTTTTAAAATCTTAACTTTTTTAAAAACCCTATTTTTTTTGAAATTCTAACTTATTTAGAATTTCTAAATTCTATCTTTTTAAAAAATTGAAATTAAAACCCCAAATTGTTTTTAAAAATGTGAACATTTTCAAACTCCCAACATTTTTTATATCTTGATTTTTTCAAAAATAACAACTTTTTTTAAAATTGTAACTTTTTCAAAAGTCGTGACTTTTTTGAAAATCTCAAGTTTTTGAAAATCCTGACTTTTTCAAAAATCTTAACTATTTAAAACTCCCAAGTTTTTCAAAATACCAACTTTATCCAAATCTAACTATTGTATGTTTTCTAGTTTGAGGGTTTAAGGCTAAGGGGATTCTATGTTTAAGGTTTAGGTATTTGGACTCAGGATTGGGGGTTTAGGTTTTATTATTTAGGGTTTAGGGATTAGGGCTCATTGCTCAAGGCTCAGAGTTTAGGGTTCACGGTTTAGGGTTCAGGTTTAGGGTTTAAGAATTAGATTTTAGGGTTTAGGAATTAGGATTAGGATTTAGGTCTCATGTTTTAGGGTTTCGAGTTCGAGGTTTACAGCTGAGGGTTTTACATTTATTGTTTAGGGTATAATATTTAGGATTTAGCATTTATGGTTTTATGGTTTAAGATTCAAAATTTAGGGTTTAGGAGAAATAAGAGCTAAAGGTTTAGTGTTTATAGGGTATAAGGCTATGAGTTTAGGGTTTAGGGTTTTGTCTTAGGGCTTACAGTTCAAGATATAGGAGGGTTTAGGGTTTTGGGGTCACGATTTCAAAAATATCACAATTTTTAAACTGTTAGGATTTTGAAAAAGTCATGATTTTCAAAAAGTTTGTATTTTCATATATTTTCTAAAAAGTTGGAATTTTGAAAATGTTAGGATTTTTTTTAAAATTAGGATATTCAAAACATTTGGGATTTAAAAATATCTTTAGTTTTTTAATTCCTGAGTTATTTGAAAATTTCATCTTTTTTAAAAATATTGTCTTTTTTTAAAATCCAAACTTTCTCAAAATTCTTGGCTTTTTAAAAATCAAGACTTTTTTGAAATCCAAATTTTTGTTTAAGGTTCAAGGTTATGAGTTTATGGTATATGGCTCAGGGGATTTAGTGTTTAGGGTTTAGGTGTTTGGGCTTAGAATTCAAGGTTTAGAGTTTAGTGTTTAGTGTTTAGGGATTAGGGCTCAGGGTTCGCTGATAGAGGTTTAGGGTTTGGGGTTGGAGGTTTACGGTTGAGGGTTTTAAATTTAGGGTTTAGGGCTCATAGTTTAAGATTGAGGGTTTAGTATTTAGGATTTAGCATTTAGGATTTAAGACTCAAATTTACGGTTTAGGAGCAATTAGAGCTTAAGGTTTATGGTTTATAGGTTATATAACACTCACATTGCAGAGTTTAGGGCATAAGGGTTAGGGTTTAGGGTTTAGGTCTTAATGTTCATGGTTGAGTGTCAACGGCTCGAGGTTTGAGCTTTGGGGTTATGAGTTTAGGGTTTAGGGTTTTGGTCTTTAGCTAAAGGTTTAGAGTTTAGGGTTTTTGGCTTAGGACTCACAATTCAAGGTATAGAATTTAGGGCTTTAGGGTTAGGCCTAAGGCTTTAGGGTTCATTGTTTAGGGTTTAAGGCTCAGGATTTTTATGGTTTAAGGGTTGGGGTTTAGAGTTTAGGTTTTACGATTTAGGGATTTGGGTTTATTGTTTATGGCTTAGGATTTAGGGTTTAGGATTTAGTGTTAAGTGTTGGTTTATAGTTTAGGATATTTGGGTGTAGGGTTTAGAATTTACAACTTAGGGTTTAGGGTTTATGGGTCACGATTTTGAAAACCTCGTGATTTAAAAAATATCATGATTTTGAAATGGTTAGGATTTTGAAAAATTCTTTATTTTTGAAGATTTTGAATGTGATAAATTCATGAATTTAAAAAGTTCACAATTTTTTAAAAAACTAGTGATTTTTTAAAAGTTCATAATTTAAAAAAAAAGTCACAATTTTATAAAAAGTTTGGATTTATAAAAAATAAAGATTTTTAAAATGTTAGGATTTTAAAAAAAAAAGATATTCAAAATAATTGGGATTTAAAAATCTCTTCAGTTTTTTAATTGCCGACTTATTTAGTGTAGTGCCCACAATATAAACACACCCAAATACAATAGTAAAATACTAAGAATATTTTTTTTTTTGACTTACATTGCTTACACAATGCCACAAGGCTCCAAGTAAGGAAAACTCCATAACACATACGACACTTACATAAGTCATCAACCCACGTAGACACATGATAACACCATATACATGACGATGCCACATTTTCTCCAATGAACGAATGTTAGAAATAACACAACCACAATAAAAGGGACTTAAGGATTGACAACCCACAACACATCATTACCATGGTTACATCTAGGATACATTAAACATCGAATAACATTATTATGTAAGCATAATTTTCTCCCTCTTTCCACCTACATATTTTGAAAATTCGTTTCACATTTCACTTGTTGTTCAACCATTTAATTTTACTCTTTACCCTTATTACAATCTTCATAATTTACATAAGTATTTTCTATATTTCAAATTACCTACAAGATTCTAATTCTCTCATTCTTGTGTTAAGACTTTTTCTTCCCAAACTCTTATTCAATGTTTAAAATTTAACTTACTACACAAGTGAACCTAACATGATGTCAAGATGAAATCTTGGGATTGAGGAAGACTTAGATTCAATATAGTTTTTTCTGAAAAATATCCTTCGATCACGGAATAGTTATTTCGCTACCTAGTTAATAAAGTTCAATAACTTATGAACTTTCATTTATATTTATATATCTTTTGTTTTCTTGAAGTTTGGTCACACCAAGGAAATACATATTCTTTGAAGACACATAAAGATGTTTAATTAAGTTATAAGGACTCCAAGAGTAGCCAACACTAGCCAAAGATAACACCTATATTATCAACCTTATATTATCAACCTTATAAACCCTCCGTAAAGATCAAAACGCTATATTATCACTAGCCAAAGATAACACCTATAGCTAAGAGGATCTATTTATTAGGAAAATTTTAAGTGATAGAACCACTATTTCACTAGCTCCATGATGTCATCTGGATCCCACAAGAAACTCATTCGATGCAGAATATTTATTTGACTGGTTGCTCCTATATGTCTGGTTTATGTCGATGTCACCTAAATATACCTACTAGCATGATAAACCTCTTTCTTGGAATCGTATTTACTTAAAACTAGGATGTTCCATCGAGAGTAAAGGTTCATTTGAAGGTTTTCTACACTAAGGGATTTACATATGCAGGTTAGTTAAATACAAAATTTTAACTAGGGTTTACTGTTGTGGTTAGGTTCCTTTATTACATTTTCAAGGTAAGAAACGTAACACCAATTGTTAAACAAATAATAGCACAATGAAAGTTCACTACAAGGAATAAATTTCAATTCATTTTGACAATTGTATTCTACGTTTACCATAACAGTTTTGGGATCAAAATAACATCCATGAAAGAAGTACCAATTTCTCAAGCACTTATTAATCTAGTGACTTTTACATACTACCAATTTCAATAATAAGTCTTTCAATATATTACCAAAAATAAACAATGAATTAATTACTCAACGCCTTTACGTCAACATTCTTTCATCCTGCAAAAACCACGTGAGCGATAAATCACTGACATCCACCCTAACCTAACATAAGTATCATTTTTTAGTTTCTCATTTACATATGATAATGATTAAAATTTGCAAATGAAAGAAAAGAGTTTAGAGACATGTATTCAATGCATTTCATTTCACTTCACTTTGTAACCCAGGAGAGAGAAAGAGAGAGAAAACACCATTTTGTTACACAATAGTTCTATTTCACACAACAGATACACTACTATGGGTTTTAAATAGTTATTTGCATGCGTTAAAAGTTTACAGGGTGGTTTGGTAACTCTACGAGGGTTTGCAGCTTTCTATTTTTATATTTTCTTACTAGCTACAAAATATTCAAAATAGGACTCGGAGGCTAAGAAACCACTTCCAAAAGTTATCTTCTGATGAGAATGCACACCACGATTAAATTTCTATGTGTCCCCAGATATACCAAGAATTCCTATTAACTGACGAATTAGAAAAAGAGCGAATGGATTGCGTTTGGCAGCTAGTTTTCTGGGGCCACTGGTCGTAGTTCATTTTCAGTTGTAAAATGACAAAAGTTAGCTTGAGGGACCCAAAAACCACTTCCATAACTGACGTTTGATGGAGCAGCACGCAATGAGACATCCCTTACTATTTCCCCTATATAAAGAGAATTCATCAGAGTCAATGGGACTGAGAACTGGAAAACCATTTTCAAACAGCGACAAGTTTTCTGAAGTGACAAAACAAAATTTGTTCAGTTTGACCTCGTCAAACTGTGACTGGACACCTACAAAATGGCTTCACCAAACTATCCCGAAAAGTGCTATTACCTATACTGAATGTTCCATAAACACTAGAGGTTTGCGAAGACGGGAACTAATTTCTCTATCCAGGTTTCAAATGGTGGTTCAAAATGAAAGCCAACTTCCTCAAAGGTAGATTTAAAGTACACGAATGAAGCTTCACATCTCGTTTCCAAAGTTACGAAG
This sequence comes from Taxus chinensis, assembly GCA_019776745.2. NCBI lineage: Eukaryota > Viridiplantae > Streptophyta > Pinopsida > Cupressales > Taxaceae > Taxus > Taxus chinensis. Next base: position 502,900,691 of record CM034151.1, read on the forward strand.
GGTACTTAATGAGTCTCTGAAAAATACAAAAAAATTAACTTTGGCTTTCCTTTTTTTTTAAGGGAATTGGTCAACATTATTTCTAGAAATTAAGTTTCATTTGGTCGATAAAACAATATTGGAGTGATCAAGATGGGTAACAATTTTCTAAATCATTTCGAAGTGAGGGTGATATTTCATGGTTCAAAATGAAAGACAACTTTCTAGAGGGTGGTAGACGAGTTATAATGACTTCGTGAGTTACGACACGATAATTTATTATTTTGCAATCAATTGAAGGGACATTTAACTGTATTAAAAATCCTAATAATTTAAAATTCTATGTAGTTGTAAAAGAGAACTAAAACACGAGAATTATGAGAGGTAAGGGAAGATGAACCATGGCTAGAGAGTGAAGTCGGTCGAAACAACAGGATTTGGTTCAGCAACTTGTTTGGGCACATCGTCAACCAGATCACGAGCATCCACAACTCCACCATTTAACATACACGTCTATCGATAAAATTTGTAACTACAAATTTGAAACCATTTCTACCTTCTGGATTCGACCCACCACTTGTTGAGCATGATCAAATGGTTTTTTATTATTGTTGTTTGGATAGAATGAGATCTTCCTCCTTTTGTGCATAGTTTTAAATCTTGCAACCATTATTAGACCATGATTTTTAGAGGCATTTAGTCAAACACTTCACATGCCTTAAGCATTCCTCCACATTTTACACATTCTCATGTGTTCATCAAAAAGCAAGCAAACATAATGATTAATTCTAGGCATGATTCTATAAGTGGCACTCATGCCATCGAAGTACTTACAACCCTCATGCACTGAACCTATATGGCTAAGCTAATTAAACAAAAATGAAACTTATAAGGTCAGGGTATGTTCCATAAGACCACATCTCTTTGAGGCATTCTATCAAACAGTCCAACGCCTTTTTAACAGACCCATTTTTTGCATATCCTGCTTTCATTGAAGTCTAGGAGACCACATATCTTTTAGGTATTTTGTTGAATAGTTCACATGCATTGTGTATGCCTTCACATTTTGCATACATGCTTATCTAGGCACCTGACAAGACATTTAAAAATATTATCTTTCCATGATGCTTTGATGGATGTCCATGCGCTGTTCTAATTTTCCCATCTTGGCATAGGCTGGGAAGATAGCAACAAAGGTTGTGGGGTGTGGCTTCAAACCTGCCAACCGTATTTTGCTTGAAATGTTCTAATGCAAATTCAACAAAACCATTTTGTGCATATCCCGAAATCATTGCAGTCCATGGAACTACATTTCTTCCATGTATTTAGTCAAATGGTTTGCATGCTTCCATATTTTGCATATGTATCTGCCAGGGCACTTGGAACTAAAACATATGACAAAATCCCTCTATCCTTTTGTGCTTTTCTAGGTGTCCACGCAGCAGAAGCAGCTCGAGTTTTGATGCAGGCTAGGAGGATGCTGGCATAGGCTGCAAAAGGAAAACATGACACTCCATGGAATGACATTTGGTGATGCATTTCTTTGCAAAAGGACAAAAACACCCAAAGTAAAATGACTTGAGTAAAAACCTGCAACCCAACATCACACCCATGTGCGTCAACATTTTGTAGTATTTTCCCTGTGTGTGAATGAAAGAAAATGGGACAATATGCACGATGGTTTTGCTCTACTTCGGCCCCAACTCACCTATTCCAAAACACAAAAGAAAGTAAAACCCTAATAGGTACGTTTTTGAGCTTTTTTGCCCTACCTCCAATTTGTCTTATTTTATTTTTATATTAAATTATATATGTATTATAATAATAATAATTATTATTATTTAAAATTTGTGACATTTGGACATTGCACCTTTTTTCAAAATTTTGTCTTTTTTGAAAATCCTAACTTTCTCAAAATTCTTGGATTTTTGGAAATCACAACTTTTTTGAAATCCAAAATTTTGTTCAAAATCCCAAACTTTTCAAAATCTTGACTCTCTTTTTAAAATCTCAAATTTTTTAAAATCTATCTTTTTCTAAAATTGAAAATTATTTAAAATCCTACATTTTTTTAAAAATGAATTTTTTAAAATAATGAATTTTTAAATTCTATCTTTTTCTAAAATTGAAAATTATTTAAAATCCTACATTTTTTGGAAAATAATGAATTTTTTAAAAATTATTTTATATTCAAAAATCTAGAACTTCTGGAAAATCTAAATTAATCAAACTCTCGACTTTTTATTGGAAATCTTGACATTTTAAAAAAGTTAAGATTTTGAAAACATGTTGTTTAAAAAAAAAGGGACTCAAACGGACACTCGGAGCACAAGTTATGACATTGTCAAGTTCCTACTAATTTTGGCACAACACTAAATTTTTGAAATCTTGAATTTTTTGAGATTATAACTTTTTCAAACACCTCAACTTTTTTGAAAGTCAAAACTATTTAAAAAATTGCAACGTTTTTGAAAATGCCAACTTTTTCCAAAATCTTATAATTTTTTAAATTCAAACTTTTTTAGAATTATGAAATTCTATTTTTTTCTAAATTTGCAAATTCTTTAAAATCCTATTTTATTTAAATTCACAACATTTTGGAAAATAACTATTTTTTCAAAAATCATGACATATTCAAAAACTTATTTTTTAAAATATTTGAATTTTCTAAAAAATCAAATCAACTTTATCAAAAATGCCAACTTTTTCTAAAATCTCAATTTACTCAAACTCCTGAATTTTTATTGAAAATCATGATATTTTATAAAAATTAAGATTTTAGAAACATGTGGTTTGAAAAAAAATGGACTCAAACGGATACCCAGAGCACAAGTTCCTTCTCATTTTTGACTCAAATGGATTTTCAAGTTCCTGCTAATTTTTGACACATAACCACATTTTTGAAATCTTGACTCTTTTGAGATTATAAATTTTTTGAAAAACCCTATTTTTTTAGAATCACAACTATTTCAAAATTTGTGATGTTTTCTAAAATAAAAACTTTTTTCAGAATCCCAACTTTTTAAAAATTCTTTAACTTTCTAAAATTTCAATTTTATCAAAAATTCTAACTTTTTTGAAACTCCTTACTTTATTAAAAAAAATTATTTTTTCGAAAATCACTAATATAAAAAATCGAGAGTTTTTCAAATATCCTAACTCATTAAAAAATCTTGACATTATAAAAATCCCAACATTTTCCAAAATATTGACTTTTTCTAAAATCTAGACTTTTTTGAAAATCACAACTTTTTGGAAAATCTCAAATTTTTTAAAATCCCATCTTTTCACAAATCCTATGATTTTTGAAAATCGAGTTTTTCAAAACTCCTGAATTTTAAAAAATCCTAACTATCCTAACTTTGTTTAAAATTGTAACTTTTTTAAAAAGTTGTGACTTTTTTGAAAATCTCAAGTTTTTAAAAATCCTGTCTCTTTGAAGATCTCAAGTTTTTCAAAATACCAACTTTTTCCAAATATAACTATTTTAAGGTTTCTAGGTTGAGGGGTCACTGTTCATGGTTAAGGGTTGAGGTTAGGGGTTCAGGGATCAAGGTATAGGGTTTAAGAATTAGGTTTTAGGGTTTACAATTTTGGGATTTAGGGTTTAGGTTTCACGGTTTGGGGGTCAATGTTTACAGTTGATTGTTTAACATTTAGGGTTTGTTGGCGAGAAAATTTATCATGTAGACAAACTTGTGGATTTCTTGCCAATGCTCTGGGAATCCAAGTCCCTTAACTTAACCGGTGTAGCTTCTGTATGTGGATGCACGTGAAAAGATGGATTTCTGTGGTGGCCTTTCGATTGAGGATCCAACAGGGGCACTCCACTGACCCTGCGGTAAAGCTAGCAATCTCTTGCTAAGTAAGTCTTCATTGTAGAAAATAAGATTCCTTCACGCACTAGTTAAAAAACTTTAACACATGCATTCATGAGAAGAAACAACCCTGCAAATAGCAACAAGACCAAATATAATTTGATGAACACAAAGTATCATGAAACCCCTTAGTCAAATAAAGTTAAAAAATCCTTCTTCTTGTATTGATTGCTTAGACAAAAGTTTTACATAGTGGAGAAATGGAAGAAATTGAGAAAGGGGGGAATAAAATAAAATGGTTCTCCTTTGTTCTCTCAAGATGCAATATACTCTTGAGCTTACAAGATCAATCACCAACCCTTTGAAATGGGAATGGCTTTATAATTTATAGAATAGAATATGACTCTTTATCTTCCTCATGAGCTTTCGAATACCTTAATATGACTTAAGACTGTTCATATTCCACTTTAAATATTTAAGTACCTTTTATAATAGCAAGGTGACTTAATTTATATTATGTTTCTAAAGTCACTTTTAAGTGACTTAAAGGTATATCAAAAAGTGTAAACCACAATGAAGAATTAGAAAATTTGAGAGTGAGAGAAAGTTGGGGGAAGAGGGGAGAGAAAGGGAGAGAGAAGAAGAAGAGGATCTCTCGATGAAGTCTATTGATCCTCGTTGATGGAAAGCTCCAAATGCAACGAAGTTCTGAATGTCCTATTGTGCCAAAACTGCCCTTTGAGTGTGACTTACTATTTTTAGACAACGGTCATTTCCACTATTTTCTACTCTGAATAATCATCCTAGCCTTTTGGAGATCTTCAGTGCACACTGCTCTTTCCATAGCGACTTTTGATGAAGACTTGTCAAAAATAGCAAGCATGTATAGGAAAACTACTGTTTTTAGAAAGTGTGTTTCCATTGCTCGATTTACGATGGAATCTACTTTTTTGGACTCTTCTTGTCGTTATGATCACACCCTTTAAATTTCACATAGTTTTGCCCACTAGAATGCCTGGAAATAAATTTTGAAATTTTGACCTGGCAATGGCTTTGGGCACAGAGTTGTCATGGCGGCCGTTAATGGAGTTCAAAATTTGTAGGTCTGATTTTTGTCTCCATTTGCAATAAAAACAACTCCATTGCGATAGGTTTTTCATTTAGAACTCGTGTGCAAGTTTTTAGCTCGTTTCCATTGCTAGAATGATTGGAAATTCGATGAATGTGAGCCGGTGCACGAAGTGAGGGTTTTATTCGAGCAAATGATTCTGGACACCATTTGACCTCTTATTTGTTAGATCTTGATCACCTTGAAAAATGAGGAATTTTGCAAAAGACGGCATCTCGATCTGACTTGTATCTTGCGAGATATAAGGATTTTTCGATCGGGTGACTTCACAGTTATTTGGCGAAAAATCTCTATTTTCTCTTCGTTCTTTGTCATTTCACTTCATTTTTCTATAAGGCCTGAATATTTCTATGCATTCATGGTTTGAAGAGTTTATGTGACCATGGCGGAGTTGGCTCGGAGCAACAATGGTGGACCGGATGTTTGGACAATCACGCACGGAGCCATGGCTAAGTGCTGGATTTAAACTTTCAAAACATGCACATGGATGGACTAGGTGCACTTTTATGTCCATGATGTCCCTGACCTTTAAGGATGTGAGGGACATCAGTTTCCACGGTGGTTAAGGTTATGCCATGTGTCCTCGATCCAACGGCAGGGGATTTACTTGAAAAATACACTTGGGGGCTTAAACTCGGTCACGTGGGTGTACAAATGACTCCTCGTAGGGTTGGACACATTTTTCCATGTCTGATGTCCCTCACCTTAGGTACATAAGGGACATCAGTTTCCACTGTGGTCCTGGAGGTGACACATGGCGCTCAATCCAATGGTAGGGAATGGATGCTCCAAAAATGCACATGGGGGCTAAACTGCAGTCACGTGGGTGTCCAGAAGACTCCCCCATAAGGGCTGGGTGATTTTTTCAAGGTCTAATGTCCCCCACCTCAGGTGCATAAGGGACATCAAATTCTACGGTGGTCCTGGAGCTGACACGTGGCGCCCAATCTGACGGCAGGGAATCATGCTTCAAATAAGCACCCGGGGGCTGAATTGTCAAGTTTGGAGGTCATATGAGGGTCCCAGAGGTCACATGAGGGCTGGGTACATTTTCCAAGGGCTGGTGTACCTAACCTTAGGGACGACAGGGGCATGAAATCCCACCAGGCTCCTAGTGCTAACACGTGTCCTCTCGAAAAAATGACTAAGTCTTGAACTGCCTTTGAGAGGGTAACTTGGAATGAAGATAACTTGAACTCCCGATGGAATTTATTGGTGAAATTTTATATGATCTTGACTAGAAATGGCATTTTTAATCTAATTATGTGAGTCTCATGTCTTAATTTGACCATATGATCCCTGAAAAATCAGATTTTTGATCTGGGACTCCATTTGTACCTAGAAAAAACTACCTTCCAATCATATGTGCCAAGGTGTAGTGAAAAATATTATTTAACCATAATGTAGGTATTGGAATCCTCTTTCTAAATATATATTTTTTTACTTCCAACTCCATCTGAAGCTCTCGAAATCTTCTTCTGAAGCCCAACGGATGTTTTAGGTTTGTGTACTGTCTAGGCTTGTGCACCTTGTTTTTCACTCAGACTGCTCCAAGTCTTGAAATACTGCCAGAAGATAACCTAGGGGGAATGAATATAATTTCCTAAATCACCTAGGGACCAATTTGACATCAAATAGAGGGTGAAAAAACTAACGGATTTGGCTTGGGGTTCCTGGGAGTTATAAAACATGAAAAATTTGACTTCTAGGTATAGTTGTCGTGCTCAAAAATTGTCAATTTCTTTGTTGCACATTTTCACGACAACAATCGGCTCTAGCTTGGGGACATGATATGGACTGGTTGCAGTGAAGACATGACATGGGAATCCAGAATCTCAATTTTAGACCATATAAGTCGTTGACCAGTGCCTTATCCACTAGGCCCTGCGGAGTCGTGCACATCTTCTAGAAAGGAAGATTAGAAGAAGGAAACACACACACACACACAAAACGATAGAAAGGAAACACACAACACACAACAAGAAGGGAAACACACACAATGGAAAGGGGAAAATACATATTAATCACCTATGGTACAAAGTGAGGGATAACCTGATTTCACTGAAATAGTTTTTATTTCTCAAAATTTACCCTTGAAGAGGCAACACCGAATGATGATGTTCTACGAAGCCGTTGATGGGTTCCAGAAAGTATCCTACCCTCCTCAGCTGCTTATGAAAGCCAGGTGCTTTCACAATTGTCTGTGTACTTGGTAGGAGTGAGTCCATGTGATCTTCTTGATGCTCAGGTCCTTGCTTGGAAATTCCACTGCCTTCATGCTCTTTGAAGTCAGTTTCGTCATGACAATTTCCTTCCATGTTTATCCATATAGCTGATTCTCCATTGAGCATCTCATCGCTACCTCAATGCTGATTTTCATTCCAATTCCTTGAATGTTCTAAGTTAATTTCTTTCTCGGGTCTATGCTCAGTGAAATATTCTACATGAGAAACATCTGATTTCATCCTTTATCTCTACTCCATGGTGAGGCATTTGAGTACTGAAGGAAGGGATTGATGAAAACTCATACTTGTGTTGTATGTTAATGACAGGAGTGAAGAGATCAAGAATCAATCGGGGTATTCCGCCACTTCTACTGCATCCAAGATTACTTGCACAAAGTTATGCTTCATCATTTCCTATAGCTCCTCTTTGTATGCCTTTGAAGAATATTTATTTTATAGCTCAAGGCAACTACCCAGAGGGATTAGTTCATCATTTTAGGAATCACCACATTCTATCAATCCTTCATTAAAAATATCTTCATCCTCAGAGGTGTCGAAACTCCTTGATTCACTTTCTTCATCTTCAAATGGGAAAGAAAATACTTCAACTTCATCATTGTATCCACCAACCATTAGCTTGAGAGGAACATCATATTTTTCATCTTGCCTTATCTCAATATGGCTGACCTTCACATTATTTAAGGCTTCCAAATTAGCTTCATGCTTACCTTCCATATTCATGGCTTGCATTAAAAGTTCCAGACTAATCTCAGGGTTTTTTGTTTCTTTTGCGACTCTTAGCAATTATTGTATAGACATTTCTTTCAAAACTTTCACAGGCTCATCAAAAGCTGATTTTTTCTCTCCATAAATTGCTTAACCGAATCATCTTCATCCCCAATGGGAATGAGAATAACTCCTCATCTTAGAAAAGCGTATAGGCTGATTTTTCTTCTTAAAAATCACCGAGAACCATTTCCTCTTCCTCGTGGTCTGCATCATCTAGCGATTCGGGGCTTCCCTCTTGTAACTCGAATCTCCTCAATGCTTGTTCAAAGTCTAAATCTCTTTGGGAAGGCATGTCTGGGCCTATCAAGATGGGATATCCTCTTCTTCCTCCGTTACCACAAAGTGATTCATCTGCTTGCTACCTTGATACAAGATGTTAGCTTATGGGTTTCCAAAATTTCATATTGTGCACCTCGGCTTCTTCTCGGGAAGTAATTTCTCCATGTCTCCCTTCACTGGTATGGTTGTAAAAGACCAATTCATTCAAATTTTTCCTCCCAAATCTCGGCAGAAAATTCTACTTAGCAACATTCCGAATGAGGCTGGGACGTCTACTACCAAAATCATCACTGAAACTTTCTTGTCTGAAAATCTGGTGAGAGCCACCTGTGCATCTTTAACCTTCCCTAAGAGTGAGACCTTTTTTTATTCCAAAGAGTAACAAGAGCCACTAGGTGGAGTCATTGTAAGTTTAAGAGCCTTGGCAACCTTCAAAGGCATCACGTTGTCTGAGGTACCAGAATCTATTATGCAATTATTCAGTACATATTCTCCAACAAGAAGGGAAACATAGAAAGGTTCAATTTTATCAGTCTTTCATGCACTCAAAGAAAGCATGTCCTGTGAAGGAGGTGTAGATGAGTTTGGTAGCATGCCTTTAGAACGATGAGCTACATCATTGGGTGTTAGATTACCACTCCTAATATATCGGATGAACCTCTCGAATTGTTCAAGATGAGTCTGTAAATATTCGGTTTCGGTAATCTACACTTTGGATTTGTTTACATATTCTATGAAGTCAAAGGGAGTAAATGCAGATAAGGGGGGTGAAGGGATTGATTTTGGAGTCTAGATAGGCTTAGGAGCCGGATTTGATGTTTGAGGAATGGAGGGTATTTTGAAAGGCACACTAGGAGCTTTCAAGGAATTATATTTTTTAGGAGCAGATTTGGGTTTAGAAATGGAAGAGACATTGCAAGACTTACTTGGGATTTCAGGAGTCTTCTTACTTACTACGAGATCAAGATCCAACAATGCAAACTCAATCAAAGATGGAAATGGGGATCCTCGACTGATTATTTTATTTTTCAGGGTCGCCATAGAAGGATCATCAAACTTCTTTTCTTTTGCAGTATTGGAGGGAGATGCTCTTTCCTCAGACTGAGAACAAGTGAATACCGTGCATGAGAAATTGGGTGCATCTTCTTCATAACCTCCAGAATAATCACAAAACCTGATTTGTGTATCATTCTCAAACTCATCACTTTCTTGCAAATCACCACTTTCTTGTTCAAGCTCTTCTTCACTTTCTTGAAATCTGTAATTTACATTCATGGGTGGGGCCTCTAAGGCAAGTCTTTGGGGTGCTCATACAATCTGATTTCTGTTACTTCTTTGAGAAGAAACTCGTTCAAATAATTCCCTCTTTAAAGAGGCCATCTCATTCACCAACTTTTACAGCGATGGATTAGTTCTCTCATCTTCAGGATGTTGGGCCTTACCCTTTAATGGATTCTTTATCTTTCTAGAGAGGATGAGATCATCATCTAATTCAATGGCCCTCCTTTGTGCTTCTACAATGTTCCTTGGTTGAACTCTTAGAAGGAGAAATCCTACCTCCGATGATTGAGTGTTTATGAAGAATCTTTTGATATTGTTCTGAGATGGTGAATCTTCTTCTGGTATCCTATGAAGCAATCGTTTAAAACGAACCACGAAGTCTCTCATCATTTCACTTTCTCCTTTCCTTATTTGATCCAACTGCACCAAAAGGTCTTGACAATATTACATTGATTTAAATCTTTCCTCAAAGGCAACCTTAATGTCATCCCAACCAGTGATAGGTCAGGAAGGTAGGAGGTAAAACCATTCTACTAATTTTTCTTGAAGGGACTCCATGAACAATCTTACAACAACATCTTCATGCTGGACACCAAGAATTCCACATGATGTCGTGAAAGCATCAATGTGTTCTTAGGATGTTGTGTGTTTCACCTTTGAACTTTGGAAAGTTTTTGCGGGAACCCATTGGTAGATCATGAAGAGGGGTTCAACAGCAAACGGGCATGTATTCCTTCCCCATGGAACAATGGGTTGAGGTCTTTCTTCTTCATCCGCCATCATTTCTTCTACTTCTATTTCAGCTCTTTCTTCTTCAAATTCTTCTTCTTCTACGAACTCAATGTTCAAAGATGGTTGAAAAATTGGAGAATTCAAATAAGTTTGGATAGGATTGCAAGGAGAACTACTTGAAGTGCCAAATGGAGAGGAGTTTTTAGAGAAGAAGTATGGATTATCTCTAATTCATTCTTGCTGATTTTTCAAAGCTTCAAAATTGGAATCAGCAACACCTTTCGACCTGCTCAACCTGGTGTATCTTCTTTTAGCTAGGTTTTGAAAACTTCTGTAGTTGGAACATGAAAGGGCACTGTAGAATGTGAAAATTCATGTGCAGAAATCAGCAGTGTATCTTTCGGCAGCAAACTTTCATGAACTCCTTTTTTATTTTTTCAATATTTGATTTTTTTTTTGAATTTTTGGGACCTTGCGGTTATATATTGGGTGCAGATGTTGTTAAACCTGCCCCACGGTGGGTGCCAAAAATTGTTGGCGAGAAAATTTGTTGTGTAAAAAACTTGTGGATTTCTTGCCAATGCTCTAGGAATCCAAGTCCCTTAAATTAACCGGTGTAGCTTCCGTATGTGGATGCATGTGAAAAGGTAGATTTCTGTGGTGGCCTTTCGACTGAGGATCCAACAGGGGCACTCCACTGACCCTGCGGCAAGCTAGCAATCTCTTGCTAGGTAAGTCTTCATTTGTAGAGTAGGAAAGGGGAGTGAGAAAAGAGGTAAGAGAACTAATACTGCAGGTAGAAAATAAGATTCCTTCACGCACTAGTTAAAAAACGTTAACACATGCATTCATCAGAAGAAACAACCCCGCAAATAGCAACAAGATCAAATAAAAATTTGATGAACACAAAGTATCATGAAACCCCTTAGTCAAAGAAATCTAGAAACTCCTTCCTCTTGTATTGATTACTTAGACAAAAGTTTTACATAGTGGAGAAATGGAAGAAATTGAGAAAGGGGGGAATAAAAGAAAATGGCTGTCTCCTTTGTTCTCTCAAGGTGTAATATACTCTTGAACTTACAAGATCAATTACCAACCCTTTGAAATGGGAATGGCTTTACAATTTATAGACTAAAATATGACTCTTTATCTTCCTCATGAGCTTTCGAATACCTTAATACTACTTAAGAATGTTCATATTTCACTTTAAATATTTAAGTCCCTTTTATAATAGCAAGGCGACTTAATTTACATTATGTTTCTAAAGTCACTTTTAAGTGACTTAAAGGTATATCAAAAAATGCAAACCTCAATGAAGAATTAGAAAATTTGAGAGTGAGAGAAAGTTGGGGGGAGAGAAAGGGAGAGAAAAGAAGAAGAGGATGTCTCCCGATGAAGTCTATTGATCCTCGTTGAAGGAAATCTCCAAATGCAACGAAGTTCTGAATGTCCAATTGTGCCAAAACTGCCCATTAAGTGTGACTTACTATTTTTAGACAATGGTCATTTCCACTATTTTCTGCTCTGAATAATCATTCTAGCCTTTCTCTTTCTATATAGCCACTTTTGATGAAGATTTGCCAAAAATAGCAAGCATGTATAGGAAAACTTACTATTTTTAGAAAGTATGTTTCTAGTGCTTGATTTGTGATGGAACATAATTTTTTGGACTCTTCTTGTCATTACGATCACACCCTCTGAATTTCACATAGTTTTGACCACTAGAATGCCTGGAAATAAATTTTGAAATTTAGACCTGGAAGTGGCTTCAGGCGCAGAGCTGTCATGGCAGCCATTAATGGAGCTCAAAATTTGTAGGCCTGGTTTCTGTCTCCGTTTGCAATGAAAAAAATCCATTGCGATAGGTTTTTCATTTGGAACTCAAGTTCAAGTTTTTAGCTCGTTTCCATTGACGGAATGATGGGAAATTCGACAAATGCGAGCCGTTGCACTAAATGAGGATTTTGTTGGAGCAAATGATTCTAGACACCATTTGACCTCTTATTTGTTGGATCTTGATCACCTTGATAAATGAGGAATTCTGCAAAAGACGTTATCTTGATCTGACTTGTATTTTGCAAGATATGAGGATTTTTCAATCAGGTGACTTCACAGTTATCTGGCAAAAAATCTCCATTTTTCTCTCTTCATCATTTCACTCAATTTTTCTATGAGGCCTGAATATTGGTATGCATTCATGGTTTGAAGAGTTTATATGGCCATGGCGGAGCTGGTTCTGAGCAACAATGGTGGACCGGGTGTCTGGACAATCACGCATGGAGCCATGACAAGGTAAGGAGTTTTGAAGGAGAAACGAGAGGAAGAAAATGGCTAAGTGCTGGATTTAAACTTTCAAAACATGCACATGGATGGGTTGGGCACACTTTTATGTCCCTGATGTCCCATGGTGGTCAAGGTGATGCCATGTGTCCTCAATCCGACAGCAGGTGATTTACTTGAAAAATGCACCTGGGGGATGAAACTCAGTCACGTGGGTGTCCAAATGACTCCTCATAGGAGTTGGGAAGAATTTTACATGTCTAATGTGCCCCACCTCAGGTACATAAGGGGCATCAATTTCCACGGTGGTCCTGGAGGTGACACGTGACACCTGATCCAATGGTAGGGAATGGATGCTCTAAAAATGTACCTGGGGGCTGAACTGTGATCACATGGGTGTCTAGAAGACTCTCCATACGGGCTGGGCACATTTTTCAAGGTCTGATGTCCCCCACCTCAGGTGCACTATGGACATCAAATTCCATGGTAGTCCTGGAGCTGACACGTGGTGCCCGATCCGATGGCAGGGAATGCATGCCAGGTGCTGACACGTGTCCTCTCGAAAAAATAACTAAGTCCTAAACTACCTTTAAGAGGGTAACTTATAATGAAGATAACTTGAGCTCCCGATGGAATTTATTGGTGAAATTTTATATGATCTTGACTGGAAATGACATTTTGATTCTAATTATGTTGGTCTCATGTCTTAATTCTACCATATGATCCCTAAAAATCATATTTTTGATCTGGGACTCAACTTGTGCCTGAGAAAAACTACCTTCCAATAATATGTGCCAAGTTGTTGTTTGAAAGTGATAAAGTAATGAATTAAAAAAGTTCACAATTTTTATAATAACTCTTCTTGATTTTTGAAAAATTTATGATTTTCCAAAAAGTTGTGATTTATAAAAAGTTAGGATTTAAAAAAAAATAGGATATTCAGAACATTTGGGATTTAAAAATCTCTTAAGTGTTTTAATTACTAACTTATTTGAAAATTGCACCTTTGTTCAAAATCTTGTCTTTTATGAAAATCCCAACTTTTTCAAAATTCTTGGCTATTTCGAAATCATGACTTTTTTGAAATCCCATTTTTTGTTTGAAATCCCAAAACCTTTTCATAATACTGAATTTTTTGAAAAGCTGAACTTTTTCAAAATCCTTAAAAAATTTGAAATTCAAACTTTTTTAGAATTATGAAATTCTATCATTTTCTAAAATTTCAAATTCTTTAAAATCCTTAATTTTTTAAAATTCACAACTTTTTGGAAAATAATGACTTTTTTAAAAATCATGACATATTCAAAAATCTAGAATTTATGGAAAATCTAAATTATTCAAACTCCCGGCTTTTTTTTTAAATCTTGATATTTTATAAAAGTTGAGATTTTTGAAACATGTTGTTTTAAAATAATGGACACCGAAGCACAACTTATGACCTTTTCAAGTTTTTGCTAATTTTGGTGCATCACTACATTTTTGAAATTCGTAACTATTGCAAAAATCGTGATGTTTGTAAAAATCAAAAGTTTTTTAGAAATCCCAACTTTTTAAAAATTCCTAAATTTTCTAAAATCTATACTTTATCATAAATGCTGACTTTTTTGAAAATCCCTAATTTAAAAAAAATAGAATAAATTTTAAATGGCAAATATTAAAAATCGGTACTTTTTCAAATATCTTGAATTATTCAAAAATCATGACTTTTTCAAAAAGAATTGATGTTTCAAAACTCCCAACACTTTCAAAAAATTTGACTTTTTTTAAAATCTTCACTTTTATAAAATCAGGACTTTTTGGAAAATCTCAATTTTTTTTAAAATCTCAACTTTTTTAAAATCCTAACTTTTTGTAACATGTCAAGTTTTTAAAAAAATCTTGACTTTATCAAAAATCTAGACTCTTTAAAAATCCAACTCTTTAGAAAATCCCAACATTTTCAAAATCCTGACTTTTTCAAAGTATTCATTTTTTGAAAACCCCAACTTGTTTATAAATCTAAACATTTTCGAACTCCCAACATTTTTATATCTTGATGTTTTTTTAAAAATAACAACTTTGTTTAAAATTGTAACTTTTTCGAAACTCGCAACATTTTAGAAAATCTCAAGCTTTTGAAAATCTTGACTTTTTTAAAATCTCAACTTTTTGAAAATCCCAAATTTTTCAAAATACCAACTTTTTCCAAATCTAACTATTTAAGTCTAGGTTGAGGGTTTTGGGCTAAGGGGATTTAGTGTTTAGGGTTTAGGTTTTTGGGCTCAAGATTCAGGGTTTAGGGTTGAGATTCAAGGTAAAGGGTTTGGGGTTCGAGGTTTATGGTTAAGGGTTTTACATTTAAGGTTTAGGGCTGATGGTTTACTATTGAGGATATAGTATTTAACATTTAGCATTTAGGGTTTGGGAATAAAGGTTTTGGGTTTATAGGGAATAAGGCTTAGAGTTTAATGTTTAGGGCGTAGGGGTCAAGGTTTATGGTGTACAGTTTTGTCTTAGGGCTCACGGTTCAAGGTATATGGTTTAGGGTTAAACATTTATAAAAATTCACGATTTCAAAATTATCGAAAATTTGAAATTGTTAGGATTTCGAAAAAGTCATGATTTTCAAAAAGTCTGTATTTTGAAAGATTTTATAAAAAGTTGAAATTTTAAAAATGTTAGGATATTTTTAAAAATTAGGATATTCAAAATAGTTGGGATTTAAAAATGTCCTCAATTTTGTAATTCCCAACTTATTTGAAAATTGCACCTTTTTTCAAAATCTTGTCTTTTTTGAAAATCCTAACTTTCTGAAAATTCTTGGCTTTTTTGAAATCCTAATTTTTATTTGAGGTTCCGGATTATGAGTTTAGGGTTTAAGGTTTTGGCTTAGGGAACATGGTTCAACTATAGGGTTTAGGGTTAGGCCTAAGGCTTTAGGGTTTAAGGCTTAGGGTTAGGGGTTTAGGGTTTATATTTTAGGGTTTAGGGCTTAGGGTTTAGGATTCATGTCTCAGGGATCATGGTTTAGGGTTTAGGGTTTATTAGAAGCTCCTGACTTTTTCAAAAAAATTGACCTTTTAAAAATCCCAACATTTTCCAAAATCTTGACTTTTTTGAAAATCCCAACTTTTCAAAAACTTGACTTTTTCGAAAATATTCACTTTTAAAAAATCACAACTTTTTGGAAAATCTCAAATTTTTAAAAATCGAGTCTTTTCAAAAATCTAATTTTTTTTTGAAAATGTCGAGTTTTCCAATTATCCAAACTCTTCAAAATCCCTGACTCTTATAAAATTTGAAAAGCCCAACTCTTTCAAAAATTTCAATTTTTTTTAAAATCTTGACTTTTTCGAAAACCCAACCTTGTTTGAAAATATGTACATTTTCCAATTCCCCACATTTTTAAAATCTTGATGTTAGAAAAAAACGTTGTTTAAAATTGCATCTTTTTTGAAAATCTAAAAAATTTAAAAATCCTGAATTTTTCATAAATCTTGAGTTTTAAAAAATACCAACGTTTTTTTGAATCTAACTATTTTAAGGTTTCTAGGTTGAGGGTTTAGGGCTCAGGGGATTTAGTGTTTAGGGTTTAAGTTTTTTGGCTTAGGATTTGGGGTTTAAATTTTAGTGTTTAGGGTTTAGGGATTAGAGCTCAGGGCTCAGGGATCATGTTTCAAGGGTTAAGAATGAGGTTCAGGGTATGGAGATCAAGGTTTAGGGTTTAAGAATTTTGTTTTATTGTTTTGGGTTTTTGGGTTTAGGGTTTAGGGCTCATGGTTTACGTATGAGGGTTTTGTATTTAGGATTTAGCATTTACGGTTGAAGAGTCAAAATTTAGTGTTTAGGTCTCAGTTGTCATGGTTGAGGGTCCATGGCTCAGGGTTCGAGGTTCGGGGTTATGAGTTTACAGTTTTTTTTTAGGGCTCACGGTTCAAGGTATAGGGTATACGGTGAGGCCTAAGGCTTTAGGGGTCACTTTTAAGGGTTTAGGAATTAATGCTAAGGGTTAGGAGTTTAGGGTTTAATACTTTAGGGTTTAGGGTTTTGGCTTTATGGCTCAAGGATTATGGTTTAGAGTTTATGGTTTAAGGTTTGGGGATTAGAGTTTAGGTTTTATGATTTAGGGATTTAGGTTTAGGATTTAGAGTTAAGGGTTTATGGTTTATGATTTAGGATTCAAGGTTTTGGTCTTAATGTTTAGGATTTTGGGGTTTAGGGTTTAGCGTTTATGACTCAAATTTCAGGTTTTACGGTTTAGGGTCACGATTTAGAAAAAGTCATGATTTTTAAACAGTTAGGATTTCTAGAAAGTCATGAATTTAAAAAATAATCTATTTTAAAAGATTTGAAAGTGATAAAGTCATGAATTTTAAAAATCTCCTGATTTTTTTAAAATTTGTAATTTTCGAAAAAAATTGCAGTTTTATAAATTGTTGGAATTTTTGAAAATGTCCAAATGTTTAAAAAAAAAAGACATTCAAAACAGTTGGAATTTAAAAATCTCTTCAGTTTTGTAATTCTTGACTTTTTTCAAAATCCTATCCTTTTTGAAAATCCCAATTTTCTCAAAATTCTTGGCTTTTTCGAAATCACGAATTTTTTGAAATCCCAATTTCTGTTCAAAATCTGAATGTTTTTATAACCCTGACTTTTTTGAAAACCTCTAGTTTTTCAAAAACCCTAAAAAAAATTAAATTCAAACTTTTTCTAAATTTGCAAATTCTTTAAAATCCTATTTTTTTTTTAATTCACAACTTTTTGAAAAATATTTTTTTTTTGAAAATCCCAACCTTTTAAAAAATCGTGATGTTGTAGAAAATCCAAAATATTTCAGAAATCCTAAATTTTTCAAAAATCCTGAATTTTCTAAAATCTCAAATTTATCAAAAATGCCGAATTTTTTGAAAATCATTACCTTTTAAAAATATTAGATTTTTTCAAAAATTGCAAATATTGAAAGTCAGAAATTTTTCAAATATCCCAATATTTTCCAAAATCTAGACTTTTAAAAAATTGTCACTTTTTTGAAAATCTTGATTTTTCAAAATACCTAACTTTTTTTAAAATGTCGAGTTTTTCAAAAATCTTGACTTTTCAAAAATCTAGAATCTTCAAATATCCGAACTCTTCAAAAATGGGAAAAGCCCAACTCTTTTGAAAATCTTGACTCTTTTGAAAAATATTCATGTTTCAAAAACCCTAACTTGTTTGAAAATATGAGCATTTGGAAAGACCCCATATATTTTAAATGTTGATGTTTTCAAAAATAACAACTTTGTGTAAAATTGCAACTTTTTCAAAAATCCTAACTTTGATATTTTTGATAATCCTGACTTTTTCAAAAATCTTGACTTTTTGAAAATCCTAGGTTTTTAAAAATACCAACTTTTTTGAAATCTAACTATTTTAAGGTTTCTACATTGAGGGTTTATGGCTCAAGGATTTAGATTTCAAGTTTAGGGATTAGAGTTTAGGGCTTAGGATTAAGGGTTAAGGGTTGAGGTTCAGGGTTTGGGGATCAATTTTAGTGTTTAAGAATTAGGTTTTAGGGTTTTAGAGTTTAGGTTTCGAGGTTTATCATTGAGTGTTTTGTATTTAGGGTTGAGTATTTAGGATTTAGCTTTTAGGGTTTTAGTTTTAAGACTCGAAATTTAATGTCTAAGAGTAATTAGAGCTTAACGTTTAGGGTTTATAGGGTAGAGGGCTTGGAGTTTAGGGTTTAGGTCTTAGTTTTCATGGTTGAGGGTCCATGGCTCAGGGTTAGAGGTTCACGGGTTATGAGTTTAGGGTTTAGGGTTTAGGTCTCTAGCTAAATGTTTAGGTTTTAAGGTTTTGGCTTAGGTCTCATGGTTCCAGGTATAGGGTTTAGGGTTTTACAAAATTTCAACTTTTTATAAAATTACGACTTTTTAGAAATCATGTATTTTTAAAAAATCACGAGTTTTTTAAAAATTGTGAACTTTTTAAATTCATGTGACTTTATCACTTTCAAAATCTTGGAAAATACAAATTTTTATAAAAGCATGACATTTTCAAAATCCTAACTGTTTCAAAATTGGGATATTTTTGAAATTGTGACTTTTTCAAAATCACGATCCCTAAATCCTAAACCCTAAACCATAAACCATAAACCCTTAACATCGAATCCTAAACCCTATACCCGCTGCCATAAACTATAAACCCAAATCCCTAAATTATTAAACCTAAACTCTAAACTCCAAACGTTAAACCATAAACCCTAAACCCTAAACATTGAGCCCTATACCTTATAATAGCTAAACCTTAAGCACTAGTAGTTCCTAAACATTAAAACCCTCAATCGTAAACCATGAGCCCTAAACCCTAAATGCAAAACCCTCAACCATAAACCTCGAACTTAATCCCTATATCCTAACCCTAAACCTTAAATCCTAAACCCCAAATCGCTAAAACCTAATTCTTAAACCCTAAACCTTGATCCTCGAACCCTAAACCCTTAACACCTAACCCTGAACCCTAATCGCTAAATCCTAAATCCTTAATCCTAAGCTCAAAAACCTAAACCCTAAACCTAGAAACCTTAAAATAGTCAAGATTTTCCAAAACTTGAGATTTTCAAAAACGTCGTGACTTTTCAAAAAGTTACAATTTTAAACAAAGTTATTATTTAAACGAGTATTTTTAAATTGCGAACTTTTTAAATTCATGACTTTACCACCTTCAAAATCTCTGAAAATACAAACTTTTTGAAAATAAGGACTTTTTTGAAATCCTTACTATTTCAAAATTGGATTATTTTTTAAATCGTGACTTTTCAAAATAGCGAGCCCTAAACTCTAAACACTAAACGCTAAACCCCAACATCCTAAACACTAAGTCCAAAATCCTAAACCATAAACCATTAACACTAATAATTCCTAAACCTTAAACCCTTAACAATAAACCATAAACACAAATCCCTAAATCATAAAACTTGAACTCTAAACCCCAAACCTTAAACCATAAACCCTTAAAGCCTTACGCCTAACCCTAAACCATATATACCTTGAACTGTGAGCCCTAAGCCAAAACCCTAAACCTTAAAGATTTAGCTAGAGACCTAAACCCTAAACCCTAAATTTATAATCCCAAATCTCAAACCTTGAGCCGTGGACCCTCAACCATGAACACTGAGACCTAAACCCTAAACCCTCAATAATGAACCCTATATCCTTTAAACCTAAAACCTTAAGCTTTGATTACTCTTAAACCCTAAATTCTGAGTCTTAAACCCTAAAACCCTAAATGCTAAATCTTTAATATTAAACCCTCAATCATAAACCATGAGCTATAAACCCTAAATTCAAAACACTCAACCCTAAACCTTGAACCCCAAACCCTAAAACTTGAGCCCTAAATCCTAATCCCTAAACCCTAAACCGTAAAACCCAAAATGTTAAAAGCTAATTATTAAACCCTAAACCTTGATCTCCGAACCATGAACCTTGAACCCTAAGTGCTGAGCTCTAATCCCTAAACCCTAAACAATAAACCCTGAACCCCAAATCCCGAGCCTAAAAATCTAAGCCCTCAACCTAAAAGCCTTAAAATAGTTAGATTTGGAAAAAGTTGGTATTTTCGAAAACATAAGATTTTTGAAAAATTTAGGATTTTCAAAAACTTGAGATTTTCAAACAGTTTATGAATTTTGAAAAAGTTGCAATTTTTAACAAAGTTTTTATTTTTGAAAATATCAAGATTTAAAAAATGTTGGGACTTTTTGTTGAGGGTCGTCAATCCTCACCATTAAAAATGTCAATCCAGGTTGGTGTCCAAAGGCTGTATGCATTAAGAGAAGATCTTGAAAAATAAATTCTTTAAACACAAACCAAACTTGCATAAAATAAATCACACATGGAGAAATTTAAAAGCACACTTGCAGGAATATAAAGGCATGCTTGCATAAAGCAAATCACTTTTGCATAAATAAATGTTGTATGAAAGAAATGAAACTTGCATAAATAAAATTGTTGAATTAAAAATAAAAATAACTGAATGAAACACCTGCAAGTTTACAACAGTTTGAATTTTCACAATACAAAGATAAAAACAATACAACAGAATGAATTAAAGACAAATGAATAAACATAAATATAAAAATATGGATCCATCTTTCTTGGAATGAGTGGCCAGCTCATTCCTTGGAAGAAGATTTAAATCATACTTCTGAGATCTCAAGAGTACAGAATATTTGAGAGGAAAGAATAGATCCTTACTTCTTTGGAGAAAAACATTACATATCTAAGTGTGGAAGGTTGCATTTATAATTCATGCATCTAACCAACTCCTTATTTTAGGAAATACAATTTGATCTTATCTTTATTTCAAACCTAACATCTAAGATCTCCATTTCAAAAAAAATATTTAGAGAAATATATTATCAAAGTCAATTCTTTCACTTATTTTAAGAAGATTTACTCCCAAATCTTCTCCTTGCTTTTCGGTAACAAGAATCATAATGATTTTATTTCTCTACATTATTGGAAGGAGGATTTTCCATAAAATATGATTTTCACCAAAATACCTTTCTCGGATTTTCCATTTGACATTGCTATTTTTTATTGTGGAACATTTGACATTTGTCAAATACATTTTTTCCTCAAACTATAATTCACTAAAAGTAAAATTTCTCTTGATTGGTAAAACCTTTAGCAAATTTGAATGATGTTTTTGTTAAACACATTGCTATGAATAAAAACCTATCTCAAATTTTCCATTTGACTTTTTTGATTCTATTTATGAAACTTTTAGTACTCATCTGATACACGTTTCCTTGAACTGCAGCTCACTAAAAGTTAAATCTCTCTTCATTGGTAAAACCTGTAGCAAATCTAAATATTTTTTTGTTAAACACATTGCTATGAACAAAAATTTCTCTCATATTTCCCATTGGAATCTCTGAGTTTTCACAATCCCTCAATAACTATCATTCTATTGATGTAAGTTCTAGAACTAAAGCTATCATTCCTTAAATGCAAGTTTCAGAACTAAATCTGATTTTTCCACGAATTGAATGTTCCAGAACTACTGGCATTCAATTGATATAAGTTCTAGAACTAAATCTATGAGTTCCAGAATAAACCTGTAAGTTCTGGAACTAACTCTGTGAGTTCCAAAACTAACTTTACGAGTTTCGCAACTGACTTAAAACAACTATAACTTTTGCAGGTGACCTCGGATTGAGATGATTATTTTTTAAATTTGATTAATATTTTGATAGGAATCTGAATATAAAATCAGATCTGATTTTAAATATATTGTTCATGATTAATTCCATTTTTCCCAATACTATCATTATCTTTTCTTTATGGCCTACATACACAAGATTTTTCATCTTTTCCCAAATAATCAATAGGATTAGTCAACAAAATAAATAAATAAAGATTTCTAAATAATGAACAAGATCTATATCCTATATTTTATTTTAAGCAAACTATAAATTCCTAGATTACATTTAAATCCACTTTCAAAGGTAACTTGGAATAACAAGATAATGGCAATTTATGACCAATTTATGGCCTCATCAACTTTGAAATTTTTTATATTTTTAAAAAAGTTGGGGTTTTCAAAAAATGAATATTTCGAAAAAGTCAAGATTTTTAAAAAGTTGGGATTCTTGAAACAGTTGGACTTTTTGCATTTTTGAAGAGTATAGATTTATGAAAAAGTCATTTTTTTTAAAATCTCGACGTTTTGAAAAAAGTTAGGATTTTGGAAATCATGGGATTTAAAAAAAAATTGATTTTCCAAAAAATCATGATTTTGTAAAAGTGAAGATTTTCAAAAAAGTCAGGATTTTCGGAAAGTAAGAATTTCAAAAAATTCAAGATATTAAAAAATGTTGGGATTTTTAAAACATTAAGATTTTTCAAAAAGATATGAATTTTGAATAAGTCAGGATAATTGAAAAAAACCCTAATTTTAAATGTTTGCGATTTTCGAAAAAGTATAATTTGCAATTTTAGAAAAGGATACAATTTCATAATTCTTAAAAAGTTCAAATTTCCAAAATTTTAGCGTTTTTGAAAAAGTTGAGATTTGAAAAAAAAATCAGGATTATAAAAAGGTTGGGATTTCGAAAAAAAAAATGGAATTTCAAAAAGTTGTGATTTCGAAAAAGCCAAGAATTTTGAGAAAGTTGGGATTTTAAAAAAAGGCAGTATTTTGAAAAAAGGTGTAATTTTTAAATAAGCCAGAAGTTACAAAACTAAAGAGAATTTTAATTCCCAACTTTTTTGTATATCCTAATTTTTCTAAAAATCCTAACATTTTTGAAATCTTTACTTTTTTAAAATTCCAAATTTTTATAAAATTGTGACTTTTTCGAAAATTGTGAATTTTTAAAAAATCACGTGTTTTTTTTAAAATTATGATCTATTTGAATTCATGAATTTATCACTTTCAAAAAATTTGAAAATACAAACTTTCTTAAACTCCAGACTTTTTTGAAATCATAATTGCTTAAAAATCGAGATATTTTTGAAATTGTGACTTTTTCAAAATCGTGACCTCCTAAACACTAAAAAACTCGAGTCATAAACACTAAATACTAAGCCAAAAACCACCAATCATTAACTCATAAACTCTTAACACTGATTCATAAAACCTTGGCCATAAACCATAAGCCTAAATCCCTAAATCGTGAAACCTGAAGTCTAAACCATAACTCCTAAGTCCTAAACCCTAAGCCATAAACCCTAAACCCATGAGCCCTAAGTTAAATCTGTAACCCTAAATCTTTAGCTAGAGACTAAACCCTAAACCCTAAACTCATAACCTTGAACCTCGAACCCTGAGCCATAGACCCTCAACCATATAAACCCTTAGTCCTAAACCCTTAAAATTTAGCCTTATACCCTATAAACCCTAAACCTTAAGCTTTAATTACTCCTAAACCCTAAATTTTGAATCTTAAACCCTAAATGTTAAAAACAAGTTGGGGATTTTCGAAAAATGAATAGTTTGAGAAAGTGTGGATGTTTTAAAAGTTGGGATTTTCAAAAGAGTTGAGCTTTTCACATTTTTAAAGAGTTGAAATTTTTGATGAGTCTAATTTTTGAAAATCTCAAATTTTTTGAAAAAATCTATTTTCAAAAAAGTTAGGATTTTTGAAAAGACGAGATTTTGAAAAATTTGAGAGTATCCAAAAATTTGTGATTTTGTAAAAGTAAAGATTTTCTAAAAAGTAAGGATTTTAAATAAAGTAAAGATTTTAGAAAAAGGTCCAATTTTCAAAAAAGTCCTTATTTTTATTATTTGTGATTTTTGAAAAAATATATTTTTTAAAAAAGTAAGGATTTTAAAAAAAGTCGGTATTTTCGATAAAGTTGAGATTTAGGAAATTCAGGGATTTTTAAAAACTTCATATTTCTATAAAAATATATTTTCTAAAACATCATGATTTTTTAAATAGTTACAATTTTCGAAAATGTTGGGATTTTTAAAAAAGTTCTAATATAAAAAGATTCAATATTTCAAAAATGTAGTGATGCACCGAAATTAGTAGGAACTTGAAAAGGTCACAAGTTGTGCTCCAAGTGTCTATTTGAGTCCGTTTTTTTTAAACCACACATGTTTCAAAAATCTCAACTTTTTTAAAATATCAGAATTTTCAAAAAAAAAGTCGGTAGTTCGAATAATTTAGATTTTCTTGAATTTCTAGATTTTTAAATATGTCATGATTTTGAAAAAAGTCCTTATTTTCAAAAAAGTTGTGAATTTCAAAATATTTAGGATTTTAAATAATTTACAGTTTTAGAAAAAGACAGAATTTTGTAATTCTAAAAAATTTTGAATTTCAAATATTTTAGGGTTTTTGAAATAGTTAAGATTTTCTAAAAATTCAAGATTATGGAAAGGTTTAGATTTCAAACAAAAATTGGGATTTCAAAAAATTTGTGATTTTGGAAAGCTAAGAATTTTGAGAAAGTTAGGATTTTTACAATAGACATATTTTGAAAAAAGAAGCAATTTGAAAATATGTGGGGAATGCTAAACACAAAACCCTAAATCCTAAACGATAAACCATAAAATCTTAACACTAAATATTAAACCCTAAACCCTCAGAAATAAACCATAAACCCAAATCCTTAAATCGTAAAACCTAAACTCTAAACCCTGAATTTTAAATCATAAACCATAAACCCTAAACCCCTAACCCTGAGCCTTAAACCCTAAACCCTAAATACTGAACCCTAAAGCCTTAGGCCTAAACCTAAACCCTATACCTTATATCATGAACTATGAGCCCTAAGCCAAAACCATAAACCCTAAACCCTACACTCATAACCCCGAACCTCAAACCTGTAGCCATGGACCCTCGACCAAGAACATTAAGACCTAAACCATATAAACCATGACCCCTACACCCTAAACCCTAAACCTTAAACTCTAATTACTTCTAAACCCTAACTGCTAAATCGTAAATACTAAACCCTCAATCATAAACCATGAGCCCTAAACCCTAAATGCAATACCCATAACCATAAACCTCGAACCCCAAACCCTAAAAATTAAGCCATAAATTTGAAACCCTAAAACTGAATTCTTAAACCCTAAACTTTGATTCCCGAACCCTTAACCCTTAACCCTTAGCCATAAACCATAAACCCTAAATCTGAGCCCAAAAACCTAAACCCTAAACACTAAACACTAAACCCTCAACCTAGGAAACTTAAAATAGTTAGATTTGTAAAAAGTCGGTATTTTTAAAAACATGGGATTTTAAGAAATTCAAAATTATGACTTTTGAAAAAGTTGCAATTTTAAACGAAGTTATTATTTTTGAAAACAAGGTTCAAAAAATGTTGGGACTTTGAAAATGTTCAGATTTTCAAATAAGTCGAGGTTTTTGAAATAAAAATATTTCAAAAAAGTCCACATTTTTGAAAAGTTGGGATTTTAGAAAGAGTTCAGCTTTTTGCTTTTTTGAAGAGTCAAGATTCTATAAGAGTCTGGATTTTAAAAAAACTTAAGATTTTTGAAAAACTTGACATTTTCAAAAAATTTAGGAATTTTTAAAAGATGGGATTTTAAATTTTTTGAGATTTTCAAAAAAGTCGTGATTTTGTAAAAGTGATTTTTTTTGAAAAATTCAAGATTTTTCAAAATTCAGGAATTTCAAAAGAGTCAATTTTTTTGAACATGTTGGGATTTTTGAATAAATCAGGAACCCTTAAAACTGAATCTTAAACCATAAACCCTCAGCTATAAACCATAAACACAAATCCCTAAATCATAATACCTAAACTCTAAAGCCCAAACCTTTAACCATAAACCCTACACACCCTTATCCCTAAGGCATGAAGCCTAAACTCTTAACCCTAAACCCTCAACTATAAACCATAAACAAAAATCCCTAAATGATAATACCTAAACTCTAAACCCCAAACCTTAAACCATAAACCCTACACCATGAGATCCTTGACGTATGAAGCATAAACTCTTAACCCTAAACCCTAAACCCTAATCTCCTAACCCCGAGCCTTAAACCCTAAACCCTGAGCCTTAAAACCCTAAACCCTAAAAAGTGAACAATAAACCCCTAGGCCTAACACTAAACCCTATACCTATACCTTGAACCATGATCATTAAGACAAAACATTAAATCCTAAACTCTGAGCCATATATCCTATAAACCCTAAACCTTAAGCTCTAATTGCTCCTAAACCCTAAATTCTGAGTCTTGAACCCTAAAACTCTAAATGCTAAATACTAATTACAAAACCCTCAATTGTAAACCATGAGTCTTAAACCCTAAGTGCAAAACCCTCAACCGTAAACCATGAGCCCTAAACCCTAAGTGTAAAATCCTTAATCACATACCTAAAACCCCAAACACTAAAACATAAGTCGTAATTCATAACCCTAAAACCTAATTCTTAAACCTTAAACTGTGATCCCTGAACCTCGAACCTCAACTCTAAACCCTTAACCCTGAGCCTTGAGCCCTAATCCCTAAATCCAAAAAACTAAACCTTAAACCCTGAATCCTGAGCACAAAAACATAAACCCTAAACTCTAAATCACCTGAGCCCTAAACCGTCAACCTAAAAACCTTAAAATACTTAGATTTGGAAAAAGTTGGTATTTTGAAAAACTTGAGATTTTTAAAAAAGTCACGACTTTTGAAAAATTTGCAATTTTAAACCAAGTTGTTATTTTCAAAAACATCAAGATTTTTATAATGTTGGGAATTTGAAGATGTTCAGATTTTCAAACAATTTGGAGTTTAAGAAAAACCGAATATTTTAAAAAAGTCTAGATTTTTGAAAAGTTGGAATATTCGAAAGATTTGGGCTTTTGCATTTTTCAAGAGTCAAGATTTTTTAAAAACTCAAGATTTTTGAAAAACTCAACATTATCATAAAAGTTAGGAATTTTGAAAACACGGGATTTTAAAAAAATTGAGATTTTCCAAATATTCGTGATTTTATAAAATTGAAAATTTTCCAAAAAGATAAGATTTTGGAAAATGTTGGCATTTTTAAAATGTCAAGATTATTGAAAAATTCAGGATTTTTTTATAAGTCAAGATATAAGATAAAGTTGAAATTTAAAAAGTTTAGGATTTTTAAAAACTTGGGATTTCTAAAAAAGTCTTGATTTTCGCAAATGTCACCGATTTTGAAATAGTTGCAATTTTTGAAAAAAGTTGGTATTTTCAAAAACTTATAATCTCAAAATAGTCAAGATTTCAAAAATGTAGTGATGTGCCAAAATTAGTAGAAACTTGAAAGGCTCATAACTTGTCCCCTAGGTGTCCATTTGAGTCCATTTGTTTTAAACTACATGTTTCAAAAATCTCAATTTTTTTAAAATATCAGGATTTAAAAAAAAAAAGTCTGGATGTTGAATTATTTAGATTTTCTAGAAATTCTATATTTTTAATTGATATGTTAAAAAGTTATTATTTTCCAAAAAAAATTGAATTTAAAAAAATTATGATTTTTAAGAATTTACAATTTAAGAAAAAGATAGAATTTCATAATTTTAAAAAAGTTTGAATTTCAAAAATTTAGGGTTTTTGAAAAAGTTGAGAATTTCCAAAAAGGCATGATAATGAAAAGTTTGGGATTTTGAACAAAAATTGGATTTCAAAAAAGTCAGGATAAGCTGATAATTACAAAACATAAATTTTTTTTAAATCCAAACTGTTTTGAATATCCTATTTTTGTAAAAAATCCTAACATTTTCAAAATTCCAACTTTTTATAAAATTGTGACTTTTTCAAAAATTATGAATTTTTAAAAACTCACAAGTTTTTTTTAAAAGTGTGAAATTTTTAAATTCATGACTTTATCACATTTAAAATCTTTGTAAACACAGACTTTTTGAAAATCATGACTTTTTCAAAATCGTAACTGTTTCAAAATTAGGATATTTTTGAAATCATGACCCCTAAACCCTAATCTTTAAAAGTTGAGTCGTAAACGCTAAATCATAAACCCTAACATCCTTAACCCCTAATACCAAAACCCTAAACCCTCAGCCATAAACCATAAACACAAATCCCTAAATTGTAATACCTAAACTCTAAACCACAAACCTTAAACCATAAACCCAAAACCCTGATCCTTGAGACATGAAGCCAAAACACTAAACCCCTAACCTTGAGCCTTAAACCATAAACACTAAAAAGTGAACACTAAAGCCTTAGGCCTTACCCTAAACCTTAAACCCTATACCTTGAACCGTGAGCCCTAAGCCAAAACTCTAAACGTTTAAATAGAGACCTAAATCCTAACCCCTAAATGTTTATCTAGAGAACTAAACCCTAAACCCTAAACTCATAACCCCGAACCTCAAACCCTGAGCCATGGAACCTTAACCATGAACATTGAGTCCTAAGCCCTAAAGCCTGACCACTATGCCCTAAACCCTAAACTCTAAGCTCTATACCCTATAAACCCTAAACCTTAAGCTCTAACTGCTCCTAAACAATAAATTCTAAGTCTCAAATCCTATAACCCTTAATGGCAAATCCTAAATTTACCATCAACTGTAAACCTCGAACCCCAAACCCTAAAACTTAATTCTAAAACTGTTAATCTTGATCCCCGAACCCTGACTAAAATTTTGAAAGTCCCAACATTTTTTTAATAGATTTTTTTACAATTGCAACTTTTTCAAAAGTCATGACTTTTTTGAAACTATCAAGTTTTTAAATATCTTGAATTTTTGAAAATCCAAACTTTTTAAAAATACCAACTTTTTCCAAATCTCACTATTTTAAATCCTTAGTCGTAAACGCTAAATCCTAAATCCTAAATCCTAAACCATAAACACAAAATTCTTAACACAGAATCTTAAACCGTAAACCCTCAACCATAAACCATAAACCTCAATCCTTAAATTGTAATACCTAAACTCCCTTAAACCATAAACCCTAAAGCCAGCCATGAAGCCAAAACCCTAAACCCTAAGCCCTAAGCCCTAAACCCTAAACCCCTAACCCTGTGCCTTAAACACTAAACCCTAAATAGTGATTCCTAAGTCCTTAGGCCTAACCCTAAACTCTAGACCTTTACCATGAACCGTGAGCCCTAAGCCAAAACCCACTTTTTTGAAAATCTTGACTTTTTCAAAAAAAATTGAATTTTTGAAAATCCCAAAATTTTCAAAATACAGCCTTTTTACAAATCTAACTATTTTGAGGGTTTAGGGCTTAGGGGATTTAGTATTTAGGGTTTAGGATTTTGTGCTCAAGATTCGGGGTTTAGGGATTAGGGATTATGGCTCAGGGTTCAAGGTTCATGGTTTAGGGACTAGGGTTGAGGTTAATGGTTTGAGGATTATGAATTAGGTTTTAGAGTTTTGGGGTTTAGGGTTTAGGGCTTAGAGTTAGGATTTAGGGATTAGGTTTTAGGGTTTTGGGTTCGAGATTTTCAAAACATGTGATTTCAAAAACTAAAAAAGACTCAAAAACAAACACTCGGATCTTTTGGAATTCCTACTAATTTTGGCACAACACTACATTTTTAAAATCTTGAGTCTTTTGATACTATAAATTTTTCAAAAATCCCAACTATTTCAAAAATCGCAACTATTTCATAAATCACGACATTTTTGAAAATCAAAACTTTTTAGAAATGTTGAATTTTTTAAAAATCCTTACTTTTTAAAAACATTATATTTTTCAAAAATCACAACTATTAAAAATCAAGGCTTTTTTCAATAACCTGACTTATTCAAAAATCCTTACTTTTTAAAAAAATCATGACTTTTGGAAAATCTCAAATTATTTAAAATCCCGTCTTTTAAAAAATCTTGAGTTTTTCAAAAATCCCATATTTTTCAAAATACCGACTTTTTCCAAATCAAACTATTTTAAGGTTTCTAGGTTCAGAGTTTAGGTTACGGCTCAAAGGATTTAGTGTTTAGGGTTTAGGGTTTATTGTTTATAGTTTAGCGATTAGGGCTTAGGGATCAAGGTTAAGGGTTTAGGGTTCAGGGTTGTAGTTCAGGGTTCGGGGATCAAGGTTTAGTGTTTAAGGGATCAAGGTTTTAGGGTTTAGGGATTAGGGCTCAAGTTTTAGGGTTTGCGTTTCAAGGTTTATGGTTGAGGGTTTTGCACTTAGGGTTTAAGGCTTATGGTTAATGATTGAGGGTTTAGTATTTATGGTTTTATGGTATAAGACTCAAAATTTAGTGTTTAGGAGAAATTAGAGCTTAAAGTTTAGGGTTTTTAGGGTACAGGTCTCAAAGTTTAAGGTTTAGGGTGTAGGGGTAAGGCTTAAGGATTTAGGGATTAGGGCTCAAGTTTTAGGGTTTACGTTTCAAGGTTTATGGTTGAGGGTTTTGCACTTAGGGTTTAAGGCTTATGGTTAATGATTGAGGGTTTAGTATTTATGGTTTTATGGTATAAGACTCAAAATTTAGTGTTTAGGAGAAATTAGAGCTTAAAGTTTAGGGTTTTTAGGGTACAGGTCTCAAAGTTTAAGGTTTAGGGTGTAGGGGTAAGGCTTAAGGATTTAGGTCTTAGTGTCATGGTTAAGGGTCGATGGCAGTCATGGTTCAAGGTATACGGTTAAGGGTTAGGCCTAAGGTTTTAGGGTTCATTGTTTAGGGTTAGAGGTTTAGGGTTTACGGTTTAGGCTTCATGGCTCATGGATCATGGTTTAGGATTTAGGGTTTAGGGTTAGAGGTTTAGAGTTTAGGTAAAATGATTTAGGGATTTGGGTTTATAGTTTATGGTTTAGGATTCAGTTGTAAGGGTTATGTGTTTATGGCTTAGTGTTTAGAATTTCGGGGTTTAGGTTTAGCGTTTAGGACTCAGGTTTCATGTTTTTGGGTTTAGGAATTAGGGTTTGTGATTTTGAAAAAGTCACGATTTCAAAAATATCCTGATTTTGAAATAGTTACGATTTTGAAAAAGTCTATATTTTCAAAGATTTTGAAAGTGATAAAGTTATGATTTTAAAAAGTTCACAATTTTTAACTCATGATTTTTAAAATAAAATAATTTTCAAAAAAGTTCCGATTTTATAAAAAGTTGTAATTTTAAAAAAGTTAAGATTTTTAAAATGTTAGGATTTAAAAAAAAGGATATTCAAAACTATTGGGATTTAAAACTCTCTTTAGTTTTGTAATTGCAGACTTATTATAAAATTACACCTTTATTGAGAATATTGTCTTTTTTGAAAATCCCAACTTTCTCAAAATTCTTGGATTTTTGGAAATCATGAGTTTTTTAAAATCCCAATTTTTGTTCGAATTCCCAACCTTTTTATAATCCTGACTTTTTTCAAAATCTCAAATTTTTAAAAAACCCTAAAAAAATTAAATTCAAATTTTTTTATAATTATGAAATTCTATCTTTTTTAAAATTGCAAATTCTTTAAAAATCTTTTTTTTTTAATTCGCAACTTTTTGGAAAATAAAGAATTTTCAAATCATGACATATTCAAAAATGAAGAATTTTTGGAAAATCTAAATTATTCAAACTCCTGAATTTTATTGAAAATCCTAATATTTTAAAAAAGTTGAGTTTTTTTGAAACATGTGGTTTAAAAAAATTTACTCAAATGGACACCCGGATCACAAGTTATGACCTTTTCAATTTCTTGCTACTTTTGGCACATCACTACGTTTTTGAAATCTTGAGTCTTTTGAGATTATAACTTTTTTGAAAATCCCAAAAATTTTGAAAATCAAAACTTTTCCAGAAATCCCAACTTTTTAAAAATTCCTTAATTTTCTAAATTATCATCTTTATCAAAAATGCTGACTTTTTAAAAAAATCCTTAACTCTTTAAAAAATAATATATTTTCAAAAATCAAAAATATTAAAAATAGGGACTTTTTCAAATATCCTGAATTATTCTAAAATCTTGACTTTTCCAAAAATCTTGACATTTTAAAAATTCCAACATTTTCCAATATCTTGACTTTTTTGAAAATCCCGACTTTTAAAAAATTATTGACTTTTCGAAAATCTTCAATTTTACAAAATCATGACTTTTTGGAAAATCTCAATATTTTTAAAATCTCATCTTTTCAAAAATCTTAACATTTTTTAAAATTTCATATTTTTAAAAAAAATCCAGTCTCTTAAAAATGTGAAAAGCCCAACTCTTTTGAAAATCCCAACATTTCATAAATTCAAACATTTTCTAAATATTTTTTTTTCAAAAATCCAAACTTGTTTGAAAATCTAAACATTTTCAAAGTCTTAAGATTGTTTAAATCTTAATGTTTCCAAAAATAACAACTTCGTTTAAAATTGAAACTTTTTCAAAAGTCCTGACTTTTTTTTGAAAATCTGATGTTTTTAAAAATCATGAATTTTTAAAAATCCCAAGTTTTTCAAAATACCTACTTTTTCAGAATCTAAACTATTTTAAGATTTCTAGGTTGAGGGTTTAGGGCTCAAGGGATTTAGTGTTTAGGGTATAGGTTTTTGGGCTTAGGGAATTTAGTGTTTAGGGTTTAGGTTTTTGGGCTAAGGATTCTTGGGTTTAGTGTTTAGGGTTTAAGGATTAGGGCTCAGTGCTTAGGGTTCATGGTTAGGGATTAGGGTTTAGGGTTGAGGTTCAAGGTTTCGAGGATCAAGAATTAGGTTTTAGGGTTTTTGTCTTTAGTGTTTAGGGTTTGGATTTAGGGATTAGGTTTTAGGGTTTGGGTTTTGATAATATTGAAACATGTGGTTTGAAAAATAAAAAAACTCAAATGGACACTTGAAGCACAAATTATGACCTTTTAGAGTTCCTGTTAATTTTGGTGCATCACTACATTTTTGAAATCTTGACTTTTTTGAAATTATAACTTTTCAAAGATTCTAAATTTTTTCAAAATGACAACTATTTCAAAAATTGTGACGTTTTGAAAAATGAAAACTTTTTCAAAAATCCCAACTCTTTAAATTTATTTGAATTTTCTAAAATATCAACTTTATAAAAAATGTGGACCTTTTCTAAAATTCTTACTTTTTAAAACAATTATATTTTTTGGAAATTGCAAATATTAAAAATTGGGACTTTTTTGAATATCCTGACTGATTCATAAATCTTAACTTTTCAAAAAAGCTCACTTTTTCAAAATCACGACTTTTTGGAAAATCTCAAAAAATTTAAAATCTCGTCTTGTAAAAAATCCTAGCATGTTTGAAAATGTCGAGTTTTTCAAAAATCTTGACTTTTAAAAAATTCTAGACTATTCAAAAATGTGAAAAGCCCAACTCTTTTGAAAATCCCAACTTTTGAAAAATCTTGACTTTTTCAAAATATTCAATTTTCGAAAACCCAAACTTGCCTGAAAATCTCAACATTTTCAAACTGCCGACATTTTTTAAATCTTCATATTTTCAAAAATAACAACTTTCTTCAAAATTGTAACTTTTTTGAAAATCTCAAGTTTTTTAAATTCTTGACTTTTTGAAAATCCCGTGTTTTTGAAAATACCAAATTTTTCCAAATCTAACCATTTTAAGGTTTCTATGTTGAGGGTTTAAGGCTAAGGGGATTTAGTGTTTAGTGTTTAGGTTTTTGGGATCAGGGTTTGGGGTTTAGTGTTTAGGGTTTAGGGATTAGCGCTCAAGGCTAAGAGTTCAAGGTTGTGTGTTGAGGTTCAAGGTTTAGGGTTTATGAATTATGTTTTAGGGGTTAGGGGGGAAGATATTTACAACAGTTTGATGTTATGAGTTTAGAGATTAGGGTTTAGGGTTTAAAGGTCATGGTTAGGGGTTTAGGGTTTATTTTTTAGGTTTAGGGCTTAGGGTTTAGGGTTTAGGATTTATGGCCAAGGGATCAGGGTTTAGGGTTTATGGTTTAAGGTTTGGCATTTAGAGTTTAGGTTTTACTTTTTTGAAAATCAAAACTATTTCATAAATTGTGACAATATTAAATAATCTGAACTTTATCAAAAATGCTCATTTTCTTAAAATCCTTACTTTTAAAAAAAATTAAGGTTTTTCGAAAATCCTAAATATAAAAAATTCTAGAATTTTTCAAATATCTTGACTTTTTCAAAAATCTCGAAAATCCAAACATTTTTCGAATCTAGCAACTATTTCAAAAATTGCGACGTTTTAGAAAATCAAATTTTTTTTAGAAATCCCAACTTTTTTAAAATTCCTGAAAATTTTAAAATCTCAACTTTATCAAGGGTTTAGTATTAAGGGTTTACGATTAAGGGTTTAGTATTTAGGATTTAGCATTTAGGATTTTAGGGTTTAAGACTCAAAATTTAGAGTTTAGGAGAAACTAGAGCTTATGGTTTATAGGGTATAGGGCTCAGAGTTTAAAGTTTAGGCATAGGGTTCTCAGGGTTTTGGGTTTTGGTCTCTGTGTTCATGGTTGAGGGTCCATTGCTCAAGGTTCAAGGTTCTTGAAAAATCTTGTTATGAGTTTAACGCTTAGGGTTAGGGGTTCTTGTTTATTGTTTATGATTTAGGGCTTAGAGTTTAGTGTTTAGGCTTCATGGCTCAAGGATCAGTTTTTAGGGTTTGTTGTTTAACGTTTGAGGTTTAGGTTTTAGTTTTTACGATTTAGGGATTTGGGTTATTGGTTTATGGCTAAGGGTTTTGGGTTCAAGATTCAGTGTTTAGGGTTTATGGTTTATGGTTTAGGATTTAGGGCTTTAGGCTTAGTATTTAGGATGTTTGGGCTCAGGGTTTAGCATTTTCAACTCAGGTTTCAGGTCATAGAGTTTATAGCATATAGGGCTCAGAGTTGAGGGTTTAGGGCGTAAGGGTCAAGGTTTATGGTTGAGGGCCCATGGGTCAGTGTTCAAGGTTTAGGATTAGGGCTCATGGTTCAAGGTATAGGGTTTAGGGTTCAATTTTTAAGGTTTAGGGTTTAAATATCAGGGTTAGGGGTTTAGGGTTTATTGTTTGGGGTTTAGAGCTTACGGTTTAGGTTTTAGGTTTCATGGCTCAGGGATCAAGGTTTAGGGTTTATAGTTTAAGGTTTGGGGTTTAGAGTTAAGGATTTACACTTTAGAGATTATGGGTTTAGGGTTTATTGCTGAGGGTTTAGAGTTTAGAGTTAAGTGTTAAGGTTTTATGGTTTATGGATTAGGATTTAGGGTTTTGGGATTAGTGTTTAGGATGTTCGGGTTTAGGTTTTAGGGTTTATGACTTAGGTTTGAAGTTTTTAGGGTTTAGGATTTAGGGGTTGCGATTTATAAAAAGTCATGATTTCAAAAATATCTCGATTTTGAAAATAGTTAGGATTTTGAAAAAATAATGATTTTAAAAAACTCCATATTTTTAAAACAGTTGGGATTTAAAAATATCTTCAGTTTAGTAATTCCCTACTTATTTGAAAATTGACACTTTTTTCAGAATCTTGTCTTTTTTGAAAATCCCAACTTCCTGAAAATTCTTGGCTTTTTAAAAATCATGAGCTTTTTTGAAACCACAATTTTTGTTTGAAATGCCAACCTCTTCATAATCCTAACTTTTTTTAAAATCTCAACTTTTTCAAAAACCACGAAGTTATTCGAAATTCAAACTTTTTTAGAATTATGAAATTCTATCTTTTTATATAATAACAAATACTTTAAAATCCTAAAAAAATTTAATTTAAGAACTTTTTGAAAATAATGACTTTTTAAAAAATCTAGAATTTCAGGAAAATCTAAATTATTCAAAATCCCCTGATTTTTTTTTTTAAATCCTAATATTTTAAATAAACTGAGATTTTAGAAACATGTGGTTTAAAAAAAACAGACTCAAATGCATACCTGGAGCACAAGTTATGACAATTTCAAATTCCTTTTAATATTGGTGCATCACCAAGTTTTTGAAACCTTAACTTTTTTGAGATTATAATTTTTTTAAAAAACCTTAACTTGTTTGACAATTGCAACTATTTAAAAAATCATGACATTTTCAAAAATCAAAAGTTTTTCAAAAAATATTTTTTTTCAAACATTAAAATTTTAAAAATCGAAACTTTTTCAAATATCCTAACTTATTAAAAAATCATAACATTTTCAAATAACTTGAATTTTTCAAAAATCTTCACTTTTACAAAATCATGACCTTTTGGACAATCTCCAATTTTTTAAAATCTCATCTTTTCAAAAATCCTAACTTTTTTCAAAAAATCAAGTTTTTTAAAAATCTTGACTTTTTCAAAAATCCTAACTCTTCAAAAATGTGAAAAGCCCAACTCTTTCGAAAATCCAAACTTTTCATAGTCCTATATTTTTCAAAATATTCATTTTTCAAAAATTCTAAATTGTTTGAAAATCTAAACATTTTCAAAGTCCCAACATTTCTTAAATTTTGGTGTTTCCAAAAATAATAACTATATTTTAAAATTGCAAGTTTTTCAAAAGTCGTGACTTTTATGAAAATCTAAATTTTCTAAAATCTCGAGTTTTTAAAAAATCTTGACTTTTTGAATATCCCAAGTTTTTCAAATTACCAACTTTTTCCAAATCTAACTATTTTAAGGTTTCAAGTTTGAGGGTTTACGCCTCAGGGGATTTAGTGTTTAGAGTTTAGGTTTTTGGGCTCAAGATTCGGGGTTTAGGGTTTAAGTGTTTATGGTTTTACGATTAGGGATTAGGTTTCAAGGTTCACGATTTAGGGTGGAGGTTCAATGTTCGAGGATCAAGGTTTAGGGTTTAAAAATTACGTTTCACAGTTTTGGGTTTCAGGGTTTAGGGTTTAGGGTGTAAGGTTGGGATTTAGGGCACAGGTTTTAGGGTTTGGGGTTTGAGGTTTATTGTTGAGGGTTTTGCATTTAAGGTTTAGGGCTCATGGTTTATGATGCAGGGTTTGGTATTTAGGATTTAGCATTTAGGGTTTTGGGGTTTAAGACTTAAAATTTAGGGTTTAGGAGTAATTAGGGCTTAAGTTTTAGGATTTATATGGTATAGAGTATAGGGTTCAGAGTTTAGGGTTTAGGGCATAGGGCTCAGGGTTTAGGGTTTAGGTCTCAGTGTTCATGGTTGAGGGTCCATAGCTCAGTGTTTGAGGTTCAGGGTTATGAGTAAGGCTCGGTGGTTGAGGTTCAAGGTATAGAGTTTAGGGTTTAGGGTTAAGACTAAGGATTTAATATTTACTTTTTAAGGTTTAGGGTTTAGGCTTCATGGCTTAGGGTTTATGGTTTAAGGTTTGGGGTTTAGAGTTTAGATCTTATGATTTAGGGATTTGGGTTTATGGTTTAGTATTTAGGGTTTTGCACTTAGTGTTTACAAGTCAGGTTTTAGGTTATAGGGTTTAAGGGTCGTGATTTATACAAAGTCGCGATTTGAAAAATATCCTAGATTTGAAATAGTTAGGATTTCAAAAAAATCATGATTTTAAAATGTCTGTATTTTCAAAGATTTTGAAAGTGATAAAGTCACAAATTCTAAAAGTTGGGATTTCAAAATCTCTTCAGTTTTGTAATTGCCAACTTATTTGAAAATTAATCATTTTTTCAAAATATTTTCTTTTATGAAAATCCCAAGTTTCTCAAAATTCTTGCCTTTTTAGAAATTAAGAATTTTTTGAAATCCCAATTTTTTAAAAAAATCAAAACCATTTCATATTCCTGAATTTTTTGAAAATCTCAACCTTGTCAAAAACCCTAAATTTTTTAAAATTCAAACTTTTTTTGAATTATGAAATTCTATCTTTTACTAAAATTACAAATTCTTTAAAATCCTAATTTTTTTGCAATTCACAACTTTTTGGAAAATAATGATATATTTACAAATCTAGAATTTCTGGAAAATCTAAATTATTATAATTCACAACATTTTTTTAAACTCTTGATATTTTAAAAATGTTGAGATTTCAAAATATCTGGTTTCAAAAATAAAATGGACTCAAACGGACACTTGAAGTACAAGTTCCTACCAATTTTGGTGTATCACTACATTTTTTGAAATCTTGATTTTTTTTGAGATTATATCTTTTTCAAAAATGACATCTATTTCAAAAATCCTGACGTTTTTTAAAATCAAATCATTTTCAGAAATCCCAACTTTTATAAAATTCTTGAATTTTCTAAAATCTCAGCTAAATTTTTTTAAAATGTTGAGTTTTTCAAAAATATGGACTTTTTCAAAAATCTAGATTCTTCGAAAATGCAAAAATCCCAACTTTTCAAAAATCCTGACTTTTTAGAAATATTAATTTTTAAAAATCCCAAATTGTTTGAAAATCTGAACATTTTCAAAGTCGGGTAAAAGCACAATAAAATGTCCCACTTTTTGGTATGTTTTGTACCATTATAAACATGAATTTTCAGTTTCATTGATTTCCTAAAGGTAATAGCCATAAAACCGTACACATTCATGAAATTTCACAAACTAACCAAATGTTGTATTTAGAGTGTAAATACATATAATTTTTTTAAAAAAAAAATTGCAAAAAAAATGGTCTTTTTCTAAATTATATCATACGTTGTTCCTTATGTTATAAAAGAGAAATGACTGTTCCCGGGTGGTTTTTTTGAATGAAAATTTATTTTTTCACCATGAAATTTTAGATATATGTTCAAGATTTGAATTTTGAGGTGCTGTCAAGTTTTCATATTTTTTGGATTTATATTTTTTTTAATTAATTATTTAGTAAAAATATTTTCAAATAAATGACGTACAAATGTTTATGCCAATAACTTTTAAGATTTATATCGAAATTGATTTTTTTTTTCATAGGTGAGAAGAAGACTTCAATAAATTGTAAGTATAATTTTTTCAATTTTTTTTGATATATTTTGCTATTTTTTAAATTGGGTTGATTGTGTACAATCGATTGTCCTAAAGTACCATATGTTAGGAAAATATAAAAAATAAATAGTAAAACATAAATTTTAAAAATGAAAATTATATTTTTAGAAAGCTAATAAAATTTTGTATTTTGTGTTAAAATTTTGTAATTTTATTCATTCGTTAACCCTAATTTACGTGGCACCTAAGTGGCACATTTTGGCATAAAATTATCCTCCAAATGGATTTAGCACCAAAATGTGCCACATAGGGGGGTTCGCGCAAAGGGGGGTTCACGTGAAGGGGGTTCGCATGAAGGGGGTTCGTGTGAACTCCCCTTCGCCTGAACCCCCCTAAACCCTAAATCCACTGCCCAAAACTATATGAAATATCTATATATAACTCTTTGCCACCAAAATTATTTTTGAAGGGTTCACGCGAAAGGTGTTCGCGTGAAACCACATTCGCGCGAACTTTTCTTGGCATACCTACAGTCAGGTAAAGTTTTCACGCAAAAGGGGTTTTCACATGAACACCTTCGATTTCCAATCCCACCCAACTTCTTACTCGAAGGAATGATTTTGGGACACGAAGTGGGACACAACATTGTGCTTTGACCCACTCCCTAACATTTTTGACAAATCTTAATGTCTTCCAATGATAAGAACTTCGATTTAAAATTAGTAAACTTTTTATATGTCCTTTGCCTTTTTCTTTGAAAAATCTTTTATGATTTTTCACAAGGAAATCTTGTATCTTTTATAAAATCCCAATGTTTTTCAAAATACCTACTTTTTCAAGGAATCAATAATGACTATTTTAAGATTTCTACTTTACATGAGGGTAAAGACGTCAAGGGATTTAGTGTTCAGGGTATAGGTTTTTGGGTTTAAAAATTTAGTGTTTAGGGTTTAAAAAAATTGGGCTAATTGATTCTTGGGTTTAGTCTTTAGGGTTTAAGGATTAGGGCTCATTGCTTAGGGTTCATGGTTAGGGATTCAGGGTTTAGGGTTGAGGTTCAAGGTTTCTAGGATCAAGAATTAGGTTTTAGGGTATTTTCTCTCTTAGTGTAATAGGCCCAAATTTGATCAAATAGGGATTAGGTTTTAGGGTTTGGGTTCTTGATAAGAATTGAAACATGTACCTTTGAAAATTAAAAAAACTCAAATGTTGACACTTGAAGCACAAAGTATATGACCTTTTAGAGTTCCTGTTGGTATTTTGGTAAATCACTACATTTTTGAAATTCTTGACTTTTTTGAAATTATAACTTTTTCAAAGATTCTAATTTTTTTCAAAATGACAACTATTTCAAAAATTGATACGTTTTGAAAAATGAAAACTTTTTCAGAAATCCCAACTCTTTAAATTGTATTTGTTTTTCTAAAATTATCAACTTTATAAAAAATGTGGACCTTTTCTAAAATTCTTACTTTTTAAAACAAGTTATATTTTTTGGAAATTGCAAATTTTAAAAATTGGGACTTTTTTGAATATCCTGACTGACTTCATAAATCTTAACTTTTCTAAAAAAGCTTTTTTTAAAATCACGACTTTTTGGAAAATTTGGAAAAAATTTAAAATCTCATTTGTAAAAAATCCTAGCATGTTTGAAAATGTCGAGTATTTCAAAAATCTTTTCTTTTAAAAAATTCTAGACTATTCAAAAATGTGAATAGCCCACCTCTTATGAATATCCCAACTTTTCAAAAATCTAGACTCTTTCAAAATATTCATTTTTAGTGAAAACCCAAACTTGCTTGAAAATCTCAACATTTTCAAATCTGCCGACATTTTTGTCAAAATCTTAGATAATTTTCAAAAATAACAACTTTCTTTAAAATTGTAACTTTTTTGAAAATCTCAAGTTTTTTAAATTCTGTGACTTTTTGAAAATCCCTTGAGTGTTTTTGTAAAATACCAAATTTTTCCAAATCTAACCATTTTAAGGTTTCTATGTTGAGGGTTTAAGGCTAAGGGGATTTAGTGTTTAGTGTTTAATTTTGGGATCAGGGTTTGGGGTTTACATACTTTATTTAGGGATTAGCGCTTAAGGCTAAGAGTTCAAGGTTGTGTCTTTAAAATTCAAGGTTTAGGGTTTATGAATTATGTTTTAGGGATTACTTGGGGGGACCTTGATATTTACAATAGTTTGATGTTATGAGTTTAGAGATTAGGGTTTAGGGTTTATTTTTTAGGTTTAGGGCTTAGGGTTTAGGGTTTAGGATTTATGGCCAAGGGATCAGGGTTTAGGGTTTATGGTTTAAGGTTTGGCATTTACGGAGATTTAGGTTTTACGTTTTCTGAAAATCAAAACTAATTCATTAAATTGTGACAATATTAAATAATCTGAACTTTATCAAAAATGATCATCTTTCTTAAAATCCTTACTTTTAAAAAAAATTATGGTTTTTCGAAAATCCTAAATATAAAAAATTCTAGAATTTTTCAAATATCTTGACTTTTTCAAAAATCTCGAAAATCCCAACATTTTTCGAATATATGCAACAATTTCAAAAATTGTTTTGACGTTTTAGAAAATCAAATTTTTTTTAGAAATCATGGTAATTTTTTAAAATTCCTGCATTTTCAAAATCTCAACTTTATCAAGGATTTAGTATTAAGGGTTTACGATTAATTCAAAGTATTAGTATTTAGGATTTAGCATTTAGGATTTTAGGGTTTAAGACTCAAAATAGAGTTTAGGAGAAAGTCTAGAGAACTTATGGTTCATAGGGTATAGGGCTCACAAGTTTAAAGTTTAGGCATAGGGGTCTCAAGTCCTTTGGGTTTTGGTCTCTATGCAGCCAAATTAAGAACAACCAGATAGACTGCAATAAAATGAACTCAAAAAGAAAATAGATCTCCTTCTTCGTTAACCAATAATGAATTACAATGTTTCCTAAATAGGAAAATAACTCCCAACTCGAGTTTCCAAGTAAACTCTAGCTAACTCTGACTAAATCTACTCTAGGTGGCGGAAATTACTATTTTTAGCAGTTTACTAGAACCTGCTATTCTTAGTAAGTTCGCATGCTTATTCCTACGGGCACAGAAATTGCCACGCATCTTCTACATCCCTAAATTAGAGGAATTGCCAACTTTCTAACTCAAAATGCAATTAATAGACTAAAATTAACTAATGCTCAAAAATAGGAAAAAACCAAACTATAACTTAAATCCTAATTTTCGGCCTCAAGATGGCGGATTTAGGGCCCGAAAACGTGTCGAAAACTTGCCCCAACCGGTAGGGCGGGTTGCCGCTGCGTTCGTCTCATCAAAACACGTGGTTTCAAAAAAAAAACGGACTCAAACGGACACCCGGAGCTCAAGTTATGACCTTGTCAAGTTCCTGCTAATTCGGGCGCATCATTCTCCCCTGCTTGAAAAAAACGCAGCTCCTGCAAGTTGTCTTCTTCAAACTGCTTCCATTTATCTGCATCCAACTTCTGAATCTCTGACTCTGTGACCCAAGTATTGTCCTCTTGTTCCAGTCCTCTCCAATGTACCAAATATTTGTTGTATTTCCCATGTCGCGTGTCCATTGTTTTCTTATCTAGAATCTGATCCACTTCTTCTTTCTTCTTCACCGGAACCTGCTGCCGCCAATCTACTACTTCATCAGCATCATCCCTTTCTGCACCATCCCCATGAAAAGAATACAAATCTGAAACATTAAACACTGGAGAAATATCAAAATTATCTGGCAATTCTACCTCATAAGCATTATCGTTTATTTTTTTCACGATTTTGCAGGGTCCAATCTTCTTGTACTTCAGCTTGTTATAGGTTCCTCTTGGAAACCTTTCCTTCCGCAGATATACCATAACCAACTCACCAACTGTAAATACCTTTCTCCGTCTGTGCACATCTGCTATTTCCTTATACTTGTCATTACTATTTTGCAGCTTCTTCCGCACTTCTTCCTGCAATTGTTGTATATGTTCGGCAAATGCTTCGGCATCATCACTGACTCTGCCATCAACGGGTAGCTGTACCAAATCTAATACCCCATTTGGATTACTCCCATACACAATTGAAAATGGAGACTTTCCCGTGGATCTGTTTATGGAACTGTTATATGCAAACTCAGCTTGCGGTAATGCTAAGTCCCATTGTTTCGGCTTTTCCCCAACAATGCACCTTAACAGGTTTCCCAAACTCCTATTTACCACCTCTGTTTGCCCATCAGTCTGTGGATGATAAGCACTACTGAACTGTAGTTGAGTACCAAATTTCTTCCATAAAGTCCGCCAGAAGTGACTTAAGAACCTTGTGTCCCTATCTGAAGTAATGGTTTTTGGAACACCATGCAAACGAACAACTTCTCTGAAAAACAAATCTGCTACGCCTGTTGCATCGCTTGTTTTCTTGCAAGCAATAAAATGAACCATCTTAGAAAACCTATCAACAACCACAAAAATGGAATCATTACCTCGTTGTGTTTTTGGTAATCCCAAAACAAAGTCCATACTCAGATCTGTCCACGACCCTTTAGGAACAGGCAACGGCATATACAACCCTGTATTCTGTGCATGGCCTTTCGAGACTTGGCAAATTCGACATCTCTCCACATATCTTACCACATCTCTTTTCAGCTTTGGCCAATAGTATTTGTCTGCTACCAAGGCTATCGTCTTATCCTTACCAAAATGCCCAGCCAACCCTCCGCTATGCAACTCTTTCACTATATTTTCTCTCATAGACCCAACTGGAATACATAGTTGGCGTCCCTTGAATAGGTAGCCATCCTGTAAACTATACTCATCCAGGACATCTCCTACATTGTCTGACAATGGACTAATTAGTCTTTCAACAATATCCTTGAAATCAGAATCAGAAGAATACAAACCCTTTATTGCTTCAAAACCCACCACCTCATTTTCCATAGTGGTAAACAAAGTCACACGCCTACTCAATGCATCTGCAACTTGATTCTGTTTTCCGGATTTATGTTTTAGAGAAAAAGTATATCCCTGCAAAAATGATACCCACTTTGCATGCCTACTATTCAACTTCTTTTGGGTATTCACATACTTCAGGGCTATGTGGTCTGTAAATAACACAAACTCCTTAGGCACTAAGTAATGCCTCCAATGCCTTAATGCTTGTACAATTGCATAAAATTCCACATCATAAGTAGAGTAGTTCTTTCTTACCTCATTTAGTTTCTCACTAAAGAAAGCTACTGGCTTTCCTCCTTGACTTAGAACAGCTCCAATACCCACATGTGAGGCGTCACAATCAACCTCGAACACTTTATCAAAATCTGGTAGTGCCAAAATGGGTGCCTCTGTCACCTTCTTCTTCAAGAATTGAAAACTATCCTCAGCTGCCTTTGTCCACAAAAACTCCCTTCCTTTTGTGCAATCTGTGATAGGTGCTACAATACTGCTGAAATTTTTAATAAATTTTCTGTAAAATGTTGCTAGACCATGAAAGCTCCTTACCTCTGTTATACTCCGTGGAGTAGGCCATTCAATAATTGCCTTTATCTTTTCTGAGTCCATCTGTACCCCACCTGCTGAAATAATAAAGCCCAAGAATACCAAGCTCTCTTGCATAAATGTGCACTTCTTCATATTTGCATAGAGTTT
Organism: Taxus chinensis; assembly: GCA_019776745.2. Classification (NCBI taxonomy): domain Eukaryota; kingdom Viridiplantae; phylum Streptophyta; class Pinopsida; order Cupressales; family Taxaceae; genus Taxus; species Taxus chinensis. Next base: position 502,944,951 of record CM034151.1, read on the forward strand.
CTCTTTCCTTAACACTTCAAATACCAATCTTAGATGCCTCAAATGTTCTTCTTTAGTTTTACTAAAGATCAAGATATCATCAAAATAAACCACAACAAACTTACCATTATACTCCCGTAGCACGGTGTTCATCAATCTCATAAAAGTACTAGGTGCATTGGATAACCCGAATGGCATCACCAACCACTCATATAATCCATTTCCTGTCTTGAATGCTGTTTTCCACTCATCTCCTTCTCTGATCCGAATCTGATGATAACCGCTTCGAAGATCAATCTTGGTGAAATAATTAGATCCGGCAAGCACATCCATCATATCATCAAGGCGAGGTATTGGGAACCGATACTTGATTGTAATTTTATTGATCGCTCTGCTATCTGTGCACATTCTCCATGTTCCATCCTTCTTTGGTGTTAATAAAGCTGGTGTTGCACACGGACTCATGCTCTCCCTTACGACCCCCTTTCGCACGAGCTCTGCCACTTGCCTATTCAACTCTGCATGTAATGTCGGGCTCATCCTATAAGCCGCTTGATTTGGGAGTGAAGACCCTGGAATCAAATCCATGTGGTGTTGAATATCTCTTTTGGGTGGTAATCCATCTGGTAGCTCATCAGGAATAACATCTGAAAATTCTTCTATTAATTCTGATGTTTCTATTGGTATTTGAGCACTTACAAGTTCATCCTTATTTGCAACTAGTGCATAACAGAAACCGGTTGCCTTTGCCTCCTTCACAAATTCCTTTGCAGAAAGCATATTTTCAGCCTTCCCCTCTTCTTTAAGAGGTATCAAAACTATTTTTGTGCCATCCTTCCAGAAAGTATAAGTATTTTTTCCCCCATCATGAATAACTTTTCTATCAAATTGCCATGGTCTTCCTAGCAGTATATGACATGCATCCATAGGAATAACATCACACCAAATCTCATCCTTATAACTGTTCCCAATAGAAAAGCTTATTAAACATCTCTTATCAACAGTAACTTCATTACCCTTCTTAAACCATGCAATACGATAAGGGTTAGGATTCTTCTCACAATGCAGACCCAATTTATCGACCATCTCATTTGAAACCATGTTCTCACAACTACCACCATCAATAATAACATTACATACCTTTCCTCCTGAAGTGCATCTTGTTCTGAAAATATTTGTACGTAGCCATGCATCCCCCTTGACCTCCTTTCTTGGAGCAATCATTGTCCTCTTGATCATCAAATTTTCTCCAACATCTGGTGGAATTTCGAGGTCCTGTTCATCTTCTACTTGCTCAGCTTCAACAAGATTTACTCTTGGAGCATCTCCTTGCCTTTTGTCATGTGTATAATTATGTGGGCATTCAAAAGCCCGATGCCCTTCTTCACCACATTTGTAACAAACAAATGGTCTTCGTGGAGCCTCCCATCCTCTATCGCCAGCATATCCTCTACCCCTAGAAAATCCTCTGCCTCTTTGTTGATTCTGGAAATCTTGTCTCGTATCCTCTTGCTTTTCCCATCCACGAGATGATTCTCCCCTACCTTGGCTGAAACCAGCTCGTCCCCGAAAGGAAGATGAGGCCCCCCTATTCATTCCAGGTGATCGCCTAAAACTTTGACGATTTTGTTTTTCCTCAGCCTTTAAGGCTAATTGATAGGCATCCTCCATGCTTTTAATCCTATGCATACTTATCTCATCTTGAATAGAAAATTTTAATCCATTAACATACCTCGCAGCCATTTGTTCCTCAGTTTCTTCATGCTCTACACGAATGGACAACTTGTAGAACTCATCTGTGTATTCTTGCACTGTTTGTAAGTTCTGTCTGAGATTCTGAAACCTCCTGTAAAGGGTTTGTGCATAATCCACAGGTAGAAATTTATCTTTTAGCTTCTTCTCCATCTTACTCCACGTCCTAATTCTTTCTTTCCCCTTTCTTGACCGCTCTTTCTGTAGGTGATCCCACCATAACATAGCATGACCTTTCAATTTCGTGCATGCAAATTTTACCTTCTTTTCTTCTGACATAGCCTTCCACTCAAAAAATTTTCCCATGCTATTCAACCAGTCTATCAGCTCCTCTGGTTTTAGACTACCACCATACTCTGAAACATCAACTCTTATCCCATCATTCTTTCCTTCTAATGCTCGAAGCATCCTTTCTTCAAAAGCTAATGGTGGTGCTTGCGTTTCCTCCTCTTCACAAACTTCTTCTTCATCTGTGTCATCTCCACCTTGATTTCCTCTTTGGGTTATCATTGCAGCAAGCGCAGCAACTTGTCTCTGTAGATCTTGCATATTTCTATTCATCTGGGCAATACCGCCTCCTCTTCCTCTTCCTCTTCCTGCCATTTTTAAACAAAATACTCGAACCAGCTCTGATACCAGATAATGCAGCCAAATTAAGAACAACCAGATAGACTGCAATAAAATGAACTCCAAAAGAAAATAGATCTCCTTCTTCGTTAACCAATAATGAATTACAATGTTTCCTAAATAGGAAAATAACTCCCAACTCGAGTTTCCAAGTAAACTCTAGCTAACTCTGACTAAATCTACTCTAGGTGGCGGAAATTACTATTTTTAGCAGTTTACTAGAACCTGCTATTCTTAGTAAGTTCGCATGCTTATTCCTACGGGCACAGAAATTGCCACGCATCTTCTACATCCCTAAATTAGAGGAATTGCCAACTTTCTAACTCAAAATGCAATTAATAGACTAAAATTAACTAATGCTCAAAAATAGGAAAAAACCAAACTATAACTTAAATCCTAATTTTCGGCCTCAAGATGGCGGATTTAGGGCCCGAAAACGTGTCGAAAACTTGCCCCAACCGGTAGGGCTGGTTGCCGCTGCGTTCGTCTCATCAAAACACGTGGTTTCAAAAAAAAAAACGGACTCAAACGGACACCCGGAGCTCAAGTTATGACCTTGTCAAGTTCCTGCTAATTCGGGCGCATCATTCTCCCCTGCTTGAAAAAAACGCAGCTCCTGCAAGTTGTCTTCTTCAAACTGCTTCCATTTATCTGCATCCAACTTCTGAATCTCTGACTCTGTGACCCAAGTATTGTCCTCTTGTTCCAGTCCTTTCCAATGTACCAAATATTTGTTGTATTTCCCATGTCGCGTGTCCATTGTTTTCTTATCTAGAATCTGATCCACTTCTTCTTTCTTCTTCACCGGAACCTGCTGCCGCCAATCTACTACTTCATCAGCATCATCCCTTTCTGCACCATCCCCATGAAAAGAATACAAATCTGAAACATTAAACACTGGAGAAATATCAAAATTCCCTGGCAATTCTACCTCATAAGCATTATCGTTTATTTTTTTCACGATTTTGCAGGGTCCAATCTTCTTGTACTTCAGCTTGTTATAGGTTCCTCTTGGAAACCTTTCCTTCCGCAGATATACCATAACCAACTCACCAACTGTAAATACCTTTCTCCGTCTGTGCACATCTGCTATTTCCTTATACTTGTCATTACTATTTTGCAGCTTCTTCCGCACTTCTTCCTGCAATTGTTGTATATGTTCGGCAAATGCTTCTGCATCATCACTGACTCTGCCATCAACGGGTAGCTGTACCAAATCTAATACCCCATTTGGATTACTCCCATACACAATTGAAAATGGAGACTTTCCCGTGGATCTGTTTATGGAACTGTTATATGCAAACTCAGCTTGCGGTAATGCTAAGTCCCATTGTTTCGGCTTTTCCCCAACAATGCACCTTAACAGGTTTCCCAAACTCCTATTTACCACCTCTGTTTGCCCATCAGTCTGTGGATGATAAGCACTACTGAACTGTAGTTGAGTACCAAATTTCTTCCATAAAGTCCGCCAGAAGTGACTTAAGAACCTTGTGTCCCTATCTGAAGTAATGGTTTTTGGAACACCATGCAAACGAACAACTTCTCTGAAAAACAAATCTGCTACGCCTGTTGCATCGCTTGTTTTCTTGCAAGCAATAAAATGAACCATCTTAGAAAACCTATCAACAACCACAAAAATGGAATCATTACCTCGTTGTGTTTTTGGTAATCCCAAAACAAAGTCCATACTCAGATCTGTCCACGACCCTTTAGGAACAGGCAACGGCATATACAACCCTGTATTCTGTGCATGGCCTTTCGAGACTTGGCAAATTCGACATCTCTCCACATATCTTACCACATCTCTTTTCAGCTTTGGCCAATAGTATTTGTCTGCTACCAAGGCTATCGTCTTATCCTTACCAAAATGCCCAGCCAACCCTCCGCTATGCAACTCTTTCACTATATTTTCTCTCATAGACCCAACTGGAATACATAGTTGGCGTCCCTTGAATAGGTAGCCATCCTGTAAACTATACTCATCCAGGACATCTCCTACATTGTCTGACAATGGACTAATTAGTCTTTCAACAATATCCTTGAAATCAGAATCAGAAGAATACAAACCCTTTATTGCTTCAAAACCCACCACCTCATTTTCCATAGTGGTAAACAAAGTCACACGCCTACTCAATGCATCTGCAACTTGATTCTGTTTTCCGGATTTATGTTTTAGAGAAAAAGTATATCCCTGCAAAAATGATACCCACTTTGCATGCCTACTATTCAACTTCTTTTGGGTATTCACATACTTCAGGGCTATGTGGTCTGTAAATAACACAAACTCCTTAGGCACTAAGTAATGCCTCCAATGCCTTAATGCTTGTACAATTGCATAAAATTCCACATCATAAGTAGAGTAGTTCTTTCTTACCTCATTTAGTTTCTCACTAAAGAAAGCTACTGGCTTTCCTCCTTGACTTAGAACAGCTCCAATACCCACATGTGAGGCGTCACAATCAACCTCGAACACTTTATCAAAATCTGGTAGTGCCAAAATGGGTGCCTCTGTCACCTTCTTCTTCAAGAATTGAAAACTATCCTCAGCTGCCTTTGTCCACAAAAACTCCCTTCCTTTTGTGCAATCTGTGATAGGTGCTACAATACTGCTGAAATTTTTAATAAATTTTCTGTAAAATGTTGCTAGACCATGAAAGCTCCTTACCTCTGTTATACTCCGTGGAGTAGGCCATTCAATAATTGCCTTTATCTTTTCTGAGTCCATCTGTACCCCACCTGCTGAAATAATAAAGCCCAAGAATACCAAGCTCTCTTGCATAAATGTGCACTTCTTCATATTTGCATAGAGTTTCTCTTTCCTTAACACTTCAAATACCAATCTTAGATGCCTCAAATGTTCTTCTTTAGTTTTACTAAAGATCAAGATATCATCAAAATAAACCACAACAAACTTACCATTATACTCCCGTAGCACGGTGTTCATCAATCTCATAAAAGTACTAGGTGCATTGGATAACCCGAATGGCATCACCAACCACTCATATAATCCATTTCCTGTCTTGAATGTTGTTTTCCACTCATCTCCTTCTCTGATCCGAATCTGATGATAACCGCTTCGAAGATCAATCTTGGTGAAATAATTAGATCCAGCAAGCACATCCATCATATCATCAAGGCGAGGTATTGGGAACCGATACTTGATTGTAATTTTATTGATCGCTCTGCTATCCGTGCACATTCTCCATGTTCCATCCTTCTTTGGTGTTAATAAAGCTGGTGTTGCACACGGACTCATGCTCTCCCTTACGACCCCCTTTCGCACGAGCTCTGCCACTTGCCTATTCAACTCTGCATGTAATGTCGGGCTCATCCTATAAGCCGCTTGATTTGGGAGTGAAGACCCTGGAATCAAATCCATGTGGTGTTGAATATCTCTTTTGGGTGGTAATCCATCTGGTAGCTCATCAGGAATAACATCTGAAAATTCTTCTATTAATTCTGATGTTTCTATTGGTATTTGAGCACTTACAAGTTCATCCTTATTTGCAACTAGTGCATAACAGAAACCGGTTGCCTTTGCCTCCTTCACAAATTCCTTTGCAGAAAGCATATTTTCAGCCTTCCCCTCTTCTTTAAGAGGTATCAAAACTATTTTTGTGCCATCCTTCCAGAAAGTATAAGTATTTTTTCCCCCATCATGAATAACTTTTCTATCAAATTGCCATGGTCTTCCTAGCAGTATATGACATGCATCCATAGGAATAACATCACACCAAATCTCATCCTTATAACTGTTCCCAATAGAAAAGCTTATTAAACATCTCTTATCAACAGTAACTTCATTACCCTTCTTAAACCATGCAATACGATAAGGGTTAGGATTCTTCTCACAATGCAGACCCAATTTATCGACCATCTCATTTGAAACCATGTTCTCACAACTACCACCATCAATAATAACATTACATACCTTTCCTCCTGAAGTGCATCTTGTTCTGAAAATATTTGTACGTAGCCATGCATCCCCCTTGACCTCCTTTCTTGGAGCAATCATTGTCCTCTTGATCATCAAATTTTCTCCAACATCTGGTGGAATTTCGAGGTCCTGTTCATCTTCTACTTGCTCAGCTTCAACAAGATTTACTCTTGGAGCATCTCCTTGCCTTTTGTCATGTGTATAAGTATGTGGGCATTCAAAAGCCCGATGCCCTTCTTCACCACATTTGTAACAAACAAATGGTCTTCGTGGAGCCTCCCATCCTCTATCGCCAGCATATCCTCTACCCCTAGAAAATCCTCTGCCTCTTTGTTGATTCTGGAAATCTTGTCTCGTATCCTCTTGCTTTTCCCATCCACGAGATGATTCTCCCCTACCTTGGCTGAAACCAGCTCGTCCCCGAAAGGAAGATGAGGCCCCCCTATTCATTCCAGGTGATCGCCTAAAACTTTGACGATTTTGTTTTTCCTCAGCCTTTAAGGCTAATTGATAGGCATCCTCCATGCTTTTAATCCTATGCATACTTATCTCATCTTGAATAGAAAATTTTAATCCATTAACATACCTCGCAGCCATTTGTTCCTCAGTTTCTTCATGCTCTACACGAATGGACAACTTGTAGAACTCATCTGTGTATTCTTGCACTGTTTGTAAGTTCTGTCTGAGATTCTGAAACCTCCTGTAAAGGGTTTGTGCATAATCCACAGGTAGAAATTTATCTTTTAGCTTCTTCTCCATCTTACTCCACGTCCTAATTCTTTCTTTCCCCTTTCTTGACCGCTCTTTCTGTAGGTGATCCCACCATAACATAGCATGACCTTTCAATTTCGTGCATGCAAATTTTACCTTCTTTTCTTCTGACATAGCCTTCCACTCAAAAAATTTTCCCATGCTATTCAACCAGTCTATCAGCTCCTCTGGTTTTAGACTACCACCATACTCTGAAACATCAACTCTTATCCCATCATTCTTTCCTTCTAATGCTCGAAGCATCCTTTCTTCAAAAGCTAATGGTGGTGCTTGCGTTTCCTCCTCTTCACAAACTTCTTCTTCATCTGTGTCATCTCCACCTTGATTTCCTCTTTGGGTTATCATTGCAGCAAGCGCAGCAACTTGTCTCTGTAGATCTTGCATATTTCTATTCATCTGGGCAATACCGCCTCCTCTTCCTCTTCCTCTTCCTGCCATTTTTAAACAAAATACTTCGAACCAGCTCTGATACCAGATAATGTAGCCAAATTAAGAACAACCAGATAGACTGCAATAAAATGAACTCCAAAAGAAAATAGATCTCCTTCTTCGTTAACAAATAATGAATTACAATGTTTCCTAAATAGGAAAATAACTCCCAACTCGAGTTTCCAAGTAAACTCTAGCTAACTCTGACTAAATCTACTCTAGGTGGCGGAAATTACTATTTTTAGCAGTTTACTAGAACCTGCTATTCTTAGTAAGTTCGCATGCTTATTCCTACGGGCACAGAAATTGCCACGCATCTTCTACATCCCTAAATTAGAGGAATTGCCAACTTTCTAACTCAAAATGCAATTAATAGACTAAAATTAACTAATGCTCAAAAATAGGAAAAAACCAAACTATAACTTAAATCCTAATTTTCGGCCTCAAGATGGCGGATTTAGGGCCCGAAAACGTGTCGAAAACTTGCCCCAACCGGTAGGGCGGGTTGCCGCTGCGTTCGTCTCATCAAAACACGTGGTTTCAAAAAAAAAACGGACTCAAACGGACACCCGGAGCTCAAGTTATGACCTTGTCAAGTTCCTGCTAATTCGGGCGTGAACCGCGAGCCCTAAGCCAAAACCCTAAAACCTTTAGCTAGATTTACCTAAACCCTAAACCATAAACTCATAACCTCGAGCTATGGAACCTTAGCCATGAACAACTAAGACATAAACTCTAAACTCATCAACTGTAAACTCTATACCCTATACTCTATAAACCCTATACCTTAAGCTCTAATTGCTCCTAAACCCTAAAACCCTAAATACTAAACCCTCAATCATAAACCATGATCCCTAAACCCTAAATACAAAACCCTCAACCATAAAACTGAGCCCTAAATCCAAACCCTAAACTTTAAACTCTAAACCCTAAAGTTCAAAAAACCTCTTAAACCTTAAACCTTGACCTCTGAACCCTAAACCTTGAACCCTGAGCCCTAATCCCTAAAGCTACACTAATCCCCGAATCTTGAACCCTAAACCCTCAACCTAGGAACCTTAAAATATTTTTGGAAAAAGTTGGTATTTTGAAAAAAATTGGGATTTTCAAAAAGTCAATATTTTTGAAAAAGAAAAGATTTTCAAAAACATTAAATTTTAAAAAGTCACGACTTTTGAAAAGGTTGCAATTTTATACAAAGTTGTTAACTTTGAAAACATCAAGATTTCAAAAATGTTGGGATTTTGAAAATTTTCATATTTTCAAACAAGTTGGGGTTTTCGAAAAATGAATATTTCAAAAAATCAGGGTTTTTGAAAAGTTTGAATTTTCTAAAGATTTGCGCTAGAAATTTGATATTTTTTAAGAGTTGGGATTTTTGAAAAAGTCAAGCTTTTTGAAAAATTCGACATTTTAAAAAAAGTTAGGATTTTAAAAATTTTGAGATTTACAAAAAGTCTAGATTTTAAAAGTGAAGATTTTCAAAAAAGACAGGATTTTTGAAAAGTCATGATTTTCAAAAAATTCAAGATTTTTGAAAAATGTCAAGATTTTTGAATAAGTCTGGATATTTCGAAAAAGTCTCGATTTCTAATATTTGCAATTTTCGAAATAATATTTTTTTTTTAAAAGTAAGGATTTTAAAAAATGTTGGCATTTTTAATAAAGTTGAGATTTTAGAAAATTCTAGAATTTAAAAAAATTGGCATTTACGAAAAACCTTTGATTTTCAAAAACGTCGCATTTATTGAAATAGTTCAGATTTTTAAAAAAAGATATAATCTCAAAAAGTAAAGATTTCAAAAATGTAGTGATATGCCAAAATTAGCAGGAACTTGAAAAAGTCATAACTTGTGCTCCAACTGTCCATTTGAGTCCTTTTTTTTATCCACATGTTTGAAAAATCTCAACTTTTTTAAAATATCAAGATTTTTTAAAAAAAAGTTGGGAGTTTGAATCATTTAGATTTTCCAAAATTCTAATTTTTGAAGATGTCATGATTTTTGAAAATTTCATTATTTTCAACAAAGTTGTGAGTTTAAAAAAAATAGGATTTTGAAGAATTTGCAAATTTAGAAACAGATAAAAATTCATAATTCTAAAATAATTTGAATTTAAATTTTTTTAGGGTTTTTGAAAATGTTGAGAATTTTACAAAAGTCAAGATTATGAAAAGGTTGGGATTTTGAACAAAAAATGGGATTTCAAAAATGTTGTGATTTTGAAAAATCGAAGAATTTTGGGAAAAGTTGGGATTTTCAAAAAGATAAGATTTTGAATAAAGGTGCAATTTTACAAATAAGCCGGGTATAAAAAAACAAAAGATATTTTTAAATCCCGACAATTTTGAATATCTTGATTTTATTGAAAATCCTAACATTTTAAAAATATTTTACTTTTTCAAAATACCAATTTTTTTTATAAAATCATGACTTTTTCAAAAATTATGAATTTTTAAAAAAAATTACAATTCTTAAAAATTTCAAACTTGAAAATTCCTAACATTTCAAAAAATATTTACTTTTTCGAAAGTTATGAATTTTTAAAAAATTAGGATTTTTTAAAAAATTGTGAACTTTTTAAATTCATGACTTTATCACTTTTAAAATCGTAATTTTTTCAAAATCCTAATTGTTTCAAAATTGGGATATTTTTGAAATTATGACTTTTTCAAAATCATGACCCCTAAACCCTATAACCTAAAACCTAAAGTCGTAAACGCTAAACCCTAAACCCTAACATCCTAAACACTAAGGCAAAAATCCTTCATCCTAAACCGTAATCAATTAACCCTTAACACTAAAATCCTAAACCCTCAGCCATAAAACATAAAACCTAAAAAACTAAGACTTCAAAAACCTTAAACCATGAAAAACCCTGGGATTTCTAAAAATCCATTTTCCATAAAGATTTTAAACCCTAAGAATTTTGAAAAAGCCAGGATTTTTAAAAAGTTGGGATTTTCTCATTCTTTAAGAGTCAGGATTTTTAAAAAAGTCTGCTAAATTTTTAGAAAAAGTAAATTTTTGAAAATTTTTTTTGAAAAACTAAACATTTTCAAAAAATAAATTTTGAATTTTTGAAAAGATTAAAGATTTTGTTATGATATTTTTTTAAAAAAAAGGATTTCACAAAAAAGTCAAGATTTTTGAAAAAGTCAATTTTCTGAAAATGTTGTGATTTTTAAAACGTCAAGATTTTTGAAAAAGTCATAATTTTTGAATAGGTCAGGATATTTAAGATTCTCATCTTTTTTAAAAATAAAGGATTTTCAAAAAAAAGTCGGGAGTTTGAATAACTTTGATTTTCCAAAAATTCTGGATTTTTTAATATGTCATGATTTTTCAAAAAGTTGTGAATTTTTAAAAGTTGTGACTTTTCAAAAAGGATTTTAAAGAATTTGTAATTTTAGAAAAAATAGAATTTTATCATTGTAAAAATTGAATTTTAAAAATAGTTGGGGTTTTCAAAATTTTAAGGTTTTTAAAAAAGTTAAGGATTTTCAAAAAAGTGGGATTTCAAAAAAGTCAGGATTTTAAAACAGCCAAGAATTTTGAGAAAGTTGGATTTTCAAAAAAGACAAGATTTTTGAAAAAAGTGCAATTTTCAAATAAGTGGGAATTATAAATTGAAGAGATTTTTAAAAATATCCTTAATCCAAAACCCTAAATTAAATCCCTAAGTCATGATTTTGTAAAATCATTTACTTTTAAACCCTAAATTCAACTTTTTAAAAGTTGGGACTTTTAAACCAAAACCCTAAATTTTTGAAAATCTTTAGGAGTTTTTAAAACCTTGTGATTTTTTAAAACCGAAACCCTAACCCCTGAACTCATAAATCCTAAATCTTATATTCTATATTCTTTTCCCAAATCTAAATTTTAAATCCAAAATCCTAAATATGTTATACCCTGAAAAATGATATTTTTTAAAACCCTCAATTTTTGTAAAGTCGCGAACCATAAAATAATCATGAGACCCTAAGTTGTAAAATTCTAAACCCAAAACCCCAACATCCTTAAACAACTAATCCAAAAACCCGAAAATTGAAAAACCTAAACTCTCAAACTCCAAACCTTAAACCATAAACCCTAAACCTTGAATCGTAAGCCCTAAGAAAAAATCCTAAACCTTAAAATAGGATTTTGAAAAAAAATTTAGATTTCAAAAAAGTCGTGATTTTGAAAAATGGTAAGATTTTTGAAAAAGTTAGGATTTTAAAAAACTTAAGATTTTGAAAAAAAGTCACAACTTTTAAAAGTTACAATTTTAAACCAAGTTGTGAATTTCTAATTTTCTTAAAAATCCAAATTTAAAAAATGTTGGGACTTTGAAAAAGTTTAGATTTTTAAAAAGTTCCAAATTTTCTTAAAATGAATATTTCAAAAAAATTCAGGATTTAAAAAAGTTGTGAACTTTTTAAAGTCAAGATTTTTGAAAAATAGATATTTTCAAAAAAGTTTGGATTTTTGAAAACTGACAAATTTTGAAAATCATCGAATTTTTCAAAAATCCTAATTTTTAAAATCAATATTTTTGATAAATCGTCAAGATTTTTCAAAATCGCGATTTTTAAAAACCGTCAAGACCTGTTTAAAAATTGTGAACCTTGTTAAATTCATGATTTTTAAACTTTAAAATTTTTAAAATACATAAGCCCAAAAATTGAGATTTTTGAAATTCCTAATTATTTCCAAATGTTAAATTTTTGAAAAACTTTTGATTTTTCTAAATCACTAAGCCCAAAACCCTAAAACCTCAAACCCTAAACCCTTAACAATGAATCCTAAACCATAAACCCAATACTCCAAAATCCTAACATAAACCATGAAAATCATAAACATGAATGCCTAAACCCTAAGTCTTTAAACCTAAACCAATATGTTTCATGCCTAACACTAAAACCCTAAAGGATAAACCTTAAAAAAAGTCTTAAACCCTAACAATGAAGATTTTAAACCCTAAATTTTTGAATGTTGGGATTTTTGAAAAAGTCATAAATTTTAAAAAGTTGGGAATTTAAAAAGACTAGGTTTTAAACAGTATTTGCTAATTTTAAACCTTAAAGATAGAATTTCATAATTCTAAAAAATTTCAGGGACTTTCAAAACCCAACTATTTTAAAAAACCGTGATTTTTTTAAAAAATCATAACATTTGAAAAGTCTTTATATTTCAAACAAAATTTAGGATTTTTAAATTCAAAGAATTTTTAGAACTGTTGGGATTTTTAAAAAGACAATTTTTTGAAAAAGCCCTGCAATTTTCAAAATAAGTCTTAATTACTAAAACTGAAGAGATTTTTAAATCCCCAACATTTTAAACACATAATTTTTTTTGAAAACCCTAAACATTTTCAAAATATTTACTTTTTATAAAACTAAGACTTTTTCAAAATTTACGTATTTTTAAAATATCACGAGTTTTTTTAAAAATTATGAACTTTTTAAATTCATAACTTTATCACTTTAAAACTCTGTAAAAATACACAACCCTAAATCACTAACTGTTTTGAATATCATAATTTTTTTAAATCCTAACTTTTAACAAAATTACTTAATTTTTGAAAATCTTAGACTTTTTAAAAATCGCTTATCCAAAACCATAAAAGCTAAAAAAACCCTGAGTTTTTCATAAAAACCTTAAACCCTAAACCCAATTCAACTAAATACTAAGCCCAAAATAAACCTAAACCCTAAAAATCCTTAAACCCTCAAGCCCTAAACATTAAACCCTAAACCTAAACCCTAAGCCTAGCCAAAACCAAAACCCTAAACCCTAAACACCTAATTGTTAAAACCTAAACCTAAAATCTCCAAACCATAACCCCTAAACCCTAAACCCTAAGCCATTGAAAACCTAAACCCTAAATTCCCTAAGCCCTAACCAATAAACCCTAAACCCTGAGTCTTTAAAACCCTAAAGCCTAAATAAGCCTAAACCCTAAACCCTTAACCCTAAACCTTGCAAAAACCGTGAGGATTAAGCCAAAACACTGAGCCCTAAACCTTGCAAGCTAAAGACGTAAAGCTTAAACTTTAAAATGTTCAAATTTTCAAACCTCGAAGCCAGGACCCTTTGAAAAGTTGAGACTTTCTAGATTTAAACCCTAAACCCTGATTTTTTGAAAATAAACCCTAAACACTTGAAAATTTAAAAATTAGGAATTTTAAAAACCTTGAGATTTTACTAGAAAAAGTTATGATTTTGTAAAAGTCTTAAAATTTTCAAAAAATTCTAGGATACTAAAAAAGTCAGATTTTGAAAAATGTTGAGATTTTGAAAAGTCAAGATTTTTTGCAAAACTTAAGATTTTTGAATAAGTTGGGATTTCTAAAAAAACCTGGAATTTTTACAAAACTTATAGATTTTTAAAAGTTATAATTTAAAAAAAGTCAAGATTTCAAAAATGTAGGATTAGGAACTTGAAAAAATAGTTAGATTTTGACGAAGTTGGTATTGTGAAAAATTAGAGATTTTCAAAAAAGTCATGACTTTTGAAAAAGTAAAGATTTTTCAAAGTTGAGTCCATTTTTTAAAACATTCATGATTTTTAAAATGTTGGGATTTTTTAAAATGTTCAGATTTTAAAAAAAAAGTTGGGATTTTTGAAAAATTGAAGATTTTCCAAAAAAAGTCCAGATTTTTGAAAAAGTTGGGATTTTCAAAAAAGTTAGGAATTTCAAAAGAATTATGATTTTAAAGAATTTGCAGGATTTTTAAAAAAGTAAAGATAATTTAAAAAAAGTTGACATTTTCAAAAAAGTTATGATTTTACGAAAAGGTTAGATTTTAAAAAAAGTTAGATTTTGAAAATGTTATGATTTTGTAAAAGTAAAGATTTTTGAAAAAGCCAACTGTTGATTTTGAAAAAGTCAGGACATTCTAAAAAAGACAAGATTTTTGAAAAAATGTAAGTTTTTTAAAATGTAAGGATTTCACTAAAAGTTTTTAAATATAAAGTTGGGTTTTTGAAAATCTTTTTTTTTTAAAACTTTCAAAAAATTTAGGACTTTTTTGAAAAATTCAGGATTTTCAAAAAAAGGTCGGGAGTTTCGAAAATAATTTAGATTTTTTAAGAAATTGGTAAATTATTTAAACATGACTTTTTCATGATTGTTAAAAAAAACCTATTTTCAAAAAAGTCATGAATTAAAAAAAAAAGGATAAATTTTACAAATCCCTGAAATTTTAAAAAAACTATACCCCAAATTTCATAAAGTCTAAAACCATGACTTGATCAACTTTGATAAAAAATTTGAGCCCTGAACCATAATAAGCCCTAAAAATCAGGACCGAAAACTCCTAAGAAGCCTTAAATCGCGACTTTTTCAAAATAGTGACCCTAAAAAAAACCTAAAACTTAGACCCCCTTTTAACCAAACCCTAAAACCCTAAACCCTAGAATTTCTAAGAAGAAATTGGTATTTAAAAAAGTCCCATAATTTTGAAAAAGTTGGAATTTTGAAAATTTTTGAAAAACCTCAAATTTAGCCAAAAATTAACCCTAAATCCTAAATGATCCATGAAGCCTAAAAAGCACTAAGTCGGGAATTAATTGAAAACTCCTAACCCTAATTTTAAATCCTAATTTTTTTAAAAAGTCACGAATTTTTGAAAAAGTTTAAACCTTTTTTTAAAAAAGTCTTTAGTTTTTAAAAAATTGATAACTTTTTAAAAAGACTTCAAAAAATGTTGGAACTTTGAAAATGTTCAGATTTTCAAAAATTTGACTTTTTTGAAAAATGAATATTTCAAAAAAGTCTAAGATTTTTGAAAAGTTGGGACTTTTTCAATTTTTGAAACCTTTAACTCTAAACATTTTTGAAAAACCTGAGTCGTAAATTAAACCCAAAAAAGTTAGGATTTTTGAAAAGACGGGATTTTTAAAAAAATGAGATATTCCTAAAAGTAGAGATTTTGTAAAAGTGGAGATTTTTTAGAAAGTCATAAGTTTTGAAAACTCAGGATTTTCATAGAAGTCATTTTCAAAAAATTGGGATTTTTAAAAAAATGTAAGGATTTTTGGAAAAAGTTCGCAAACATTTTTCTTAAACGTCTAGATTTTGAAAAAGATTTAGGAATTTTTAAAAAGAATGAAAAAGTTAGGATATTAGACGTCAAAAGTCTAGAATTTTAATATCCTTGTGATTTTTGAAACCATAAATATAATCTCAACTTTTTAAAAAGTATGGATTTTCAAAAAAAAATAAACCGTAAACATTTTTAAACCCTAAAGTTGAGATTTTAGAAAATTTTAAGAGTTTTTATAAAGTTGGGATTTCTGAAAAAGTTTTGATTTTTGAAATATTTGTAATTTTTGAAAAAGTTATAATTTCAAAAGAGTAAAATCAATTGATTTATATAAACCCCAAAGCCCAAATGCGCTAAAACCTAAGTAAATCATAAACTTGAAAATCTTAGAACTTGTGAACTCCGAATCCCTGTTTCTTTGAGTCCTTATTTTCCAAAAACTTTAATTTCCCTAAACCCCAAATGTTAAAAAAATCCTGCTGTAAATTTTAGAAAAAGATAGAAATTCATAATTCTAAAAAAAGTTCAAATTTAAATTTCGGAAACCCTAAGGGTTTTTGAAAAAAGTTGAGATTTTTATAAAAGTCAGGATTATGAAAAAGGTAGGATTTCAAACAAAAATTTAGATTTTCCAAAATTTTGTGATTTTGAGAAAACAAGAATTTTGAGAAAGTTGGGATTTAAAAAAAAAACAAAATTTTGAAAAAAGTTACAATTTTAAAATAAGTCAAGAATTACAAAACTGAAGAGATATTTAAATCCTAATTGTTTTTAAAAACTATCTTAAAATTTTAATTGTTTTGAAAATCCTAACATTTTAAAAAATCCATAGAGTTTTTGAAAACCCTAAACCCTTAACCCTAAAACCTTATTTGTAAACACTAAATCCTAAACAACATTCTAAACCATAAACCATAAACCCTTAACATTGAATCTTAAACCCTAAACCCTCAACTATAAACCATAAACCCAAATCCCTAAATCATAAATTCTTAACTCTAAACATCAAACCTTAAACCGTAAACCCTAAACCTTCATCCCTAAGCCCTAAACCCTAAAACATTAATCCTAAAACCCTAAGCCTTAAACCCTAAATAGTGAACCCTAAAGCCTTAGGTCTAATCCTACACCCTAACCCTTATACCTTGAACTGTGAGCCCTAAGCTAAAACTCTAAACCCTAAACTAATAATCCCAAACCTTGAACCCTTAGCCATGGACCCTCAACCATGAACACTTGGATCTAAACCGTAAACTCAGAGTCCTTTATCCTATAAAACCTAAACCTTAAGCTCTAATTGATCCTAAACCCTAAATTATGAGTCTTAAACCCAAATACCCTAAACCCTGACCCCTAAATCCCATAAATACCTAAACATCTGATCCCTATATCCTATAAATCATGAGAACTACTAAACCCTAAATGCAAAACCATCAACTGTAAACCTCAAACCCCAAACCCTAAACCGCAAAACCCTAAATGCTAAAACCTAATTCTTAAACCGCAAACCTTGATCGCCAAACCCTGAACCCTGAACCCTAAGCCCTAATCCCTAAACCCTAAACGTCGAGTCTTTAGCCCAAAAAGCCAAACTCTAAACACTAAATCCCCTGAGCCCTAAATTTTAAAATATTAGATTTGGAAAAAGTTGGGATTTTCCAAAAGTCAAGATTTTTTAAGAAATCTGGATTTTAATAAACTTGAGATTTTTAAAAAAGTCACGACATTTGAAAAATTTACAATTTTTTAAAAAGTTGTTATTTTTCAAAGCAACAAGACTTAAAAAATGTTGGGACTTTGAAAATGTTCAAATGTTCAAACAAGTTGGAGATTTTGAAAATTTGGGATTTTCGAAAGAGTTGGGATTTTTCACATTTTCTAAGTGTCAATATTTTTGAAAAGTCTAGATTTTCAAAAAAGTCAAGATTTTGAAAAATATTGGGATTTTTAAAACGTTAAGATTTTTGAAAAAGTCAAGATTTTTGAATAGGTCAGGATATTTGAAAAAGTTGCGGTTTAAAAAAAAATTATAGTTTTTAAAAAGTAATGATTCTTTAAAAAGTTGGCATTTTTTATAACATTGAGATTTTAGAAAATTCAAGAACTTTTAAAAATTAGGATTTCTGACAAATTTTTGATTTTCAAAAACATTGTGATTTTTTAAATAGTTGCGGTTTTCAAAAAAGTTGGGATTTTCAAAAAAGTTATAATCTCAAAAAGCCAAGATTTAAAAAATGTAGTGATGTGCCAAAATTAACAGGAACTTGAAAAGGTCATAACTTGTGGTCTGGGTGTCTTTTTGACTCCGTCTTTTTACAACCACATGTTTCAAAAATCTCAACTTTTTTAAAATATCAGGATTTTCAAAAGAAAAGTCAGGTGTTTGAATAATTTAGATTTTCTAGAAATATTGTTTCTTTTAATATGTCATGATTTTTTTAAAAGTCATTATTTTCCAAAAAGTTGTGAATTTCAAACAATTTAGGATTTTAAAGAATTTAAAATTTTAGAAAAAGATAAATTCTAAAAAAAAATTGAATTTCAAAACTTTTACGGTTTTTGAAAAAATTTGAGATTTTTAAAAAAGTCAGGATTATGAAAAGGTTGGGAATTCAAACATAAATTGGGATTTCAAAAAAGTCGTCATTTTGAAATAATGAATAATTTTTATAAAGTTGGGATTTGCAAAAGAGACAAGATTTTGAAAAACATGCAATTTTCAAATAAGTCAAGAATTACAAAACTAAAGAAATTTTTAAATCAGAACTATTTTTAATATCCTAAACTTTTCAAAATCTTTAGTTTTTACAAATTCCAACTTTTTATAAAATCGTGAATTTTTTGAAAATTACGAATTTTTAAAAAATCACGAGTTTTTTTAAAAATTGTGAACTTCTCAAATTCATGACTTTATCACTTTCAAAATCTTTGAAAATAAAGAAACTTTGGAAATCACTTTCAAAATCGAGCTGTTTTTGAAATCATGAATTTTTCAAAATCATGACACCTAAACCCTAAAACTCCAATATCCTAAACCATAAATGCAAAACCCTCAACCCCAATAACCTTGAACCTCGAACCCTCAGCCATGGACACCTAGACCTAAACCCTAAAAATTGATCCCTATACCTTATAAACCCTAAATTCTGAGTTTTAAACAGTAAATGTTAAATACTAGATACTAACCTCAATCGTAAACCATGAGCCCTAAACCCTAAATGTAAAACCCTAAAACCCCAAAATCCTAAAACCCTAAATCCTAACCCTAAACACTAAACCCCAAAACCCTAAATGTTGGGACCTAAAACCTGAATCCCGTAAGTCATAAACCCTCAACCTAAAACCTAAATGTTAGATTTGGAAACATTTGGTACTCTAAAAAAGTAGGGATTTTTAAAAAGTTAAGATTTTTGAAAAAGTAGGGATTTTCAAAAAGTCAAGATTTTTGAAAAAGTAGGGATTTTTAAAAATGTCACGACTTTTGAAAAAGTTTAAATTTTGAACAAAGTTGTTAATTTTGAAAACATCAAGATTTTTAAAATATTAGGACTTTGAAAATTTTCAGATTTTCAAACAAGTTGGGGATTTTCAAAAAATGAATATTGTGAAAAAGTGTGGATTTTTTAAAAGTTGGGCTTTTCACAATTTTGAAGAGTCGATATTTTTTACGAGTCTAATTTTTGAAAAACTCAAAGGTTTTGAAAAACTTGACATTTTCAAAAAAGTTAGGATTTTTATAAAAATTGCATTTTAAAAAAATTGAGAGTATCCAAAAATTTGTGATTTTGTAAAAGTAAAGATTTTATAAAAAGTCAGGATTTTAAATAAATTAAAGATTTTGGAAAATGGTTCAATTTTTAAAAAGTCCCAATTTTTAATATTTTTGATCTTTGATAAAATATATTTTTAAAGAAAGTAAGGATTTTTTAAAAAGTCAGTATTTTCGATAAAGTTGATATTTTAGAAAATTCAGGGATTTTTAAAAATTTGGGATTTCAAATTTTTTTTTTTTCTAAAACGTCGTGATTTTTTAAATAGTTATGATTTTCAAAAACATTGGGATTGTAAAAAAAGTTCTAATCTAAAAAGATTCAAGATTTCAAAAATGTAGTGATGCACCAAAATTAATAGGAACTTGAAAAGGTCACAAGTTGTGCTCCAAGTGTCTATTTGAGTCAATTTTTCTAAACCACATGTTTCAAAAAACTCAAACTTTTTAAAATATCAGCATTTTCAAAAAAAAAGTCGGGAGTTTGAAAAATTTAGATTATCTAGAATTTCTAGATTTTTGAATATGTCATGATTTTTGAAAAGTCAGTATTTTCAAAAAAGTTGTGAATTTAAAAAAATTTAGGATTTTAAATAATTTATAGATTTAGAAAAAGATAGAATTTCGTAATTCTAAAAATTTTTAATTTCAAATATTTAAGGGTTTTTGAAATAGTTGAGATTTTTTTAAAAGTGGGGATTATGAAAAAGTTGAGATTTCTAACAAAAATTGGGATTTCAAAAAATTCGTGATTTTGAAAAAGCTAAGAATTTAGAGAAAGTTAGCATTTTCACAGTAGACATATTTTGAAAAAAGGAGCAATTTGAAAATAAGTCGGGAATTACCGAACTGAAGAGATTTTTAAATCCCACCTATTTTGAATATCCTAATTTTTTTGAAAATCCTAAGATTTTCTAAATATTTGCTTTTTAAAAATTCTAACTTTTTATAAAATCGTGACTTTTTTGAAAATTACGAAATTTTAAAAAATCACGAGTTTTTTAAAAATTGTAATCTTTTTAAATTCATGACTATATCACTTTCAAAATCTTTGAAAATACAAACTTTTTGAAAATCTTGACTTTTTCGAAATCCTAACTATTTCAACATTGGGATATTTTTGAAATCATGGCATTTTCAAAATCACAACCCCTAAACCATAAACCCTAAAACCAAAAACCTAAGTCGTAAATGCTAAACCCAAAACCCCAACATCCTAAACACTAAGCCCAAAACCCTAAATCCTAAGCCATAAACCATATAATCTTAACATTGAATTCTAAACCCTAAACCCTCAACAGTAAACCATAAACCCAAATCCTTAAATCGTAAAACCTAAACTCTAAACCCCAAATCTTAAATCATAAACCATAAACCCTTATCCATGAGCCATAAAGCCCAAACCCCAAAAACTAAGCCCTAAACCCTAAACAATAAACCCTAAACCCTTAACCCTGAGCCTTTAACCCTAAAAAGTGAACCCTAAAGCCTTATGCCTAAACCTAAACCCTAAACTCATAACCTCGAACCTCAAACCTTGAGCTATGGACCCTTAACCACGAACACTAATACCTCAACAATATAAACCATAACCCTTACGACCTAATTCCTAAACTCTGAGCATTATACCCTATAAACCCTAAATCTTAAGCTCTAATTATTTCTAAACCCTAAATTCTGAGTTTTAAACACTAAATGCTAAATCGTAAATACTAAACCCTCAATCGTAAACCATGAGCCCTAAAACCTAAATGTATTAACCATAACCATAAACCTCGAACCCCAAACCCTAAAAATTGAGCCATAAATCCTCAACCATAAAACTGAATTCTTAAACCCTAAACTTTGATCCCCGAACCCTGAACCTTGAGTCATAAACCCTAAATACTAATCCTTAAACCCCAAATCCTGAGCCCAAAAACCTAAACACTAAACACTAAACCCTCAACCTAGAAAACTTAAAATACTTAGATTTACAAAAAGTTGGTATTTTTAAAAACATGGGATTTTTGAAAATTCAAAATCACGACTTTTGAAAAACTTGCAATTTTAAACAAAGTTTTTTATTTTCAAAAAGAAGGTTTAAAAAATGTTGGGACTTTGAAAATGTTCAAATTTTGAAATAAGTCGGGGTTTTTGAAATATAAATATTTCGAAAAAGTCCACATTTTTGAAAAGTTGGGATTATAGAAAGAGTTGGGTTTTTCACATTTTTGAAGAGTTAGGATTTTATAAGAGTCTGGATTATTAAAAAACTCAAGATTTTTGAAAATATTGACATTTAAAACAAAAATAGGAATTTTATAAAGATGGGATTTTAAATTTTTTGAGATTTTCCAAAAAGTCATGATTTTGTAAAAGTGAATTTTTTTGAAAAAGTGAAGATTTTTCAAAACTCAGGAATTTCAAAAGAGTTAATATTTTGGAAAATGTTGGGGTTTTTGAATAACTCGGTAACCCTTAAAACTGAATCCTAAATCCTAAACCCTCAGTTATAAACCATAAACACAAATCACTAAATTATAATTGCCTAAACTCTAAACCCCAAACCTTAAACCATAAACCCTACACCCTGATCCCTGAGGCATGAAGCCTAAACTCTTAACCCTAAGCCCTCAGCTATAAACCATAAATACAAATCCCTAAATCATAATACCTAAACTCTAAACCCTAAACCTTAAACCATAAACTCTACACACTCATCCATGAGGCATGAAGCCTAAACTCTTAACCCTAAACCCTAAACTCCAAACAAGAAACCCTAATCTCCTAACCCTGAGCCCTAAACCCTAAACCCTAAGCCTTAAACCCTAAACCCTATACCTATACCTTGAACCGTGAGCCCTAATTCAAAACCCTAAATCCTAAACCTTTAGCTAGAGAAATTAACCCTAAACCCTAAACTCTAAGCCATATACCCTATAAACCCTAAACCTTAAGCTCTAATTGCTCCTAAACCCTAAATTCTAAGTCTTGAACCCTAAAACTCTAAATGTAAACCCTAAATTCTAAGTCTTAATTACTAAACCCTCAATTATAAACCATGAGCCCTAAACCCTAAGTGTAAAACCCTCAACCGTAAACCATGAGCCATAAACCCTAAGTGCAAAATCCTCAATCACATACCTACAACCCCAAACCCTAAAACATGAGCCCTAATTTGTAACCCTAAAACCTAATTCTTAAACCTTAAACTGTGATCCCTGAACCTTGAACCTCAACTCTAAACCCTAAACCCTGAGCCTTGAGTCCTAATCCCTAAATCCTAAATCCTAAAAACTAAACCCTAAACTCTTATTCCTGAGCACAAAAACATAAACCCTAAAAAATAAATCCCCTTAGCCCTAAACCCTCAACTTGAAAACCTTAAATAGTTAGATTTGGAAAAAGCTGATATTTTGAAAAACTTGAAATTTTCAAAAACTTGAGATTTTTAACAATGTCACGACTTTTGAAAAATTTGATATTTTAAACCAAGTTGTTATTTTCAAAAACATCAAGATTTAAAAAATGTTGGGAATTTGAAGATGTTTATATTTTCAAACAAGTTGGAGTTCATGAAAATTGAATATTTCGAACAAGTCTAGATTTTTGAAAGGTTGGAATTTTTGAAAGAGTTGGGCTTTTTTACATTTTGAAGAGTCAAGATTTTTAAAAAACTGAAGATTTTTGAAAAACTTGACATTATCATAAAAGTTAGGAATTTTGAAAAGACGGGATTTTAAACAAAATGAGATTTTCAAAAAATTCGTGATTTTGTAAAAGTGAAATTTTTTGAAAAAGTCAAGATTATGGAAAATGTTGGGATTTTTAAAATGTCAACATTATTGAAAAATTCAGGATTTTTTTATAAGTCCAGATATAAGATAAAGTTTAAATTTAAAAAGTTGGGATTTTTGAAATAATTTTGATTTTTTAAAACGTCACCATTTTTTAAATAGTTGTAATTTTTGAAAAAAAATGTGATTTTTGAAAAACTTATAATCTCAAAATAGTCAAGATTTCAAAAATGTAGTGATGTGCCAAAATTTGTAGGAACTTGAAAAGGTCATAAATTGTCCCCCAGGTGTCCGTTTGAGTCCATTTTTTAAAACTACATGTTTCAAAAATGTCAATTTTTTTAAAATATCAGGATTTAATAAAAATGGGTAAGATTTTGAATTATTTAGATTTTCTAGAAATTCTTGACTTTTGAATGATTTTTTAAAAAGTTTTTATTTTCTAAAAAGTTTTGAATTTAAAAATAAAATAGGATTTTTAAGAATTTACAATTTAAGAAAAAGATAGAATTTCATAATTTTAAAAAAGTTTGAATTTCAAACATTTAGGGTTTTAGAAAAAGTTGAGAATTTCCAAAAAGTCAAGATAATGAAAAATTTGGGATTTCGAACAAAAATTGCATTTCAAAAAAGTCGGGATAAGTTGAGAATTACAAAACATAAAATATTTTAAAATTAAAATTGTTTTGAATATCCTATTTTTAAAAAAAATCCTAACAATTTCAAAATATTTAGTTTTTCAAAATTCCAACTTTTTATAAAATTGTGACTTTTTCGAAAATTATGAATTTTTTAAAAATCACAAGTTTTTTTAAAAGTGTGAACTTTTTAAATTCATGACTTTATCAATTTTAAAATCTTTGAAAATACAGACTTTTTCAAAATCGTAACTATTTCAAAATTTGGAAATTTTTGAACTCGTGACCCCTAAACCCTAAACCTTAAAAGTTGAGTCATAAACACCAAACCCTAAAACCCAACATCCTTAACCCCTAAGATGAAAACCCTATATCTTAAACCCTAAACCCTCAACCAATAACCATAAACACAAATCCCTAAATCGTAATACCTAAACTCTAAACCCCAAACCTTAAACCATAAACCCAAAACCCTCATCCCTGAGCCATGAAGCCAAAACACTAAACCCATAAACTTGAGCCTTAAACCCTAAAAAGCCTTAGGCCTTACCCCTAAACCCTAAACCCTATACCTTGAACCATGAGCACTAAGCCAAAACCCTAAACGTTTAGCTAGAGACCTAAATCCTAAACCCTAAGTGTTTAACTAGAGAACTAAACCCTAAACCCTAAACCCTAAACTCATAACCCCAAACCTCAAACTCTAAGCCATGGAACCTTAACCATGAACATTGAGTCCTAAGCCCTAAAGCCTAACCCCTGCGCCCTAAACCCTAAACTCTAAGCTCTATACCCTATAAACCCTAAACTTTAAGCTCTAACTACTCTTAGACCATAAATTCTAAGTCTTAAATCTGAAAACCCTTAGTGCCAAATCCTAAATTTACCATCAACCGTAAACCTCAAACCCTAAAACCTAATTCTAAAACTATTAATCTTGATCCCCGAACCCTGATCCCTAAATTTATCCTAAGCCCTTAGCAATGAGCCCTAATCCCTGAAACCTAAACCCTAAACCTCGACTCCTGAGCCCAAAAAACTAAACCCTAAACACTAAATCCCCTAAGCCCTAAACCCTCAACCTAGAAACCTTAAAATAGTTAGATTTGGAAAAAGTTGGTATTTTAAAAAACTTGGGATTTTAAAAAAATCAAGATTTTTGAAAAAATTAGGATTTTCAAAAACGTGAGATTTTCAGAAAAGTCACGACTTTTGAAAAAGTTGCAATTTTAAATAAAGCTTTTATTTTTGAAAACATCAAGATTTGAAAAGATGTTCGGCCTTTGAAAATGTTCAGATTTTAAAAAAAGTTGAGGTTATCAAAAAATGAATATTTCAAAAAAATCCAAATTTTTGAAAAGTTGCGATTTTCGAAAGAGTTGGCCTTTTTGCATTTTTGAAGAGTCGGGATTTTTTAAGAGTCTAGATCTTTGAAAACTCAAGATTTTTAAAATAGTTTCAAGTTTTAAAAAAGTTGGGATTTTCAAAAAAGTTATAATCTCAAAAGAGTCAAGATTTCAAAAATGTAGTGATGCACCAAAATTAACACAAATTTGAAAATGTCGTAACTTGTTCACAAGGGGTTTTGATCTATTTAGATTTTGTAGAAATTTTAAAGTTTTGAATAATTTTGAAAATGTCATTTTTTTCCAAAAAGTTGTGAATTCAAAAAAATTTAGGATATTAAAGAATTTTTAATTTAAGAAAAAGATAAAATTTCATAATTCTAAAAAAGTTTGAATTTCAAAATTTTTAAGGTTTTTGAAAAAGCTGAGATTTTCAAAAAAGTCAAGATTATGAGAAGGTTGGGATTTTGAACAAAAAATTGGATTTCAAAAAATTTGTGATTTTGAAACAGCCAAGAATTTTGATAAAGTTGGGATTTTCAAAAAAGACAAGATTTTGAAAAAAGGTGCAATATTCAAATAAATTGTTAACTACAAAATTGAAGAGATTTTTTACATCCCAAATATTTTGAATATCATAATTTTTTAAAAAATCCTAACATTTAATAAATCTTTGCTTTTTCAAAATTCAAACTTTTTATGAAATCATAACTTTTTTGAAAATTATGATTTTTTTAAAAATCACGAGTTTTTTTTTTTAAATTGCAAACTTTATACATTCATGACTTTATCACTTTCAAAATCTTTGAAAATATAGAATTTTTTGTAAAACCATGACTTTTTCGAAATCCTAACTGTTTCAAAATCTAGATATTTTTTTGAAATCATGACATTTTCAAAATCATGACTACTAGTTCCTAAACCCTATTACCATAAACCTGAGTCATAAAGACTAAACCCTAAAGCCCAACATCCTAAACATTAAGCCCAAAACCCTAAATCATTAACCATAAACACAAAACCCTAAAAATTGGATCCTAAATGGTAAACCCTGAGCCGTAAAGCATAAAACCAAATCCCTAAATTATAATACTTAAACTCTAAAACCCTAAACCCTAATCCTTGAGCCATAAACCCTAAACCATAAACCATAAACCATAAACAATAAACTCTAAACCCTTAAACCCTAAACCTTAAATAGTGAAACCTAAAGCCTTATGCCTAGACCTAAACCTTATACCTTAAAGTCACAATTTTTGAAAATCATGACTTTTTCAA
This sequence comes from Taxus chinensis, assembly GCA_019776745.2. Lineage (NCBI taxonomy): Eukaryota > Viridiplantae > Streptophyta > Pinopsida > Cupressales > Taxaceae > Taxus > Taxus chinensis. The sequence continues at coordinate 502,971,289 of CM034151.1, forward strand.
AATCCTAATAGTTTCAAAATCAGGATATTTTCAAAATCTTGATTTTTTCAAATTTGCGATCCCTAAACCCTAAACCCCAACATCCTAAACACTAAGCCAATAACCCTAAATCCTTAACAATAAACCATAAATCCTTAACACTGAATCCTAAACCCTAAATCCTCAAACATAAACAATAAACCCAAACCCCTAAATCATAAAACCTAAACTACCCCAAACCTTAAACCATAAACCCTAAACCCTGATCCCTAAGCCACGAAGCTTAAACTCTAAACCCTGAACCCTTAACAACAATCCTTAAAGCCTTAGGATTAAACCTAAACCCTAAACCAATATACCTTAAACAATGAGTCCTAAGCAAAAACCATAAACTCTGACTAAACCGTTAGCTAGAGACCTAAACCCTAAACTCATAACCTTGAACCTCGAACCTTGAGCCATGGACCCTCAACCATGAACACTGAGACGTTAACCCTAAACCTGAAACTCTCAGCCTTATAACCTATAAACCCTAAACCTTAAGCTCTAATTGCTCCTAAACCCTAAATTCTGCTTCTTTAACCCTCATTCATAAACCATGAGCCCTAAACCATAAATGTAAAACACTCAACCGTAATCCTTGAACCCCAAATCCTAAAACCTGAGCGTAAAATCCTAACCCTAAACCTTGATCCCCGAACCCTGAACCTCAACCATAAACCCTTAATCCTAAACCTTGACCCCTAATCCCTGAATCTCGAGCCCAAAAACCTAAAACCTGAACACTAAATCCCATGAGCCATAAACCCTCAACATGGAAACCTTAAAATAAATAGATTTGGAAAAAATTGGTATTTTGAAAAACTTGGGATTTTCAAAAAGTCAAGATTTTTGAAAAAATAAGGATTTTCAATAATTTGAGATTTTCAAAAACAACACGACTTTTGAAAAGTTACAATTTTAAACAAATTTTTTATTTCTAATAACATCAACATTTATAAAATGTTGGGACATTGAAAATATTCAGATTTTGAAACAAGTTGGGGTTTTCAAAAGAGTTACGATTTTTTCATTTTTTAAGAGTCAAGATTTTTGAAAAAGTCAATATTTTTGGAAAGCTCGACATTTTCAAAAAAGTTTGTAATTTTGAAAAGATGGGATTTTTAAAAATATGAGATTTTAAAACAAATTGTGAGTTTGTAAAACTCAAGGTTTTGAAAAAATCAGGATTTTTGAAAAGTCAAGATTTTGGAAAATGTTTGGAGTTTTAAAACGTCAAGATTTTTGAAAAAGTTGGTATTTTTGATAAAGTTGAGATTTTAGAAAATTCAGGAATTTTCAAAAAATTGGGATTTCTGAAAAAGTTTTTATTTTCGAAAACATATGGATTTTTGAAATATTTGTGATTTTCGAAAAAGTTATAATCTTAAAAATATAAAGATTTCATAAATGTAGTGATGAGCCAAAATTAGTGGAAACTTGAAAAGGTGTCCATTTTAGTGTGTTTTTTTTTTCTTTCTTAAACCACATATTTCAAAAATCTCAATTTTTTTTTAAAATATCAGGATTTTTTTTTTAAAAATCAATAGTTAGAATAATTTGAATTTTCCAAAAACTTTGGATTTTTTAATAGTCAAGAATTTTGAAAAATTCATTATTATCCAAAAAGTTGTGAATTTTAAAAAAATAGGATTTTAAAGAATTTGTAATTTTAGAAAAATATACAATTTAATATTTCTAAAAGAGTTCAAATTTAAAAAAAAATAGGATTTTTGATAAAGTTTAGTTTTTCAAAAAAGTTACGATTATGAAAAGGTTGGGATTTCTAAAAAACCTGGGATTTCAAAAAAAGTCAAGAGTTTGAAATATCCAAGAATTTTGAGAAAGTTGGGATTTTAAAAAAGAGAAGATTTTGAAAAAAGGTGCAATTTTAAAATAAGTAGGGAATTACAAAACTGAAGAGATTTTTAAATCCCTACTGATTTGAATGTCCTAATTTTTTTCAAAATCCAAACAATTTCAAAATCTTTACTTTTTCAAAATTCTAATTTATTTTTTAAAAACATAACTTTTTCAAAATTTACGATTTTAAAGAAAAATGACTTATTTTTTAAAATTTTGAACTTCTTAAAATCATGATTTTATCACTTTCAAAATCTTTGAAAATACAAACTTTATTAAAATCATGACTTTTTTGAAATCCTGACTTTTTCAAAATCGTGACCACTAAACATTAAACCCGACTCATAAACGCTAAACCCTAAACCCCAACATCCTAAACACTAATCCCAAAACCCTGAATCATATACCATAAACCCTTTAGACTGAATCTTAAACCCTAAACCATTATCCCAAACCCCTAAATCGTAAACCATAAACTCTAAACCCTAATCCCTAAGCCATGTAGTCTAAACCCTAAACCCTAAGTCCTAAACCTGATATAATAAACAGTAAACCCCTAAACCCGTGTCTTAAACCCTACACCTTAAACAGTGAACAATGCCTTAGGACTAACCCTAAACCCTAAAACATGTACCTTGAACTGTGTTCCCTAAGTCAAAACCCTAAACTCATAACCCTGAACCTCGAACCCTAAGCCATGGACCCTCAACCATGAACTTTGAGACCTAAACCCTATACCATATAAACCCTAAACCTGAAGCTCTAACTACTCCTAAACCCTAAATTCAGAGTCTTAAACCCTAAAATCCTAAATCCTAAACCATAAACTCTTAAAACTAAATCCTAAACTCTAAATCCTCAGCCATGAACCATAAACTGAAATCCCTAAATTATAAAACCTAAACTCTAAATCCCAAACCTTAAACCATAAACTCCCTAAACCTTGCGCTATAAAGCCTAAAGCCTAAACCATAAACCCTAACCATTAAACCAAAAATCCACTAATCCAGAGCCTTAAACCTTAAATAGTGAACTCTAAAGCCTTAGGCCTAACCCTAAACCCTAAACCACCTTGAACCGTGAGCCCTAAGCCAAAAATCTAAACCATAATAACCCTATACCCTATAAACCCTAAACCTTAAGATATAATCACTCCTAAACCCTAAATTAAGAGTCTTAAAAACTAAAATCATGAATCCTAAATTCTAAATACTAAACCCTCAATCGTAAACCATATGCCCTAAACCCTAAATGTAAAATCCACAAACGTAAACCTTGAAGTCCAAACCCTAAAACCTGAGCCGTAAATTTTAACCCTAAACCTTGATCATTGAACCTTGAATCCCAAACACTAAGCCCTAAGCCATAATCCCTAAACCCTAAACACTAAACCTTGAACCCAAAATCTTGAGCCCAAAAATTTAAACCCTAACCACTAAATCCCCTGAACCCCCAAACCCTCAACCTATAAACCTTAAAATAGTTAGATTTGAAAAAAGAAAAGTATTTTGAAAATTTTGGAACTTTCAAAAAGTCAAGATTTAAAAAAAACTCGGGATGTTAAAACTTGAGATTTTCAAAAAAGTCATGACTATTGAAAATGTTACAATTTTAAACAAATTTGTTATTTTTGAAACAAATTTTTAAAAAAATTGGGAATTTGAAAATGTTCAGATTTTCAAACAAATTGGGGTTTTCGAAACATGAATATTTCAAAGATGTCAATTTTTTTGAAAAGTTGGTATTTTTGAATGAGTTGGGCTTTTTGCATTCTTGAAGTGTAAGGATTTTTGAAGATTCTAGATTTTTAAAAAAATCCACATTTTCAAAAAAGTACGGATTTTTGAAAATACGGGATTTTAAATTTTTTGAGATTTTCCAAAAAGTCGTTATTTTGTAAAAGTGAAGATTTTTGAAAAGAGAACATTTTCAAAAAAGTCAAAATTTTGGAAAATGTTTGGATTTTTAAAATGTCAAGATTTTTTAAAGAGTCAGGAATTTTGAATAAGTCGGGATATTCAAAAAAGTCTTTGATTTTTAATATTTGCAATTTTTGAAAAAAAACTAATATTTTTTAAAAAGTAAGGATTTTCAAAAAAGTCAATAGTAGTTTTGATAAAGTTGAGATTTTAGTAAATTTAAGAATTTTTAAAAAGTTGGGATTTCTAATAAAGTTTTGATTTTCCAAAACGTCGTGATTTTTTAAATAGTTAACGATTTTTGAAAAAGTTATAATCTCAAAAAAAATTCAAGATTTCAAAAATGTAGTGATGTGCCAAAATTAGCAGGAACTTGAAAATGTCATAAATTTTGCTCCCAGTGTTCGTTTGCGTCCGTGTTTTTGAAACCACATGTTTAAAAAATCTCAAATTTTTTTATAATTTTAAGATTTAAAAAAAAAGTCAGGAGTTTGAATAATTTAGATTTTCTAGAAATTCTAGATTTTTGAATATGTCCTGATTTTTTAAAATGTCATTATTTTCCAATAAGTTGATAATTTAAAAAAAAATAGGATTTTAAAGATTTTGTAATTTTAGGAAAAGATAGTAAAAAAAGTTTGAATTTCAAAATTTTTAGATATTTTGAAAAACTTGAGATTTTCAAAAAAGTCAGGATTATGAAAAACTTGGGATTTCGAACAAAAATTGGGATATCAAAAAAGTCATGATTTCAAAAAAGCTAAGAATTTGGAGAAAGTTGGGATTTTAAAAAAAGAAAAGATTATGAAAAATGGTGCAATTTTCAAATAAGTTGGGAATTACAAAACCGAAGAGATTTTTAAATCCCAATTGTTTTGAATATCCTAATTTTGTAAAACATCCCAACTTTTTAAAAATCTTTACTTTTTCAAAATTCCAAATTTTTATAGAATTGCGACTTTTTCAAAAATTACTAATTTTTAAAAAATCAAGAGTTTCTTTTTAAATTTATGAACTTTTTAAATTCATGACTTTATCACTTTGAAAATACAGACCTTTTAAAAATCATGAATTTTTTCAAATCCTAACTGTTCAAAAATAGGAATATTTTTTAAATCAAAAACCTGATTCCTAAATGCTAAACCCTAAACCCCAAAACACTTTACAATAAGCCCAAAACCCTAAATCCTAGACCATAAAACCCTTAGTGCATAAACCGTAAACCCAAACCCCTAAATCATAAAACTTAAACTCTAAACCCTAAACAATGATCCCTGAGCCATGAATCTTACACACTAAGCCTTAAACTCCAAACCCTATATAGTGAACTTTAAAGCCTTAGGCATAACCCTAAGCCCTATACCCTATACCTTGAACCGTGAGTCCTAAGCCAAAACCCTAAACCCTAAATGCTAAACTCATAACCCTGAACCTCGAACCCTATGCCATGGATCCTCAACAATGAACATTGAGACCTAAACCCTAAACACTGACCCCTACACCATAAACCCTGAACTATGAGCCCTATACCTTATAAACCCTAAACCTTAAGCTCTAATTACTCCTAAACCAAAAATTCTGAGTCTTAAACCCTAAAATACTAAATGCTTAATCCTAAATACTAAAGCTTCAATTGTAAACCATGAGCCCTAAACCCTAAATGTAAAACCCTCAACCCTAATCCTAAAACTCCAAACCCTTAAAACTTGTGCACTAAATCCTAAACCCCAAAACCTTGATCCCAAACCCTAAATCCTAAACCCTAGCCCCTAACCCCTAATCCCTAAACCCTAGACTTCAAATCTTGAGCCTAGAAACCTGAACCCTAAACACTAAATCCCCTGAGACCTGAACCCTCAACCTAGAAACCTTAAATAACTTAGATTTGGAAAAAGTTGGTATTTTGAAAAAATTTGGATTTTCAAAAAGTAAGATTCTTGAAAATGTTAGAATTTTCAAAACCTTGAGATTTTCAAAAAAGTCGCGACTTTTGAAAACATTGCAATTTTAAACAAAGTTGTTATTTTTGAAAACATCAAGATTTCAAAAATGTTGGGACTTTGAAAATGTTCAAATTTTAGAACAAGTTGGGGCTTTTTGAAAAATGAATATTTCAAAAAAGTTAGGATTTTCGAAAGAGCTAGGTTTTTTGCATTTTTGATGAGTTTGGATTTTTGAAGAGTATGGATTTTTTAAAAAGTCAAGATTATATAAAAACTCTCGACATTTTCAAAAAAGTTTAGATTTTTGAAAAGATGGGATTTTTAAAAATATAAGATTTTCCAAAAAGTCGTGATTTTGTAAAAGTGAAGATTTTACAAAAAATTAAATTTTTTGAAAATGTTTGGATTTTTCAAATTGTTGTGATTTTCAAAAAAGTTGGGATTTCAAAAAAGTTATATTCTCAAAAAAAAATTTAAGATTTCAAAAATGTGGTGATGTGCCAAAATTAATAGGAACTTGAAAAGGTCATAACTTGTGCTCCGCGTGTCTATTTGAGTCTGTTTTTTTTAAACCACATGTTTCAAAAATCTCAACTTTTTTAAAATATCAAGATTTACAAAAAAAGTTGGGAGTTTGAATAATTTATATCTTCTAGAAATTCTAGATTTTTCAAAAAGTTGTGAATTTATAAAATTTAGGATTTTTTAGAATTGACAATTTTAGAAAAAGATAGAATTTCATAATTCTAAACAAGTTTGAATTTGAAAAACTTTTTTAATTTTTAAAGAGTCTGGAAATTTTAAAAAAATCAAGATTATGAAATAGGTTTGACATTATCAAAAAAGTTAGTGATTTTGAAAAGCCAAGAATTTTGAAAAGTTGGATTTTCAAAAAAGATTTTGTAAGATTTTGAAAAAAATGCAATTTTAAAATAAGTTAGGATAATCGAAAAAGTTTTTATTTTTAAATTTGTGATTTTCAAAAAAATAGAATTTTTTAAAAAAGTAATGAGTTTTCAAAAAAGTCGACATATTTAATAAAGTTGAGATTTAAGAAAATTTTGAATTATTAAAAAAGGGGATTTTTGAAAAAGTTTTGATTTTTTAAAATATCATGAAAAGTCAAGATTTTTGAAAAAAATTTTGACATTTTTGAAAAAGTTAGAATTCCAAAATCCTTGATAATCTTAAAAGATACCTAAGATTTCCAGAGATGCTCAATAAATAGAATGACTTTTGAAATAGTCATAACTTGTGCTCAAGGTGTCCGCTTGAGTCCTTTTTTGATAATTATATACTAATTTTTTTCAATGTACTAATTTTTAAAATCAGTGATTTTTAAAAATATATATATTTTTTAAAAAGTAAGGATTTTCAAAAAAGTCGGCATTTTTTGATAAAATTGTGATTTCTAATAAAAAATAATTTTCAAAAACGTCGTAATTTTTTAAATAGTTGCAATTTTTGAAAAAGTTGGGATTTTTGAAAAATTTATAATCTCAAAAAAGTCATGATTTAAAAAAAGTAGTGATGCGCAAAAGTTAACAGGAACTTGAGAAGGTCATAACTTGTGCCTCGTGTTTTCTTTTAAAAAGTCGGGAGTTTCAAGAATTTTTAAAAAGTCGACATTTTTTATAAAGTTGAGATTTTAGAAAATTCATTAATTTTAAAAAAAATGGGATTTTTGAAAAAGTTCGTGATTTATGAAAAAAATCATGAATTTTTAAAATTGTTACGAATTTTGCAAAAATGTTATTTTTTTAAAAAGGTAAGATTTTAAATAATGTAATGTTTACCAAAAACTAAGAACTTGATAATTCATAAACTATGCTCTAGGTGTTTGTTTGAGTACCTTTTTTTTAAAAACCTAACATTTTAAAAATCTCAACTTTTTGAAAATTCAAAATTTCAATAAAAACTCGGGAGTTTCAAAAAAAATATTTTCCAAAAAGTTCAAGATTTTTTAAAAAGTTGTGAACTTTTTGAAAAAATTCATTATTTTCAAAAAAGTTGTGAACTTTCAAAAAAATTGATTTTAAAGAATTAATACAATTTTAGTTAAAAAATCCTAACTATTTCAAAATTCTAAAAAAATTCGGCTTTTTCAAAATCGTGAATTCCTCAAAAATTGAGATTTTAAAAATAGTTAGGACATGAAAATCAGATTTATTAACAAAAATTTGAATTTCAAAAAATTCCTGAATTTTTAAAAAGCCAAAATTTTAAAACTGGGATTTTCAAAATAAAGGATTTTAAAAAAATTGCAATTTTAAAAAATCCTAAACCCGTAAACCCTCTAAGCCTTGAACCCTTAAAACCCAATTGTACAGTGAACCATAAAAACTCCTATTACCTTTAAAGTCTAAATCTAAACATGAGCCCTAAGCGAAATCCTTTTCTTTTTAAATCCTTAAAATAAACCCTAAAAAATGATGACTTTTTCTAAACCCTATATATGAATTTTTTAAAAAATGACTAAGTTTACAAAAATTGTGAACCTTGTTAAAGCCAAAACCTAAACCCTAAACTCATAATCCTGAACCTCGAACCCTGAGACATGGACCCTCAACATCAAACTTGGGACCTAAACCTAATAATTTCAAAATTATGCCTTATTTTTTAAACTCTGAGCCTTTTAAAACCTATAAACCCTAAACCATAAAGCTTAACTGCTCCTAAACCCTAAATCCCTAAACCCTAAAACCAAAACCCTAAATTGTAAACCTCAACCCTAAACCCTAAGTAAAACCGTTAACTGAACCTAAATCCTAAACCCTAAACTTTAAAACCTAATTCTTAAACCCTAAACCTCAACCCTAAACCCTGAGCCCTGAGCCCTAAACCCTAAACACTAAACCCTAAACCTCGAATCCTGAGCCCAAAAACCTAAACCCTAAACACTAAATCCCCTGAGCCCTAAACATCCTAGAAACCTTAAAATAGTTAGATTTGGGAAAAAGTTGGTATTTTCGAAAAAGTCAAGATTTTAAAAAATCTTGGGATTTTAGAAAAAGTCTCGATTTTCTAAAAACTCAACATTTTAAAAAAAATCAGGATTTTGAAGAGAATTGATTTTAAAAACTATAAGATTTCCCAAAAAGTTGTGATTTTGTGACAGTGAAGATTTTCGAAAAAGTTAGGATTTTTCAAAAAAGTTGAAATTTTGAAAAAGTCATAGATTTTTGAAAATCCGTTGGTCTTTTTTTTTTTGAAACCAACGTTTGAAAACGTCTAACATTTTTTAAAAAGTCAAGATTTTTTAAAACGTCTAGGCAGTTTTAATAAAGTTTGCGATTTTTTGAAATTCTTGAAAAAAATATGCCATGATTTTTGAAAAAGTCCATGATTTTAAAAAAAGTGGCATTTCAAAAAAATTAAGATTTTAGAAAATTTAGGTAATTTTAGAAAAAGATAGAATTTCGTAATTCTAAAAAAGTTTTGATTTTTTAAACCACATAGGGTTTTCAAAAAGTCTCAAGAGTTTTTAAAAAGTCAAGGATTTTCAAAAAAATGTTGGGAGTTTCAACCAAAAATTGGTATTTTCAAAAAATTCCTAGATTTTTCGAATATGTCATGAGTTTGTTTTTTTTGAAAAAGTTATGGGATTTTTCAGAAAAAGTTGTGAATTTTAAATAATTCAGGATTTTAAAGAATTTGCATTTTTGAAAAGATAAAATTGCATTTTATTTAAATAGTTTGAATTTCAAGAATTTTAGGACTTTTTGAAAAAGTTAAATTTTCAAAAAAGTTATGACTTTTTCACTAAATTCTTTTTATAAACCCCGATTGTTAAACTAAATTTCAAAATTTCAAGTTTTTTTTTACCAAGAACTTTTAAATTCATAAATTTGAGATTTTCAAAATCTTTGAAGATAAAGACCTTTTGAAAGTCAAATTTTTTGAAATGCTTAACTATTTCAAATAAGTAGGGAATTTATGAAATCGTGATTTTTTGAATATCCTTACACCCAAAACCCTAAACCTTAATCCCCAAGCCATGAAGCCTAAACCCTAAACAATAAACCCTAAACCCATAACCCTTAGCCTTAAACCATAAACCCTAAAGAGTGCACCCTAAGCTTTAGGCCTAATCCTTAAACAGTGAACCTTAGAGACCCTAACCCTATACCTTGAACTCATAAAGCCTAAATCCAAAACTCTAAATTCTAATCCTAAAGCCTAAAACACTAAATCCAAAATCCTAAATACTATACCCTAAGTGTAAAACCCTCAACTATAAACCTCGAACCGTAAATCATAATCCTCAACCCTAAACCAAAAAACACTAAACCCTAAAACCTAATTCTTAAACAATAAACCTTGATCCCCGAACCTTGAAACTCAATCCTAAACCCTCAACCCCGAACCCTAAACCATGAACCATGAGCCCTAATCCCTAAACAATAAATAATTAGAAACCTTAAAATAGTTAGATTTGGAAAAAAATTATATTTCAAAAAACTTTGGGATTTTTAAAAATGGAAGATTTTTAAAAAGTTAGGATTTTAAAAAACTTAAGATTTTTAAAAAAGTCACAACTTTTCCAAAAGTTACAATTTTAAACAAAGTTGTTATTTTTGAAAACTTCAAGATTTAAAAAATGTTGGGATTTTTAAAATATCGAGATTTACCAAAAAGTCATGATATTTTGTAAAAGTAAATATTTTCGGAAAAGTCATTGTTTCTGAAAAGTTAGGATTTTTGTAAAGTCAAGAAAAAGTCCCTATTTTGGAATATGTTGCAATTTTCTAAAAAGTCATGTTTTTTTAATAAAGTAAGGATATTCGAAAAAAATCTCGGCATTTTTTATTAAGTTGAGAGTTTAGAAAATTCAAGATAAATTTTTTTAAAAGATGGGATTTTTACAAAACTTCACGAATTTTTCGAAACGTCACGATTTTTGAAACAACTGTAATTTTTGAAATAGTTAGAATTTGTAAAAATAGTTATAATCTCAAAAGAGTCAAGATTTCTAAAATGTGATGATACTCCAAAATTAACATAAACATTTCGAAAAAGTCATGAATTTTAATAAGTTTGTATCATCAAAGATTTATAAAGTGATAAAGTCATGAATTTAAAAGTTAACAATTTTTTTAAAAACTCGTGATTTTTAAAGAATTCGTATTTTTCGAAAAAGTCACGATTTTATAAAAAGTAAAGATTTTTAAAATGTTAGGAGGTTAAAAAAAATAGGATATTCAAAATAGTTGGGATTTAAACATCTATTCAGTTTTGTAATTCCTGACATATTTGAAATTTATACGTTTTTGAAAATCAATTTTTAAAAAAAAAAATCCCAACTTTTTGAAAATTATTTGAATTTTCTAAACTCTCAACTTTATCAAAAATGCTGACTTATTTGAAAATCCTTACTTAAAAAAAAAAAAAATTCAAAATTCCCAAATATTAAAAATCGAATATCCAGACTTATTCAAAAATATTAATGTTTTAAAAATATTGACTTTTTTTTAAAAAATCACTTTTACAAATTCACAACTTTTCTGAAAATCTCAAATATTTAAAATCCAATCTTTTCAAAAATCCTAACTTTTTTGAAAATGTCAAGTTTTTCTAAACTCTTGACTTTTTCAAAAATCCAGACTCTTCAAAAATTCTGAATGTTAAAAAATGTGAAATGCCCAACTCTTTCAATAATGTCATCTTTTCAAAAATCCTGACTTTTTCGAAATATTCATTTTTTAAAAATCCCAACTTGTTTGAAAATCTGAACATTTTCAAAGTCCCAAAAATTTTGAAATCTTGATGTTTTCAAAAATAAAAAATTTGTTTAAAATTGCAACTTTTTCAAAAGTCGTGACTTTTTTAAAAATATCAAGTTTTTGAAAATCCTGACTTTTTAAAAAATCTTGACTTTTTTAAAATCCCAAGTTTTTCAAAATACCAACTTTTTCCAAATCTAACTATTTTAAGGTTTCTACGTTTTTGGGCTCAAGATTAAGGGTTTAGGGTTTAGTGTTTAAGGATTAAAGCTTAGGGCTCATGGCTCGGGGATCAAGGTTTAGGGGTTTAAGAATTAGGTTTTAGTTTTTATGGTTTTAAGGTTTAGGGTTTAGGGTTTAAGACTCAGTGTTAGGGGTTGAGGCTATATATTGTTCAGGGTTTAGGGTTTAGGCTTCATGTCTCAAGGATCAAGATTTAGGGATTTTGAATTAAGGGTACATGGTTTATGGTTTAGGATTTAGAGTTTTGGCTTAGTGTTTAGGATTTTGGGGTTTAGTGTTTAGCGTTTATGATTCAGGTTTCAGGTTGTAGTGTTTTGGGTTTAGGGTTCTTGATTTTGAAAAATTTACAATTTCAAAAATATCCTGATTTTGAAAATGTCATGATTTTTAAAAAGTTTGTATTTTCAATTATATGGAAAGTGATTTTTGAAAAAGTCATGATTTTATAAAAATTTGGAATTTAGAAAACTAAAGATTTTGAAAATGGTAGGATTTTACAAAAAATTAAGATATTCAAAACAGTTGGGAATTAAGATAAGATTAATGTTTTCCAAATAATTCCCTACTTATGTGAAAATTTCACCTTTTTTTAAAATCTTATCTTTTTTGAAAATACCAACTTTTTCAAAATTCTTGGCTTTGTCGAAATCATGACTTTTTTTGAAATCCCAACCTTTTCATAATCCTAACTTTTTTGAAAATCTCAACTTTTCAAATACTCTACAAAAATTTAAATTCCAACTATTTAGAATTATTAAATTCTATCTTTTTCTAAAATTACAAATTCTTTAAAATCCTTACTTTATCGAAATTCACAACTTTTGGAAAAAAATAAATATTTCAAAAATCATGACATATTTGAAAATCATTACCAAAGTTATCTAGAAAATGTCGACTTTTTTGAATATCTTTACTTTTTCAAAATATGATATTTTTTCAAAAATCAAATAAATTAGGGTTTAGGGCTCATGAGCTTTTAAAAAATGGACTTATTATTTAGGGTTGAGGTCATCAGGGTTATGATATTTTGGGGTTATGACTTTAAGTGTTTAGGGTTTGGGTCTTCAGGCTCACAGGTTTACGCTTTAGGGTTAGTGTCTTTTGGCTCAGATGTATTAGGTTTTCAGGGTTAGGCCTAAGGCTTTATTCGTTTATCGCAACTATGGTTAAAAATCGAGACATTAGGGTTCAAGGTTTAGGTTTTAAGGTTTGCGGATTAGAGTTTAGGGTTTTTGTTTATGGGTTAGGGATTAGGGTTTAGGGTTTAAGATTTGGTGTTAAGGGTTCTATGGTTTACGGTTTAGGGATTATGGTTTAGGGTGTTAGAAGGGTTTAGCAAATATTAGAGTTTAGGTTTTTGGGCTCATGGTTTGGGGTTTAGGGTTTAGGGATTAGGTTATAGGTTTTATTGTTTAGGATTTAGGGGTCATGATTTTTGAAAAAGTCAAAATTTCAAAAATGTTCTAATTGTTTAAAAAGTCATGATTTTTTTAAATCTCTACAGTTCTATAATTCTTGACTCTTTTGAAAATTTGAGAATTTTTTTAAAACCTTGTCTTTTTTGAAAATCCTTACTTTTTCAAAATTCTTGGCTTTTTTAAGATCATGACTTTTTAAAAAATCCAGACTCATTAAAAATTTTGAAAGTTCCAATGTTTTGTAAATATATCTAATTTTTCAAAATCTAGACTTTTCAAAAATCTAGATTTTTTTTAAAATATTAGACTATTACAAAAACTCCCGACCTGTTTGAAAATATCGTGACATTATTTAAAGTAGCAACTTAGTTTTTCAAAAATTGTGAGTTTTTTGAAATCATGATTTTTTTGAAATATTGAATTTTCCAAAATAACAACTTTTCAAAATCCTGACCTTTTAAAATCCTCATTTTTTTCAAATTCGTGACTTTTTAAAAAATCATTTTTTATTAAAATCATGACTTATTAAAAAATCTAGACTTTTTGGAAAATATAAATTATTCAAACTAATGAGGTTTTTTGGCTCGACGAATCCTTTTTTAGGGTTAAAATTATAGACTATAGGGAAAAGTGCTACAGGGTTTTGGGTATAGAGGTTCATGACATTTTAGAAACTCCAATTTTTTTAAAAATCGCAACTTTTATAATATCCAGTCTTTTTATAAAATTTTATTTTTTTTGAAATCTTAGCTGTTTTAAAATCCCAAATTTTAAGAAATCTTGGATTTATTGAAAATCTTGATTTTCAATAATCGTTTAACTTTTTCAAAAATCGTGATTTTAAACAAAAAAAAACTTAAGGTTTAGGGTTTAAATAGTATAAATTTCTTCAAGAATCTAGGGTTTACGGTGTATGGGTCAAAATTTCAGGAATTTTCAAAAGTCTAACTGTTCATGATCGAAAATCCCATGGCTCAGGGTTTAAGGTTGAAAATCCCATTCTTTTTCAAAAATCCTGGCTTTTTAAAAATTAGAGATTTTTTGAAATTTAAGGATTTTAAGACTCAAAAGTTAGTGATTTTGGAACAATTAGAAGGTTTATGGGATTATGGTTTATAAAATACCGATATTTTTCAAAAAATATTAGAGTTTAGTGTTTAAGGCTAACATTTAAAATATTAGGTCTCAGTATTCATGGTTAAAAATCCATGGCTGAGGGTTTGAGGTTCAAAATCCTCAGTTTAGGTTTTGAAAATCTTGACTTTTTTAAAATAACAACTTTTTTTAATACTAAGACTTTTCTAGAATCTTCATTATTCTAAATGCCTATATTTTTCTAAAGGCATAGGGTTTATAGTTTGAAGGATCGGGGATAGCTAGTTCAGGTATTATAAATTTTTAAAACATATTTATTTTTTGAAAATTTTGACTATTTGAAAGTTTTTGAATTTTTTGAAAACATCATTATTTAAAAAATCACAAATTTTTCCAAAAACCTGAATTTTTTGAAATCCTGACATTTTCTAAATTCTAGGGATTTGGGTTCATGGTTTAAATCAAAGGGTTTAGGGTTACAGAATTCAGTGCTAAGGGTTTATGGTCAAAAATCCAAAAAATTCTAAAATCCCATGTTTTAGTGTCAAAAATCGTTGGGACTTAGGGTTTAGTGTTAAAATCCCCAAATTTCATAAAATCTTGACTTTATAGAAAATACTAACATTTTTAAAATCCTTACTTTTATTAAAAAAAACCTTCCTTTTTCAAAAATCGCAAATATTTAAAATCACAACTTTTTAAAAATATTTACTTTTTAAAAATCTTTACTTTTTCAAAAAAATTGACATTTTCAAAATCCCAACATTTTCCAAAATCTTGACTTTTCAAAAATCCCGACTTTTCAAAAAACTTGACTTTTGCATAATTGTGACTTTTTCAAAATTTTGACTCTTCTAAAAATCCTCTTTTAAAAAAAACTCAATTTTTCATAAATATGAACTTTTTGGAAATCCCTGAATTTTTAAAAACAACGTTTGTTTGAAAATCCTAGCATTTTTTAACTCTCGATATTTTTCAAATCTTGATATTTTTAAAAATATTAGCTTTTCTCCAAAGTGTGACTTTTTCAAAGGTCATGACTTTTTTGAAAATCCTGAATTTTTCAAAAATAATGACTTTTCAAAAATCCTAACATTTTCAAAATCCTAACTTTTTCCAAATCCTAACTATTTTGAAATCTCGACATTTTCAAAATCCTAAATCTTTCGATATCCCAAATTTTTTGAAATCTAGAAACATGAGGTTTCAAAAAAATCTCAACTTAAAACAAACATCCCTAAGCACAAGTTTTCAAAACTCCCAACTTTATGCTAAAAATGGCGCATCACTACATTTTTAAAAATCTGGAACTTTTATTGAAATCCTAAGTTTTTCGAAAATCGGGACTTTTTAAAAAAATGTGATTTTTTTTTAAAATAATGGCTTTTCAAAATCCCTGACTTTTTTTATTAATCTTACCTTTTTCAAAAATCTGAAGGTTATTCAAAATCCCAACTTATTCAAAAAAATAGTGAATTTTTCAAAAAGTTGAGATTTTCAAAAGGACATGTATTTTCAAAAAGTCGCTTACTTTAAAAAATGCCTTAGTACGTTTTAAAAAACCCTCAATTTGTTTCAAAATCTAGACGTTATTGACGATCCTGACTTTTCAAAAATAATGACTTTTTCTAAAATCTGTAACTTTTTACAAACATCACTTAACTTTTTGAAAATTCTAGAGTATATGAAATCCCAACTTTTTTGAAACCCCAAAATTTTAGAAAACTTGACTTTATATAAATCCAAACATTTTTTAAATCTCAACTTTTTCAAAAATCATAAGTTGTTCAAAATCCTAAATTTTTGTAAAATCCAAAATTCTTGACTCTTTCAAAAAAATTTAAAAATATTGAATTTTTCAAAAATATCAACTTTTTGAAACATCGAACTATTGAAAAAAGTTTCTAAGATTGAGGGTTATGGCTAAAAGGATTTAGTGTTGGTTTAGGGTGAATAGGCTCGGGATTCGGGGTTATAAAATTTAGCTAGTCTACGTTTTGAATAATTGAGGATTCTAGAAAAAAATTTGACGGTTCAAAGTTCAAAGTCAGGGTTGATGTTCAAAGTTTAGGATTTAGGGCTCATGATTTAAAATTTGGGGTTCAAGGTTTTTGGTTGAGGCTTTTGCATTTAGGGTTTTTTGCTCATGGTTTATGATTGAGGGTTTAGTATTAAGGATTTAGCATTTAGTTTTTAAGACTCAAAATTTAGGGTTTAGGATCAATTAGAGCTTAAGATTTATGGTTTATAGGGTATAAGGCTCAGAGTTTAGGGTTTAGGTCTTAGTGTTCGTGGTTGAGGGTCCATGGCTACAGGTTCGAGGTTTAGGGTTATGAGTTTAAGGTTTATGGTTTAGGTCTCTAGCTAATGATTTAGGGTTCATGGTTTGTGCTTAGGTCTCACGGTTCAAGGTATAGGGTTAGGCCGAAGGCATTAGGGTTCACTGTTTAGGGTTTAAGGCTAAGGGTTAGGGGTTTAGGGTTTATTGTTTAGGGTTTATGGTTTAAGATTTGTGGTTTAGAGTTTAGGTTTTAGGATTTAGGGATTTGGGTTTATGGTTTGTGGCTAAGGGTTTAGGGTTTAGGATTCAATGTTAAGGGTTTATGGTTTAGGTTTTAGGGTTTTGGGCTTAGTGTTTAGGATAAAGTTAGGGTAGGGTTTAGCATTTACGACTCAGGTTTCAGGTTTTAGGGTTTATAGGATTTAGGGGTCGTGATTTTGAAGAAGTCACGATTTCAAAAATATCCTGATTTTGAAACAGTTAGGATTTCAAAAAAATCATGATTTTCAAAAAGTCTATAGTTTCAAAGTTTTAGAAAGTGATAAAGTTATGAACTCTAAAAAGATTAATTTTTTTAAAAAAACTTGTGATTTTTGAAAAATTCGAAAATTTTAAAAATATCACAATTTTATAAAAAGTTGGAATTTTGAAAAAGTAAAGATTTTTAAAATGTTAAGATTTTCAAAAAATTAGGATATTCAAAACAGTCAAGTTTTTAAAATCTCTTCAATTTTGTTATTTTTGACTAATTTGAAAATTACACCTTATTTCAAAATCTAAACTTTCTCAAAATTCTTGGCTTTTCTCGAAATCATGACTTTTTTGAAATCCCAATTTTTGTTCAAAATCACAACCTTTCATAATCTGACTTTTTTGAAAATCTCAACTTTTTCAAAAACCCTAAAATTTTTAAAATCAAACTTTTTTTAGAATTTTGAAATTTTATCTTTTTCTAAAATTGCAAATTCTTTAAAATCATAAAAATTTTGAAATTCACAACTTTTCAGAAAATAATGACTTTTTCAAAAATCATGACATATTCAAAAATCAAGAATTTCTAGAAAATCTAAATTATTCGAACTCCAAGACTTTTTTTTTAAGAAATCCTGATATTTTAAAAAATTTGAGATTTTTGAAACAAATTGTTTTAAAAAAACATGGACTCAAATGGATGCAACTCGAGCACAAATTATGACCATTTAAAGTTCCTGCTAATTTTCGAGCATTAGTACATTTTTGAAATATTGACATTTTTGAGAGTATATTTATTTTGAAAATTTTTAAAAATCGTAACTATTTCAAAAATCCAACGTTTAAGAAAATAAAAACATTTTCAGAAATCCCAACTTTTAAAAAATCCTAAACTTTCTAAAATCTTAACGTTATAAAAAATGCCGACTTTTTTGAAACTCCTGAATTTTTAAAAAAATTATGTTTTTTCGAAAATCGCAAAGATTAAAAAATTGGGACTTTTTCAAATATCCTGACTTTTTCAAAAATCTTAACGTTTTAAAAATCCTGACATTTTTAAAAATCTTGAACAATTTTCAAAATCTAGACTTTTCAAAAATCCTGACTTTTGAAAAATCACCAACTTTTTTGAAAATCTTGACTTTTACAAGATCATAACTTTTTTGAAAATCTCAAAATTTTTCAAAATCCCAACTTTTTAAAATTCCCTTTTTTCTAAATCACAAGTTTTCGAAAAAATCTACTTTTAAAAATCCTTTCTATTTTAAAATGAAAAGACCAACTTTTTCAAAAATCCCAAGTTTTAAAAATTGATGACTTTTTTTGAATACCATGACTTATTAAAAAATCTTGAAGTTTTTTAAAAATATGAACATTTCCCAAAATCTGGAAAACAATTTGTTTAAGAAATCTTGAGGGTCGGAATTTTCAAAAAATCCCAACTTTTTTAAAATTGCAAATTTTTAAAAGTATATGATATTTTTTTAAAATCTCAAGGATTTTCAAAAAAATCCGGCATTTTTTAAAAAATCCTGAGCTTTTTAAGGGACTTAGAATTTTTAAGAAGTTGGGATTTCTAAAAACAGTTTTTATTTTTGAAAACGTCGTGATTTTTGAAATTGTTGCAATTTTTGAAAAAGTTATAATCTCAAAAGAGTTAAGATTTCAAAAATGTAGTGATGTGCCAAAATTAATATGAACTCGAAAAGGTCATAACATGTAGGATTCTAGCATTTGAGTATGTTTTTATGGGTTTCAAAAATCTCAACTTTTTAAAATATTAGGAGTTTTTCAAAATAATAGTTTGGGAGTTTGAATAATTTAGATTTTTAAGAAATTCTAGGATTTTTTAGGTCTGAATTTTGAAAACGTCATTATTTTCCAAAAAGTTTGAATTTAAAAAATTTAAGATTTTAAAATTTTGGCTCAAATTTTAGAAAAAGATAGAATTTCAAAATTCTAAACGAGTTTCAATGTTAAAATATTTTAGGGTTTTTGAAAAATTTTATTTTTAAAAAAAGTCAGGATTATGAAAAGGTTAGGGATTTCAAAGGGTTTAAGGGATTTCAAAAAAGTCGTGATTTCGAAAAATCAAAGGATTTTGAGAAAGTTGGGATTTTCAAAAAAGACAAGATTTTGGAAAAAGTCAGGAATTTCGAAGAAGTCAAGATTTTCAAAAAAGTCATGAATATTCAAATAGTTGCAATTTTTAACAAAATTGTTACTTTCGAAAACATCAAGATTAAAAATATGTTGGGACTTTGAAAATATGTCAGGGTTTAAGGGTTTAGAGTTTAGGTCTCGGTGTTTAGGGCATAGGGGTCAGTGTTTAGGGTTTTGGTCTCAGTATTCGTGGTTGTGTAATGCCTCCTTTAATTATTAAAATAAATAAATAACAGAAAGAAATAGATAAATAAATTAAAAGGAATTAAAAATAAATAAATGAAAAAAAAACAGCCCGTGAAAACTTTGAGGGTAGATTTAGGGCAAAATTGGGCTCGTTTGCTTCCATTATTTTAGTTTTGTGTGCTGAGAGGGAGTGCAAGCTGCCGCCGCCATGGAAGGAAGCTTCAGGCCAGGCTATGCACCCACTCTATAGAAGAAGGTTTGCGCACCCAGGGGGGCCACAGGCTATGAAATTCTATGCACCATTCACCCAGCCGCTTAAAAAATGAGCTCCAAGGACCAACGTGGTCTCACAACTTGGGCATTGGTATTTGATTGATCAGATGAAAAAAGAACCAGCAAGAGGAAGATGGATTTAGCTTTTTGTAGCATGAAGCTGCACAGGAAGGATTTTCCCCTCTGAAGACCTTTCTATTTGTCCCCTGTGCCAGCTCTTCAACCCCATGCAGACGTCCTTGCCAGTCTTCCTTCCACTGTGGCAAAAATGAGAGACATTGGACCAGTCTATCCTTGGTTTCAACGCATTTTGGAGAAGGGAGTTTGTTGGCATTTTAGTTGCAAGTGGCCAGTAGACAAGTATGCAAATTTTGGGAGCATACACAAAGCAAAAATAGCCAAGGAACTTTGTCATATGTTGCAGTTCAACAAATGTAGTAGAAGAAGCATGTGACCTGTTCGATTAAATGCGTGGAAGAAATGTGGTTCCATGGACTGCAAGGATTTAAGGATATGCACAAAATGGTTTTGTTGAAACTACATTGGAACCTTTCCAAGCAAAACAAATGTTGGGCAGGTGTGAAGCCACAACCCACAACCGTTTGCTAGATATCCTCCCAACCTGTGTCAAAATGGGAGCTTTAGAACAGTGCATGGACTTCGCATCAAGCAGAATGGAGAGAGAAATTTTTTGTCAGATGTGGTAGTTTCAATGTACCTTGGGCAAATGGTTTTTTGTTTTTGTGGAATGAAATAACGAGACGAGCTTCTAATGGAATAGTATTTTTGAAACGTACAGAAGACATGGCAATCCTTGTGAGACAGTCACAAAATGGGTCTCTTCAATTGTAGCAGGGCACAAACCAAATCAGTTGCATATGCCAGCATGCTTCCAGTCTGTGCCAAGATGGAAGCTTGGGAGCCGGGTATGAGCAATAGAATTTGGTTTTCATTTGTAGGATTTTGTTCTTGCAAGCGGCATAGTGGATAGTGCATAAAAATGTGGAAGTGTATTCAAGGCATGTGAACTATTTGATTGAATGCCTCAAAGAAATGTGGTTTGCTTGGGAGTGCCATGATTTAGCAGAATGTACAAGAGAGATGCATTTTATCAGTGACATAGAACCTTGTTATGCTCCATGCTTGCTCTAAGAGCTGACAAGGATATGGTCATCAACGGTGATGGGATATGTTACAAAAATGACTGGTGTGACAAAATGGTCGGAGCAGTTGAATCAGGCACTCCTTTTGCAACAATGCACAGAAATATTTCAACCAATTTGTTTGTTTCCTTACAAGTTATGGATGAGGCTCATTCAGGAAAACCATAAGGCATAGAAAACATGATGTTTTTTTGTTGCACATGCAAACCATTTGATAGAATGCCTAAAATGGTGGATGAGGATGCTTTTGGAGTCCAAGTGAAAGCAAGGACTGAACTCAACTCTGCGGGTTTGATCAGCTTTGCCCCTCCAGGCATGGTTCTTCTTCCCTTACCTCTCATAATTCTCGTGTTTTAGTTCTCTTTTACAACTAAATAGAATTTTAAAATTATGGGATTTTTTTAATACAGTTAAATGTTCCTTCAACTCATTGCAAAACAATAAATTATCATGTCGTAACTCATGAAGTCATTATAACTTGCCTACTTTAAACCATGAACTATCACCCTCGCTTTGAGATGATTTGGAAAACTCTTACCCTTTTGATCACTCCAATATTGTTTTATCGACCAGATGAATTTGACTCTCCATTGATTAAGTTGACCTTCTTCCTGCTTAAAATAGTTAAATTTTGCATTTTTCGGAGACTCACTAAGTACCCTTCGCAACTCTAGAAACGAGATGTGAAGTTTCATTCGTGTACCGTGGTATACGAGGAGTCACCTTGATTTTTGGTTTGACCCGAAATGATCATATGACATCCTTTTGACACTCTTATAGGAGCCCTGTTACACTGGTTTACAATAGTAGAGAGTTGTTAAAACTAGAAAGTTGGCTTTCGTTTTGGACCACCATTTGAAACCTGAAAAGAGAAATCACATTCCGTCTTCGCAAACCTCTAGCGTTTATACTAGACAAATGCATGGAACATTTAGTATAAGAAAAGAACACTTTTTGGGATAGTTTGGCGAAGCCATTTTGTAGGCCTCCGGTCAGTTGTTTGACGATATTAAACTGGTCCAATTTTCATTTTGTCGCTCCAGAAAACTTGTCGCCGTTTGAAAATAGTTTTCTAGTTCTCAGTCCCGTCGACTCTGATGAATTCTCCTTTATATAGGGGAACTAGTAGGAGATGTCTCGTTGCGTGCTTCTCCATCGAACGTCAGTTATGGACGTGGTTTCCTGGCCCTAAAGATAAATTTTTGGTTTTTCAACTGGGTGAACTACCTCGAGAACTAAGCCTTTTGCAAACCCGTTATTTTACAACTCGATTGCTATGAATTCTATCGACCGTAGAAAGTTAGCGTGGTTTGCGTGTTCATTGGGAGATAACTTTGGAAGCGGTTTTCTTAGCCTCCGAGCCATTTTATACATTTTGTAGCTAGTGAGAAAATGTAAAAGTAGAAAACTGGACCCTCGTAGGGTTGCCAAATCACCCTGGAAACTTTTGAACACACTGTAAATAACTGTTTAAAACACTATAATGAAACTTGTTGTGTGTATTAGAACTTTTGACAAAATGATGTTTTCTCTCTCTTCCCTTCTCTTTCTCTCTCCTGGGTTATAAAATGAAGAAAAATGAAAGGCAATGAATACATGTTTCTAGACCTTTTTATTTCGATTGCAAATTGTAATTTTTATCTTATGTAAATGGGAAACTGAAAAATGATAATTATGATTGATTAGGGTGGATGCCATGCCAGTGATTTATCGCTGATATCATGCTCACGTGGGTTTTACAGGATGGAAGAATGACGACAAAAAAGGTGATGTGTAATTTAATTATTATTATTGTAATTTTTATAGGTCATTGTAAAATGAATAACTGTCTAATGTAGTCTCTTGTTACAGAAAAGTTATAATTGAAATTTGTTAATATGCATGAGATGCTAGTTTTAGGGATACTTAGGAAATGTGCATCTAATCACCGGTTCAATTTGTTTCTTAGTTGTGTATGGCAAAAAAAAAAGGGTTTGATTTATACATAGTAAATTGAAATTGAAGTTAATATATTGTAGTACTTTCTCAGTATTCAATAAACGATTAAATTAATTACTAGGTTATCTTCTTACCTTGCAAACATAATAAAGAGTTTTAATGGGAACACTCAACCTTAATAAAATATTCGTGCATAACTTGCCTGCATGTGTGATCCTTTTTACCATATAAGGAAATTTAAATCCGTAGAACGAACTTAACCTTTGCACTCGATGAAACATCTTTAGGTTAGGTAAATAAAACCCTAGAAAATATGGAGTTTACCGTCATAGTCAATATGTTTAGTGACATGGTCATGAACCCATATTTTACGAATCTCATGGTCCAACTTATCCAGAGTATGCGGTTTCCTTCTAGTTTTGGTAATCGTGAGAAGAATGCCCTCTCTTCAAGTCTGACACCAGGTTGAGTGGCGAAGACCACTATGGAAGTCACATTTTGAGTCCTTGTTCGAAGGAACGACTAAACGGTGTTACCTTGGTTTCTATCAAAATAACATCTTGGTATCTTCTTCAAGGTGGTTTTAGTATAGATACGTCTGTTTGCCTTAAAATCATTTATAGTTGAGGTGTAGATCATTAGGTGTATATTGGAATTAAACTAAACCCTAGTGGATTTTGTATGTTAACTTGTGGGTAGAAAACTATAATTTAACTCCTTGCATGCGAAATTGAGTTGGAAGATGTCGATTTTAGAGAGCCTTAGAAAGTGTAATCTTGCAAATTTTCTTATGCGGAATCATGCAATGCTAGGATATGGGATCTTCGTGAACATCACTTGTGTTCATGTGTAGTTTATAATGCTCTTAGCCATGTACTTCCTTAAGATGTCAGACAAGTGCTTTCATAACTCTTTTGTTTTGAGATGATGCTAAGAACGGGACCTTAGTGTGATGTAAGAGCATATCATTTAATGCTACATACAGGATTGGATATTAGGATTAAGGTCAATTTTAGAGTCCTGTAACTCAATTAAACTTTTTCATGCATTGCAAAGAATATAAATTACCTTGGTGTGACCAAACGTCGAGAAAACAAAAGATATACACATAAAAATCAAATTTGGAATTCAACAAATTATTGAACTATAATAATAATGGTAGCGAAATAACTATTCCATGATCGATGGATGTTCTTGGGGAAAAAGCTATTTCGAATCTATGTCTTCCTTAATCCCAAGATTTCATCTTGACATCATGTTAGGTTCACTTGTGTAGCAAGGTTAAATTCTAAACATTGAATAAGCGTTTTGGGAAGCCTAATCTTAACATAAGAATGAGAGAGTTAGAATTCTGTATAAAATTTGAAATATGGAAAATACTTATGTAAGTTATGAAGATTTGTCATAAGGGTAAAGAGCAAATTAAATGGTTGAAAAATAAGTGAACTATGAAACAAATTTTCAGAATATGTAGGTGGAAAAAGGAGAAAATCATGCTTACACTAATAATGTTCTTGGAATGTTAGCCGTAACTAAAGTGCATTTAAAGTAATGATGTGTTGTGGGTTCGCCGTTCCTGAAGTCATGTTTCTTGTGGTTGGGTCATTGCTAGTATTCGTTCATGTGGAAAAGTGTGGTATAAATCATGTATATGGTGTTGTCAGTGTCTAGGTGATTGATGACTGATGTAAGTATCATATATGTTATCGAGTTTTCCTACTTGGAACCCTTACTGTGTTGTGTGTAGTGAGCAATGTAAGTCAAAAAATAAATTATTCTAGTATTTTACTGTTGTATTTGGTGTGTGGGTATTACATATGTTATCAAAGCAGAGGTTCATGCTCTCGAACCTCTGGGATAGATTGGAGTTGTCATGATTCTGCATGATGGGGATGGTGTTACATAATGGTGATGGTGTTTCATGGTGATGGATAAGGGAAGAGTAATGTGATATATGTAAGAGTGATGTGATCTATGTCGTAATTTTGATTGTGACCTTATGGAAGCACATGTGGTGCATGCTACTTAGTACGTATTTATTTTCATGTTGATGTGCTTGTGATGAGAGTATTGACTCTCCTTTTTATGGATCCAATGAGGAATCCGTGTGTGATGTACCGCCTTATTTTGTGTGAATGGGATGATATTGTGAATTGCAGAGTGTTGGAACATTTTGACCTTATGTGATGTAAAGATATAGTGATTATGTAAAGTGAATGGAAGTTTATCGTGATGTCGACACCGTATTGTGATTTGTTGTGGGCATTGTCATGTTGTATTACAATTGACTATATGTCGTAATGTTAGACGTTGTGTTCCTCATATGTGTAATTCATGTAATATGTGATAATTCATGTCTAAATTTAGGGGCATATGGTGAGTATGATCCCTAGTGTACAGTGATTGCACTTTGGGTGTAGGATGTCGTAATATGATGTATCGTAACCCGTGAAGGTAATGATTGTGTTGTACCCTGTATAATTATACCATGCGCAATGCGTTATGCTTGTTGTGTGTGAATTACCATTGTGTTTGTGATGTAATTATGTGTATGTCATGGACCCTACACTAGACGACCCTAAGGGGATGAACTATCAAGAGTGTTTGTGTGGAGAGAGGAGGCATGGACCAGGTTTTCATAATCTTGAGCGGAGTACGAGTGAGGAAGTGGAGTCTTATATAGACTGAAAATCCACTTCTATCTGTTTAGTATACTTCGAGCTTGCTCAGTATATTGTGGGTGCGCACCACCTTAGGCTCAACTTATGCAACCTTGTGTCCCCTGCTCTTTCCTATTAGATTGTTCATTGAATAATCCTATGTGATTTTGACTATGTTGATCCTCGTGGGAGTATGGAGGGATGATTCAGGCAGAGATGATGACGGTTACATTAATTGATGTACCCATTTCTGGTTATATGTATATTTTCATGAGCTAAGGCTCAATGTCTAAGCGCCAGCAACTCGATGAGTACCCCTTTGGTGGTGGTATGAGGCCACATAGTGATTGTGATGTGTTATTTTTCCCATTACGTATTTTATTTACAAATTAGTCTTTCTCTTTTCACTAGAACCATCCATTTTCTTCATTGACATGTTCATATATTTTGGGCATATATTTGATTGTTGCATTAACATTAGATTTTACACTAACCATGGTTAATTAGCCATTTGTTTTTCTTGGTTTTAAAACTTTCTTTTCATATTTGAGAGTTTTGTAGCCTATCCCAAGGCTTTTGATTTTGCCACTTGGCATTTGAATGGATTGTTATGCTAGTTCTAATGTCGTAATGTGTTGGAATAGGGTCATGGGATTTACCATGGAGTGCTTAAACCTATAGACCCGCTTTGTTGTATGGGGGTACGCCCCAAGGAGTTACAGATAAGTAGTGGGTTGTTGAACCACGAGTTATTATGTCACTTGGGTTGGGGGTGATGGGACTCTATGTGCCCAGGGCCATAGGGTGACCCAGCCTCATTAAAAGGAGAAAGGAGACAGGACTCTATGGTTGAGTGACCTGATATTCTTGATGGGGCTCTATGGTTAAGTGACCTGACTTGGTTTTGACAATATGTTTCTTTCTCTTTAGGAGGCATATGGAGATTATCTGGTGATGCTTTGGGGAGTATATGGAGTTGCTTTATGATACTTCAGGAGATATATGGAGTTTTACCTAGTACTTTTGGAGATCTCTAGAATTGTTTCGTGATGCCTTGTGATGTGTGGAGATTGGTATAGTGAGTTATGTATACCTGTGTGAGTTTTTTTGACACCTTGTTATGTATGAGGCTTGACTTTCCTCTTGGTCGGTATGGACTATTGGATATTATTTTGGAACTATGTTGGTGCAGTCATGGATTTTGGGGCTTATGATACCCGTTGTATATGTATCAGCGTGTTGATTTTGTTGTCAATCATATGTGTGCACTAGATCTATGTCTAGGACGTAATTGTTGGAAATTATTTGCTTTGTGATCTACTTATTATCATTCCACGGTTTGGTGAAACACTTGTAATTATTTGCTTTTTGACATTTTTATGTTTTCAAAAATAACAACTTTGTTTAAAATCCCAACTCAAGTTTTAGGGTTCGAAGTTTACAGTTGAGTGTTTTGCACTTAGGGTTTAGGGCTCATGGTTTCCGATTGAGGTATTTAGGATTTAAGATATTTTCAAATATTTTTAAGGTGATAAAGTCATGAATTTACAAAGTTCATAATTTAAAAAAAAACTCATGATTTTTTGAAATTTTGGAATTTTAAAAAATTAAAGAGTTTTAAAATGTTAGGGTTTTTTTAAAAAAGGGATATTCAAAACAGTTGGGATTTGAAAATCTATTCAATTTTGTAATTTCTCACTTATTTGAAAATTACACTTTTTATCAAAATCTTATCTGTTTTGAAGATCCCAACTTTCTCAAAATTCTTGGCTGTTTTCGAAATCATGACTTTTTTGAAATCCGAATTTTTGTTCTAAATCCCAAAATTTTCAAAATCATAACTTTTTTCAAAATCTCAACTTTTTCAAAAACCCTCAATTTTTTGAAATTCAAACTTTTATAAAATTATGAAATTCTTTATTTTCCTAAAATTGTAAAGTCCCATTATTTTTTAAATCTTCATGTTTTCAAAAATAACAACTTTGTTTAAAATTGCAACTTTTTCAAAAGTCATGACTTTTTTGTAAATCTCAAGTTTTTTAAAATCTTAACTTTTTGAAAATACCAAGTTTTTCAAAATAACAACTTTTTCAAAATCTAACTATTTTAAGGTTTCTAGGTTGAGGGTTTAGGGCTTAGTGGAGTTAGTGTTAGTGTTTGGGGTTTAGTTTTTTGGGCTAAAGATTATGGGTTTAGGGTTTAGGGATTAGGGTTCAAGGTTCAGGGTTGAGGTTCAAGGTTGAGGGATCAAGGTTTATTGCTTGAGAATTAGGTTTTAGGATTTAGTGTTTTAGGTTTAGAGTTTAGAATTTAGGATTTGGGGTTCAAGGTTTACGGTTGAGGGTTTTGCATTAAGGTTTAGGGCTCATGGTTTACGATTGAGGGTTTAGTATTTGGGATTTAGCATTTAGGGTTTTAGGGTTTAAGACTCATAATTTAGGGTTTAGGAGTAATTAGAGCTTAAGGTTTAGTGTTTATAGGTTATAACACTCAGAGTTTAGGGTTTACAGCATAGGGGTTAGCATTTAGGTATCAATGTTCATGGTATAGGGTCCATGGATTAGAGTTCGAGGTTTGGGGTTATGAGTTTAGTATCTAGGTCTCTAGATAAAGGTTTAGGGTTTAGGGCTTTGGCTTAGGGCTCATAGTTCAAGGTATAGGGTTTAGGGTTACACTTAAGGCTTTAAGGATCATTGTTTAGGGTTTAGGGTTTATTCTTTAGGGTTTAGGGCTTAGAGTTTAGGGTTTATTGTTTAAGGTTCAGGGTAGTTTAGGTTTTATGATTTAGGGATTTGTGTTTATGGTTTATGGCTGAGGGTTTAGGATTTAGGATTCAGTGTTAAGGGTTTATGGTTTAATGTTTAGGGTTTTGGCCTTAGTGTTTAGAATGTTGGGGTTTAGGATTTAGCGTTTATGAATTAGGTTTCATATTTTAGGGTTTAGGGTTCGTGATTTTGAAAAATTCACGATTTCAAAAATATCCCAATTTTGAAACAGTTAGGGATTTGAAAAGGTTAAAGATTTTTAAAGTGATAAAGTCAAACATTTAAAAAGTTCATAGTTTTTAAAAAAAACTCGTGATTTTGTAAAAATTCCTAATTTTCCAAAAAGTCACGATTTTATAAAAAGTTGGAATTTTGAAAAAGTAAAGATTTTGAAAATTTTAGATTTTTCAAATGAATTATGATATACTGAAAAGTTGGGATTTAAAAATCCCTTCAGTTTTGTTATTCTCGACTTATTTGAAAATTTCACCTTTTATCAAAATCTTGTCTTTTTTGAAAATCCCAACTTTCTAAAAATTCTTGGGTTTTTTGAAATCAATACATTTTTGAAATCTCAATTTTTGTTCAAAATTCCAACCTTTTCATGATCTAGAATTTTTTTAAAATCTCGATTTTTCGAAAAACGCTAAATTTTTTGTTAGAACTATGAAATTCTATCTTTTTCTAAAATTGCAAGCTCTTTAAATTACTAATTTTTTTGAAATACACAACTTTTTGGAAAATAATAACTTTTTCAAAAATGATGACATAGTAAAAAATCCAGAATTTTTGGAAAATCTAAATTACTAAAACTAATGACTTTTTTTCAATTTAGGATTTGGGGTTTGAGGTTTACTGTTGAGGGTTTTACACTTAGGGTTTAGGGCTCATGGTTTACGATTGAGGTTTTAGTATTTAAGATTTAGCATTTAGGGTTTTAGGATTTAAGACTCAAAATTTAGGGTTTAGGAGAAATTAGAGCTTAATGTTTAGGGTTTATAGGGTATATAGGGCTCAGAGTTTAGGGTTTAGGGATAGGGGTCAAAGGTTAGGGATTAGGTCTCAGTGTTCATGGTTGAGGGTCTATGGCTCAAGCTTCAATGTTCGGGATTATAAGTTTAGGGTTTAGAGTTTAGGTCTCTAGCTAAGGTTTGGGTTCTTGGTTGTTTTGAAATCACAACTTTTTTGAAATCCCCATTTTTGTTCAAAATCCCAACCTTTTTAAAATTATGAAATTCTTTCTTTTCCTAAAATTGCAAATTCTTTTAAATCCTTTTTTTAAAATTCAATTTTAAAAAAAAAAATAATGACCCTTTCAAAAATCGTGACATACTCAAAATCCAAAATTTATGGAAAATCTAAATTATCCAAACTCCTGACTTTTTTTGAAAATCCTGATATTTTAATTTTTTTTTGATATTTTTGAAATAAGTGGTTTAAAAAAATGGACTCAAACAGACACCCAAAGTGCAAGTTATGACCTTTTCAAGTTCCTGGTAATTTTGGTTTATCACTACATTTTTTAAATCGCAACTATTTCAAATATTGCGACGTTTTAGAAAATAAAAACTTTTTCAAAAATTGCAATTTTTTAAAAATTCTTGAATTTTCTAAAATCTCAAAATTATAAAAAAATGTCATCTTTTTTGAAAATTGGTTCTTTTTTAATAAATTAATATTTTTTCAAAAACTGCAAATATTAAAAATCAGGACTTTTTGAATATCCTGACTTATTCAAAAATCTTTACATTTTAAAATCCCAACAATTTCCAAAATCTTGACATTTTTGAAATGCCCGACTTTTCAAAACTCCTAACATTTTGAAAAATATTCACTTTCCCAAAATCACGACTTTTTTGAAAATCTCAAATTTTTAACATCCCATTTTTTCAAAAATCCTAACTTTTTTGAAAATGTCGAGATTTTAAAAAATCTTGACTTTTAAAAAAGTCTAGAGACTTCAAAAATCCCAACTCTGCAAAAATGTGAAAAGCCCAACTTTTTCAAAAATAGATACTTTTCAAAAATTCCGACTATTTCAAAATATTCATTTTTTGAAAACCCCACTTGTTTCAAAATGTTAACATTTTCAAATTCTGAAATTTTTTAAAATCTAAATATTTTCAAAAATAACAACTTTGTTTAAAATTGCAACTTTTTTAACAGTCATGACTTTTTTGTAAATCTCAAGTTTTTTAAAATCCCGACTTTTTGAAAAATCTTGACTTTTAGAAAATCCCAACTTTTTCAAATTACCAACTTTTTCCATATCTAACTATTTTAAAGTTTCTAGGTTGAGGGTTTAGGGATTAAGGGATTTGTTGTTTGGAGTTTAGGTTTTTGGGCTCCGGATTTCAGGTTTAGGGTTTAGAGTTAAAGGATTAGGGATTAAGGCTCAGGGTTTAGGGTTGAGGTTCAGGGATCAAGGTTTAGGTTTAAGAATTAGGTTTTAGGGTTTAGGGTAAGAATTTAGGGATTAGGTTATAGGGTTTGGGGTTCAAGATTTATGGTTAAGGGTTTTATACTTGGAGTTTAAGTCTCATGGTTTACGATTGAGGGTTTAGTATTTAGGATTCAACATTTAGGGTTTAGGAGTAATTAGAGCTTAAGGTTTAAGGATTATAGGGTATAGGGCTTAGAGTTTAGGGTTTATGGCATAGGGGTCAGGGTTTAGGGTTTAGGTCTCAGTGTTCATGGTCGAGTCCTCCATGGCTCAGGGTTTGAGGTTCGAGGTTATGAGTTTAGGGTTTAGATGTCTAGCAAAAGGTTTTGGGTTTTGGATTAGGGGTCATGGTTTAAGGTAATAAGGTTTATGGTTTTGGATAGGGCTCATGGTTCAATGTATAGGGTTTAGGGTTAAGCCTAAGGCTTTAGTGTTCACTTCTTAAGGTTTGAGGTTTAAGGCTCATGGTTAGGGGTTTAGGTTTTATTGTTTAGGGTTTAGGGCTTAGGATTTAGGATTCATGGCTCAGGGTTCAGGGTTTAAGGTTTATGGTTTAAGGTCTGGGGTTTAGAGTTTAGGTTTTACAATTTAGGGATTTGGGTTTATGGTTTATGGCTTAGGGTCTAAGATTTTGGATTCAGTGTTAAGGGTTTATGGTTTATGGTTTAGGAGTTGGAATTTTGGACTTATTATTTAGGATGTTGGGGTTTAGGATTTAGCGTTTACAAATTAGGTTTTATATTTTAGGGTTTAGGGTTTAGGCTTCATGATTTTGAAAAGGCCACAATTTTAAAAATATCCTAATTTTGAAATAGTTATGATTTTGATCAAGGTTTAGGGTTTAGGGTTAGGGTTTTGTGTTCAGGTCAGTTTGAGGTTTGATGTTTAGTGTTGAGGGTTTTACGCTTAGGGTTTAGGGATCATGGTCTACGATTAAGGGTTTAGTATTTAGGGTTAGGATTTTAGACACATAACTTAGGGTTTAGGAGCAATTAGAGCTTAATGTTGAGGGTTTAGAGTTTAGGTCTCAGTGTTCATGGTATAGTGTCCATGGCTTAGGTTTTGAGGTTTGGGGTTATGATTTTAGGGTTTAGGGTTTCACTTTTTAGAGTTTAGGGTTTAAGGCTCAAGGATTATTGTTTAGTGTTTAGGGCTTAGGGTTCAGGGTTTAGGCTTAATGGCTTTGGGATAAGGGTTTAGGGTTTATGGTTTAAGGATTGGGGTTTAGAGTTTAGGTCTTATAATTTAAGGATTTGGCTTTATGGTTTATGGCTGAGAATTTATAGTTCAGGATTCAATGTTAAGGGTTTTGGATTAGTGTTAGGATGTTTAGGTTTATGGTTTGGTATTTATGACTCAATTTTTAGGGTCTGCACTTTTGAAAAAGTCACGATTTCAAAAATATCCAGATTTTTAAACTTTTAGGATTTCGAAAAAGTCATGATTTTCAAAGATTTTGAAAGTGATAAAGTCATGACTTTAAAAACTTCAAAATAGTTAGGATATTCAAAACAGTTGGGATTTAATAATCTCTTCAAGTTTGTAATCCCAACTTTCTAAAAATTCTTTGCTTTTTTGAAATCCCAATTTTTGTTCGAAATTCCAAGCTTTTCATAATCATGACTTTTTTGAAAATCTCAAATTTTTGAATAACCCTAAATTTATTGATATTTAAATTGTTTTAGAATAATGAAACTCTATCTTTTTCTAAAATTACATTTTCTTCGAAATCCTAAAAAAATTTAAATTCACAACTTTTTCGAAAATAATGTCTTTTTCAAAAATAATGACATAATAAAAAATAATAAAAAATTAGAAAATCTAAATTATTCAAACTCCAAACTATTTTTTTGAAATCCTTATATTTCAAAAAAATGATATTTTTTTAAACACCTGGTTTAAAAAAAAAGGACTCAAATAGACACCTGGAGCACAAGTTATGAGCTTTTTAAGTTCCTGTTAATTTTGAAATTTGTCTCTTTTGAGATTATAACTTTTTTGAAAATTGCAACGACTTAAAAAATCACGATGTTTTCAAAAATCAAAACTTTTTCAGAAAATCTCAGCTTTTTAAAAAATTATGAATTTGCTTAAATCTCAATTTTATAAAAAAATGCCTACATAATTCTAGAAAATATAAATTATTCAAACTCCAAACTATTTTTTTGAAATCCTTATATTTCAAAAAATTGATATTTTTTAGACACGTGGTTTAAAAAAAAAACGACTCAAAAGGACACCCGGAGCACAAGTTATGAGCTTTTCAAGTTCCTGTTAATTTCGGCACATCATTACATTCTTGAAATTTGTCTCTTTTGAGATTATAACTTTTTTGAATATCCCAACTTTTTCAAAAATTGCAACTACTTCAAAAATCGTGACGTTTTCGAAAATAATTTTTTTTCAGAAAATCTCAGCTTTTTAAAAATTCGTGAATTTGTTTAAATCTCAATTTTATTAAAAATGCTTACTTATTAAAAAATATTGACTTTTTCAAAAATCTTCACTTTTTCGAAAATATATATATTTTTAAATTCCCGTCATTTCAAAAATCCTTACATTTTTAAAAATGTCAAGTTTTTCAAAAATCTTGACTATTTTAAAATTCTAGACTCCTCAAAAATGTGAAAAGCCCAACTCTTTCAAAAATCCCAACTTTTTCGAAATATTCATTTTTCGAAAACCCCAAGTTGTATGAAAATCTGAACATTGTCAAATTAATTCCCCACATTTTTCAAATCTTGATCATTTAAAAAATAACAATTTTGTTTAAAATTGTAACTTTTTCAAAAGTCATGACTTTTTTAAAAATCTCAAGTTTTTGAAAATCTTGACTTTTTAAAAATCCCAAGTTCTTCAAATACCAATTTTTTCCAAATCTAACTATTTTAAGGTTTCTAGGTTGATGGTTTAGGGCTCAAGGGATTTAGTGTTCAGGGTTTAGAGTTTACTTATTAGGGCTCAAGGTTTAGGTTTCAACATCGAGGTTTAGAGTTCAGGGATCAAGGATTAGGTTTTAGGGTATAGGGTTATGATTTAGGGCTCAGGTTTAAGGGTTTGGGATTTGAGGTTTAGAGTCGAGGGTTTTGCACTTAGGTTTTAGAGTTCATGGTTTACAATTAAGGGTTTAGTATTTAGGGTTTTAGGGTTTAAGACTCAGAATTTAGGCTTTAGGTGAAACTAGAGCTTAAGTTTTACAGTTTATAGGGCTCAGAGTTTAGGGTTTAGAGCTTAGGGTTTAGGTCTCAATGTTCATGGTTGAGAGTCCATTGCTCAGGGTTCGAGTCTCTGGGTTATGAATTTAGGGTTTTGGGTTTTAGCTTAGGGCTCATTGTTCAAGGTATAGGGTTTAGGGTTTAAGGCTCAGGGTTAGGGGTTTTTGGGTTTATTGTTTAGGGGTAGGGTTTAGGGTTTAGGATTCCTGGCTCAGAACAAGATTAAGGGTTTATGGTTTAAGGTTTTGGGGTTTATAGTTTAGGTTTTACGCTTTAGGGATTTGGGTTTATTGTTTATTGCAGAGGGTTTAGGGTTTAGGAATCAATTTTAAGAGTTTACGGTTTATGGTATACGATTTAGGGTTTTAAAATTAGTGTTTAGGATGTTGGGGTTTTTAGGGTTTAGCTTTTACGACTCAAGTTTTAGGATTTAGGGTTTAGGGGTCGCGATTTTGAAATAGTCACAATTTACGAAATACCCTGATTTTGATACATTTAGGATTTTCAAAAAGTTGATATTTTCAAAGGTTTTTAAAGTGATAAATTCATGAATTTAAAAAGGTCCCAATTTTTACAAAAATAGTGATTTTTGAAAAAGTCACGATTTTAAAAAAAAATTGAATTTTGAAAAAGTAAAGATTTTTAAAATGTTAGCATTTTAAAAAAAATTAGTATATTCAAAATAAATGGGATTTAAAAATTTCTTCATTTTTTTTAATTCCGAACTTATATGAAATTTGCTTTTTTTTTTTTTTAATCTTGTCTTTTTTTAAAATCCCAAGTTTCTCAAAATTCTCAGCTTTTTCGAAATCATGACTTTTTTTACTGTATAATTTTTGTTTGAAATCTCAACCTTTTCAAAACCCTGACTTTTTAAACATTTAGGATTTCGAAAAAGTCATGATTTTCAAAAAGTCTATATTTTCAAAGATTTTGAAAGTCTTGAATTAAAAATGTTCAATATTTTTAAAAATCTCTTGATTTTTTAAAAATTCGTAATTTTCAAAAAAGTAACGATTTTATTAAAAGTTGGAATTTTGAAAAAGTAAAGATTTTTAAAATGTAAGGATTTTCTAAAAAAGTAGGATATTCAAAACAATTTGGATTTAAAAATCTCTTCAATTTTGTTATTCCTAACTTATTTGAAATTGTGCCTTTTTTCAAAATCTTTTCTTTTTGAAAATCCCAACTTTTTCTTAAAATTCTTGGCTTTTTTGATATCCCAATTTTTATTCAAAATCCCAATCTTTTCATGATCCAAACTTTTTCAAATATCTCAACTTTTTGAAAAATGCTAAATTATTTTATATTTGAACTTTTTTAAAATTATGAAATTCTATCTTTTACTAAAATTGCATTTTCTTGAAAATCCTAAATTTTTTTAAATTCACAACTTTTTTTAAAATAATGAATTTTTTAAAAATAATAACACATTAAAAAATCTAGAAATTTTGGAAAATCTAAATTATTAAAACTCCAAACAATTTTTTGAAAATCCTTATATTTCGAAAAAGTTGATATTTTTTAAATATGTGGTTTAAAGAAAAGTACTCAAATGGATACTCGAAGCACAAGTTATGAGCTTTTCAAGTTCCTACTAATTTTGGAGCATCATTACATTTTTGAAATCTTGATTCTTTTGAGATTATAAGTTTTTCGAAAATCCCAACTTTTTCAAAAATCACAACTATTTCAAAAATCGTGACATTTTCAAAAATCAAAACATTTTTAGAATTTTCAGCGTTTAAAAAATTCTAGAACTTTGTAAAATCTCAATTTTGTAAAAAATGCCAACTTATTTAAAAATCCCAACATTTTCCAAAATCTTAACTTTTTTAAAAATTCTGACTTTTTGAAAATCTAATATTTTTTAAATTCCCGTCTTTTCAAAAAACCTTATATTTTTGAAAATGTCAAGTTTTTCAAAAATATTGACTTTTTCAAAATTCCATACTCTTCAAAAATGTGTAAAGCCCAACTCTTTTGAAAATCCAAACGTTTCAAAAATCTTAACATTTTTGAAAAATTCATTTTTCGAAAGCCCCAAGTTGGACGAAAATTTAAAATTTGAACATTTAATAAATCTTGATCATTTCAAATATATCAATTTTGTTTAAAATTGAAACCTTTTCAAAAGTCGTGAGTTTTTTTAAAATCTCAAGTTTTTGAAAATCCTGACTTTTTAAAAAATCTTGACTTTTTGAAAATCCCAAGTTCTTCAAAATACCAATTTTTTTCAAATCTATTTTAAGGTTTCTAGGTTGAGGGTTTAGGGCTCAGGGGATTCATTGTTTAGGGTTTAGGGTTTATTTATTAGCGATTAGGGCTCAAAGTTTAGGGATCAAGGTTTAGGGATTAAGAATTAGGTTTTATGGTTTAGGGTTATGATTTAGGGCTCAGGTTTAAGGGTTTGGGATTCGAGGTTTATGGTTGAGGGTTTTTCATTTAGGGTTTAGGGTTCATGGTTTACGATTGAGGGTTTAGTATTTAGAATTTAGTATTTAGGGTTTTAGGGTTTAAAACTCTGAATTTAGGTTTTAAAAGTAATTAGAGCTTTATTTTTAGGGTTTATAGCATAGGGGTCAGCGTTTAGGGTTTAGGTCTCAATGTTCATAGTTGAGGGTCCATTGCTCAGGGTTCGAGGTTCTAGGTTATGAGTTTATGGTTTAACGTTTTTGTCTCTGGCTAAAGGTTTAGGGTTTTTGGTTTTGGCTAAGGTCTCACAGTTCAAGTTATTTGATAGCTCTCTTACTTACTGCTGCGAACATAGCAGCAGGCATCTTGCTGACTTGAGAGCAGTTAAGCTCACTCCACTGAACTAGTAACTAATAGAGTGACAGTTACTATATAATAAGTATATAGTAGACTTTTGTGGGTGAGGAGGGATTTGAACCCCCGACACTGTAGTTCGTAACCACGTGCTCTAATCCTCTGAGCTACAGACCCCTAGATACACGGGATCTGTTCCCAGGAGTACCTTCAAGAGGTTTAGGGTTAGGCCTAAAGC
This sequence comes from Taxus chinensis, assembly GCA_019776745.2. NCBI lineage: Eukaryota > Viridiplantae > Streptophyta > Pinopsida > Cupressales > Taxaceae > Taxus > Taxus chinensis. The sequence continues at coordinate 503,008,076 of CM034151.1, forward strand.
TTTAGGGTTCATTGTTTAGGGTTTAGGGTTTTGGTCTCTAGCTAAAGATTTCTTGTTTACGATTTTGGCTTAGGGCTCATGGTTCAAGGTATAGGGTTTAGGGTTTTGGTCTCTAGCAAAAGTTTTAGGGTTTAGGGTTTTGGCTTAGGGATCATGCTTCAAGGCATAGGGTTTAGGGTTAGGTCTAAAGATTTAGGGTTCACTGTTTAGGATTTAGGGTTTCAGGCTCAGGGTTAAGGGTTTATTATTTAGGGTTAGGGTTTAGGGTTTAGGGTTCATGGCTCAGATTAGGGTTTAGGGTTTATGGTTTAGGGGTTTAGAGTTTAGGTTTTAGGCTTTAGGGATTTGGGTTTATGGTTTATGGTAGAGGGTTTAAGGTTTACAAATCAATGTTAAGAGTTTACGGTTTATGTTATAGGATTTAGGATTTTAAAATTAGTGTTTAAGATGTTGCGGTTTAGGGTTTAGTGTTTATGACTTAGGTTTTAGGTTTTAGGGTTTAGGGGTCATGATTTTCAAAAATTCACGATTTACGAAATATCTTGTTTTTAAAACATTAATGATTTTTAAAAAGTGTTTATTTTTCAAAGATTTTTAAAGTGATAAATTCACGGATTTAAAAAGTTCACAATTTTTTAAAAAATTGTGATTTTTTAAAAATTTGTAATTTTCGAAAAAATATCGATTTTATAAAAAAAATTAATTTTGAAAACTAAAGATTTTGAAAATGTTGGGATTTAAAAAAAATTAATTTTGAAAACTAAAGATTTTGAAAATGTTGGGATTTAAAAAAAATTAAGATATTCAAAACAATTGGGATTCAAAAATCTCTTTATTTTTTTAATTCCCGACTTCTATGAAAATTGCACTTTTTTTTTCCAAATCTTTTCTTTTTTGAAAATCCCAACTTTCTCAAAATTCTTAGCTTTTTCAAAATCATGAATTTTCTGAAAGGTCAATTTTTGTTCAAAGTCCCAACCTTTTCAAAAGCCTGAGTTTTTTAAACATTTAGGATTTCGAAAAAGTGATGATTTTCAAAAAGTCTATATTTTCAAAGATTTTGAAAGTGATAAAGTAAAGATTTTGAAAATGTTAGGATTTTCTAAAAAATTAGGATATTTAAAACAGTTGGAATTTAAAAATCTCTTCAATTTTGTAATTCTCGACTTATTTGAAAATTGCATTCTTTTTAAAATCTTTTCTTTTTTGATATCCCAATTTTAGTTCGAAATCCCAACCTTTTCATAATCCAGACTTTTTCAAGAATCTCAAGTTTTTGAAAAACGCTAATTTTTTTTAAATTTGAACTTTTTTAGAATTATGAAATTCTATCGTTTTCTAAATTTACATTTTCTTCAAAATCCGAATTTTTTTAAAATTCACAACTTTTTGGAGTATAATGAATTTTTCAAAAATAATAACATATTCAAAAATCTAGAAATTCTGGAAAATCTAAATTATTAAAACTCCAAACTATATTTTGAAAAAATTGATATTTTTTAAACATGTGGTTTAAATAAAAGGACTCAAACAAACACTCAGAGCACAACTTATGAGTTTTTCAAGTTCCTGCTAATTTTGGTGGATCATTAAATTTTTGAAATCTTGACTCTTTTGAGATTATAACTTTTTCAAAAATACCAAATTTTCTGAAAATCATAACTATTTCAAAAATCGCGACGTTTTTGAAAATAAAAACATTTTTAGAAATCTCAGCATTTTAAAAATTCCTAAATTTTTCTAAAACCTCAATTTTGTAAAAAATGTCGTCTTATTTAAAAATCCCAGATTTTTCAAAAATCTTGACAGTTTAAAAATCCCAACATTTTCTAAAATCTTGACATTTTAAAAAAAATCCTGACTTTTTCGAAAATCTTCACTTTTACAAAATCACGACTTTTTGGAAAATCTCAAAAAATTTAAATTTCCGTCTTTTCAAAACTCCTTATATTTTTGAAAGTGTCAAGTTTTTCAAAAATCTTAACTTGTTCAAATTTCTAGACTCTTCAAAAATGTGAAAAGCCCAACTCTTTTGAAAATCCCAACTTTTTCAAAATATTCATTTTGCGAAAACCCCATGTTGTATGAAAATCTAAACATTGTCAAATTCCCCACATTTTACAAATCTATATCATTTCAAAAATATCAATTTTATTTAAAATTGCAACTTTTTCAGAAGTCGTGACTTTTTTGAAAATCCAATGTTCTTCAAAATACCAATTTTTTCCAAATCTAAATTTTTTAAGGTTTCTAGGTTGAGTGTTTAGGGCTCAGGGGATTTATGGTTCAAAGTTTATGGTTTTCGGGGTTTAGAGTTGAGCTTTAGGGTTTGGGGATCAAGGTTTAGGGTTTAAATATTAGGTTTTAGGGTTTAGGGTTATGATTTAGGGCTTAGGTCTAAGTGTTTGGGATTCAAGGTTTATGGTTGAGGGTTTTGTATTTAGGTTTTAGGGTTCACGATTTACAATTAAGGATTTAATATTTAGGGTTTTAGGGTTTAACACTTAGAATTTATGCTTTAGGAGCAACTAAAGCTTAAGTTTTAGGGTTTATAGGGCTCAAAGTTTAGGGTTTAGAGTCATAGGGGTCAGCGTTTAGAGTCCATTGCTCAGGCTTCAAGGTTCTGGGTTATGAGTTTAGGGTTTAGGGGTTTTGGCTCAGGGCTCATTATTCAAGGTATAGGGTTTAGGTTTACGCCTAAATATTTTAGGATTTAGGATTTAAGGCTCAGGTTTAGGGATTTAAGGTTTATTGTTTAGGGTTTAAGGTTTAAGGTTTTTGAGTTTAGAGTTTAAGTTTTACGATTTAGGGATTTGAGTTTATGGTTTATGGCAGAGGGTTTAGAGTTTATGAATCAATGTTAAGAGTTTACGGTTTATGGTATAGGATTTAGGGTTCTAAAATTAGTGTTTAGGATGTTATGGTTTAGGATTTAGCGTTTACGACTTAGGTTTTAGGTTTGAGGGTTTAGGTAGGGGTCATGATTTTGAAAAAGTCACGATTTACGAAATATCCTGATTTTGAAACATTTAGGATTTAAAAAAAGTCATGATCTTACAAAAAATTATATTTTCAAACATTTTTAAAGTGATGAAGTCATGAATTTAAAAAGTTCACAATTTTTACAAAAATCGTGATTTTTAAAAATTCGTACTTTTCGAAAAAGTCACGATTTAATAAAAAATTGAATTTTGAAAAACTAAAGATTTTGAAAATGTTAGATTTAAAAAAAATAGTATATTCAAAACAATTGGGATTTAAAAATCTCTTCATTTATTTAATTCCTGACTTATATGATATTGCATTTTTTTTTCAAAATCTTGTCTTTTTCGAAATCACGACTTTTTTGAAATTCCAATTTTTGTTCAAAATCTAAACCTTTTCAAAATCCTGACTTGTTAAACATTTACAATTTCGAAAAAGTCATGATTTTCAAAAAGTCTGCATTTTCAAAGATTTTGAAAGTGATAAAAGTCTTGAATTTAAAAAGTTCAAAAAACTCGTGATTTTTTAAAAATTCATAATTTTTGAAAAAGTAATGATTTTATTAAAATTTTGAAATTTGAAAAAGTAAAGATTTTTAAAATGTTAGGATTTTCTACAAAATTAGGATAGCCAAAACAGTTGTGATTTAAAAATATTTTCAATTTTGTAATTCGCGACTTATTTGTAAATTACACCTTTTTTCAAAAATTTTTCTTTTTTGAAAATCCCAACTTCTTCTTAAAATTCTTTGCTTTTTTTAAATCATGACTTTTTTTATATCCCAAATTTTGTTCAAAATCGCAATCTTTTCATAATCCAGACTTTTTCAAAAATCTCATCTTTTTGAAAAATGCTAAATTATTTTAAATTTGAACTTTTTTAGAATTATGAAATTCTATCTTTTTTTAAAATTGCATTTTCTTCAAAATCCTAATTTTTTTAAATTGACAACTTTTTGGAAAATAATGACTTTTTAAAAATATATATATATATTCAAAATCTAGAAATTCTAGAAAAATTAAATTATTAAAAATCCAAACCATTTTTTGAAAATCCTTATATTTCGAAAAAGTTGATATTTTTTAAACATGTGTTTTACAAAAAAGGACTCAAACAGACACTTGGAGCACAAGTTATGAGCTTTTCAAGTTCCTACTAATTTTGGTGCATCATTACATTTTTGAAATCTTGACTCTTTTGAGATTATAACTTTTTCAAAAATCACAACTATTTAAAAAGTAGTAAGTTTTTCGAAAATCAAAACTTTATTTAGAAAACATAGCATTTTAAAAATTTCTTAATTTTCTAAGATCTCAATTTTGTAAAAAATGCCGACTTATTTAAAAATCTTGAATTTTTCAAAAACCTTGATAGTTTAAAAATCCCAACATTTTCCAAAATCTTCACTTTCTTAACAATCCTAACGTTCTTTAAAAATCTCCACTTTTACAAAATCACGACTTTTTGGAAAATCTCATATTTTTTAAAATCCCATCTTTTCAAAAATCCTTACATTTTTGAAAATGTCAATTTTTTCAAAATTTGAAACTCTTCAAAAATGTGAAAACTCCAAGTCTTTCAAAAATCCTGACTTTTTCGAAATATTCATTTTGTGAAAGCCCCAAGTTGTATGAAAATTTGAACATTGTCAAATTCCCCAGTTTTTTTCAAATCTTGATCATTTCAAAAATAACAATATTGTTTAAAATTGCAACTTTTTCAAAAGTCGTGACCTTTTTTGAAAATCTCAAGTTTTTGAAAATCCTGAATTTCAAAAAAAATCTTGACTTTTTGAAAATCCCAAGTTCTTCAAAATACCATTTTTTTTTCCAAATCTAACTATTTTAAGGTTTCTAGGTTAAGGGTTTAGGGCTCAGGGGATTTAGTGTTTTGGGTTTAGGGTTCAGTTATTATCACTTAGGGCTCAAGGTTCATGGTTTAGGGTCGAGGATCAAGGATCAAGGTTTAGGGTTTAAGAATTAGGTTTTAGGGTTTAGGGTTAGGATTTAGGGCTTCGGTTTAAGGGTTTGGGATTCGGGGTTTATGGTTGAGGGTTTTTCATTTAGGGTTTACGGTTCATGGCTTACGATTGAGGGTTTCAAATTTATAATTTAGTATTTAGGGTTTTAGGGTATAAGACTCAGAATTTAGGGTTTAGCAGCAATTAGAGCTTAAGTTTTAGGGTTTGTAGGGTTCAAAATTTAGGGTTTAGGCCTAAATGTTCATGGTTAAGGGTCCATTACTTAAGGTTCGAAATTTAGGGTTTAGGCCTAAATGTTCATGGTTAAGGGTCCATTACTTAAGGTTCTGGGTTATGAGTTTAGGGATTAGGGTTTTTGTCTCTAGCAAAAGTTTTAGGGTTTAGGGTTTTGGCTTATGGCTAACGGTTCAAGGTAGGTTTAGGGTTAAGCCTAAAGCTTTAGGGTTCACTGTTTAGGGTTTAAGGTTTTACTCTCTAGCTAAAGTTTTAGGTTTTACGATTTTGGCTTAGGGCTCACGGTTCAAGGTATAGGGTTTAGGGTTATGAGTTTAGGGTTTAGGGTTAGGCCTAAAGCTTTAGGGCTCACTGTTTAGGATTTAGGGTTTAAAGCTCATGGTTACGGATTTTTGGGTTTATTGTTTAGGGTTAGGGTTTAGGGTTTTGGGTTCATGCCTCAAATCAGGGTTTAGGGTTTATTGTTTAACATTTTAGGGTTTAGAGTTTAGGTTTTAGGATTTAGGGCTTTGGGCTTATGGTTTATGGTAGAAGGTTTAGGGTTTGGGAATCAATGCTAAGAGTTTATAGTTTATGGTATATGATTTAGGATTTTAAACTTAGTGTTTATGATGTTGGGGATTAGTGTTTAGCCTTTACGGCTCAAGTTTAAGTTTTTAAGGTTTAGGGGTCGCAATTTTCAAAAATTCACGATTTACGAAATATCCTGATTTTCAAATATTTAGGATTTCAAAATAGTCATAATTTTCAAAAATTGTGTAATTTTCAAAAAAATTTAAAGTGATAAATTCATGAATTTAAAAAGTTTACAATTTCTAAAAATATCATGATTTATTAAAAATTCGTAATTTTTGAATAAGTAACGATTTTATAAATAATTGAAATTTTTTAAAAGTAAAGATTTTTAAATTGTTGGAATTTTTTTTAAATTAGGATATTCAAAACAATTGGGATTCAAAAATCTCTTCATTTTTTTAATTCCCAACTTATATGAAAATTACACTTTTTTAGAAAATCTCAACTTTCTCAAAAATCTTGGCTTTTTCGAATCCACGAATGTTTTGAAATTACATTTTTTGTTCGAAATCCCAACCTTTTCATAATCCTAACTTTTTTGAAAATCTCAACTTTTTCAAAAACCCTAAAATATATATTAAATTCAGACTTTTTTTGAATTATGAAATTCTATCTTTTGCTAAAGTTGTAAATTCTTTTAAATCCTAATTTTTTTTAAATTCACAACTTTTTCTAAAATAATGACTTTTTAGAAAATCATGACATATTCATAATCCAAATTTTTTGGAAAATATAAATTATTCAAATTTTGGTAGATTTTTTAGAGATTAGGGCTTAGGGCTCTGGGATCAGGGTTCAGGGTTTAAGGTTGAGGTTCAGGGTTCGAGGATCAAGGTTTATGGTTTAGAGTTTAGGGTTTAGGGTTTAAGATTTAGGGCTCATGATATAGGGTTTGGGGTTTATAGTTGAGGGTTTTGCTTTTAGGGTTTAGGGGTCATGGTTTACGATTGAGGGTTTAGTATTGAGGGTTTAAGACTTAGAATTTACGGTTTAGGAGCACTTGGAGCTTAAGGTTTAGGGTTTATGGCGTAGGGGTCAATGTTTATGGTTTACGTCTCAATGTTCGTGTTTGAGGGTCAATGGCTCAGGGTTCAGGGTTATGAGTTTAGCATTTAGGGTTTAGGGTTTAGGTTTTTGGCTTAGGTCTCACAGTTCAAGGTTTTATGTTTAGGCATATGGCTTTAGTGTTCACTATTTAGGTTTTAGGGTTTAATGCTCAGGGTTAGGGATTTAGTCTTTATTGTTTAGGGTTTAAGGCTTAGGCTTCATGGCTCAAGAGTCGGGGTTTAGTTTGTACGATTTAGGGATTTCGATTTATGGTTTATGGCTGAGTGTTTTGGGTTTAAAATTTGGTTTTAAGGATTTACGATTTATGGTTTAGGATTTAGGGTTTTGGACTTAGTTTTTAGGATGTTGGGCTTTAGGATTTTTACAAAAATTACGATATTTAAAATAGTTGGGATTTAAAAATATCATCAGTTTTGAAATTTCTAACTTATCTGAAAATTACACCCTTTTTCAAAATCTTGTCTTTTTTGAAAATCCTAACTTTCTCTAATTTATTGTCTTTTTTGAAATCACGACTTTTTTAAAATCCCAATTTTTTTATCTAAATCCCAACCTTTTCATAATCTTGAATTATTTGAAAATATCAACTATTTTAAGGTTTATAGGTTAAGGGTTTAGGGCTCATGTGATTTAGTGTTTAGGGTTTTTGGTTTTTGGGCTCATGATTCGGGGTTTAGGGTTTAGTATTTGTGGTTTTGGGAGTAGGGCTCAGGGTTTAGGATTCAGGGACCAAGGTTTAGGGTTTAAGAATTAGGTTTTATGTTTTAGGGTTTAGGGTTCGAGATTTACGGTTGAGAGTTTTGCATTTAGGGTTTGGGCTCATGGTTTTCATGGTTTACAATTGAGGGTTTAGTATTTAGGATTAATTATTGAGGTTTTTAGGGTTTAAGACTCAGATTTAGGGTTTATGAGCAATAAGAGCTTTAGGTTTAGGGTTTATAGGCTATAGGGCTTAGAGTTTAGTGTTTAGGGCTTAAGGGTGATGGTTTAGGGTTTAGGTCTCAGTGTTAGTGGATGAAGGACAATGGCTCAGGGTTCGAGGTTTGGGGTAATGAGTTTAGGGTTTAGGGTTTATGTCTCTAAATAAAGGTTTAGAGTTTTGGCTTGTGGCTCATGGTTCAAGGTTTAGGGTTAGGCCTAAGGATTTGGGTTTAGCGTTTAGGCTTCATGGCTCAGGGATCATGTTTTAGGGTTTAATGTTTAAGGTTTGGAGTTTTGATTTTAAGTTTTATGATATAGGTATTTGGGGTTTTGAGGTTAAGGTAGAGATCTTTGTGACTCGCCCTATAGATCTATACTGCCCCATATATCTATATGAATTATATATTTTTTAGAAAATCGTGACTTTTTAGAAAATCTCATATTTTTAAAAAATTCATCTTTTCTAAAATCCCAAATTTTTTGAATATGTCGAGTTTTTCAAAAATCTTGACTTTTTCAAAAATGCAAAATGCCCAACTCTTTCGAAAATCCCAAGTTTTCAAAAATCTTGACTTTTTTGAAATATTCATTTTTCGAGAACCCCAACTTGTTTGAAAATCTGAACATTTCAAAAGTCCAAACATTTTTTAAATCTTGATGTTCTAAAAAATAACAACTTTGTTTAAAATTGTAACTTTTTGAAAAGTCATGAGTTTTTGAAAATATTACCTTTTTTTAATAAAGTAGGATGTTCAAAATAGTTGGGATTTAAAAATCTCTTCAGTTTTGTAATTTCTGACTTATTTGAAAACTGCACCTTTTTTCAAAAAAAAATTCTTATTTTAAAATCCAAACTTTCTGAAAGTTCTTGGCTTTTTTGAAACCACGACTTTTTTGAAATTGGGATTTTGTTCGAAATCCCAACGTTGTTTAGAATTATGAAATTCTATCTTTTCTTAAAATTGTAAATTCTTTAAAATCCTAAATTTTTAAAATTAACAGTTTTTTTAAAATAATAACTTTTTTAAAAATCATGATATATTAAAAAATCCAAAATTTCTAGAAAATCTAAATTATTCAAACTTTTGACTTTTTTCTTACAATCGTGATATTTTAATAAAGTTGAGATTTTTAAAACATCTGGTTTTAAAAAAGATGGACTCAATTGGAAACCCAGAACACAAGTTATGACCTTTTAAAGTTCTTGCTAATTTTGGCGCATCACTAAATTTTTGAATTTTTCGGATTTTTTGAGATTATAACTTTTTCGAAAATTACAACTATTTCAACAATCAAAACTTTTCAAAAAATCCCAACTTTTTAAAAATTCCTGAATTTTTTAAAATGCCGATTTTTTTGAAAATCCTTACTTTTTTAAAAAATCATATTCTTTGAAAATCACAAATATTAAAAAATCAGGACTTTTCCAAATATCCTAACTTATTCAAAAATCTTAAATTTTTGAAAATCCCAATATTTTCCAAAATATTGACTTTTTTAAAATCATGACTTTTTTGAAAATCTTCACTTTTACAAAATCATGACTTTTTGAAAAATCTCTATTTTTTTTAAAATCCTATCTTTTTAAAAGTCCTAAGTTTTTTGAAAATGTCAATTTTTTAGAAAAATTTGACTTTTTCAAATCTCTAGACTGTTCAAAATAGTGAAAATCCCAACTCTTTAGAAAATCCCAACTTTTCAAAATTCTTGGGTTTTTCAAAATATTCATTTTGCAAAAACCCCAACTTGTTTGAAAATTTTAACATTTTTAAAGTCCCAACATTTTTTGAATCTCGATGTTTTAAAAAATAACAACTTTATTTAAAATTGCAACCTTTTCAAAATACTAACTTTTTTCAAATATAATTATTTTAATGTTTCTAGGTTAAAGGTTTAGGGCTAGGGGATTTAGAGTTTAGGTTTATGGGCTTGAGATTCAGGGTTTAGGGTTTAGTGTTTAGGGTTTAGGGTGAGGGCTCGGGGTTTAGGTTCAGGGTTCGGGAATCAAGGTTTATGGTTTTAGAATTAGGTTTTGGGGTTTAGGGTTCATTGTTAGGATTTAGGGCTCAAGTTATAGGGTTTGGGGTTTGAGGTTTACAGTTGAGTGTTTTGCTTTTAGGATTTAGGGCACATAGTTTACGATTGAGGGTTTAGTATTTATGATTTAAAAAATAGGATTTTAGGGTTGAGGACTTAGAATTTAGGGTTTATGAGTGATTAGAGCTTAAGGTTTAGGGTTTAGGTCTTAGTGTTCATGTTTGAGGTTCCATGGCTTAGGGTTTGAGGTTAGGGACTATGAGTTTAGGGTTTAGGGTTTTGGCTTAGGGCTCATGGTTTAATGTATAAGGTATATCATTTAGGGTTAGAGGCTTTAGGGTTCACTATTTAGGGTTAGGGTTTAAGGCTTAGGGTTAGGGGTTAAGGGTTTAGGCTTCATGGCTTAGGGATCAGGGTTTAAGGTTTGGGGTTTAGAGTTTAGGTTTTATGATTTAGGGATTTGGTTTTATGGTTTATGGTTTAGCATTCAGTGTCTTCAGTGTTAAGGGTTTATCATTTATGGTTTATTATTTAGCTTTTTGTGCTTAGTATTTCAGATGTTGAGGTTTAGGGTTTATGGTTTTATGGTTTATGGTTTAGAGGTCGCGATTTTGAAAAAACCGGGATTTAAAAAATATCATGATTTTGAAATAGTTAGGATTTCGAAAAAGTCACGATTTTCAAAAAGTTTGAATTTTCAAAGATTTTGAAAGTAATAAAGTCATGAATTTAAAAAGTTCACAATTTAAAAAAAAACTCTGTATTTTCTAAAAATTCGTAATTTTTGAAAAAGTCACAATTTTATAAAAAGTTGGAATTTTGAAAAAGTAAAGATTTTGAATATGTTAGGTATTCAATAAATTTAGGATATTCAAAATAGTTGAGATTTAAAAATCTCTTCAGTTTTTTAATTCCTGACTTATTTGACAATTGCACATTTTTTCAATATCTTGTCCTGTTGGAAAATCCTAACTTTCCCAAAAAAATTGGCTTTTTCAAAATTACGAGTTTTTTGAAATCCCAACTTTTGTTCAAAATCCCCAACCTTTTAATAATCGTGAATTTTTTGAAAATCTCAATTTTTTCAAAAACTCTAAATTTTTTGAAATTCAAACTTTTTAAGAATTATGAAATTCAATTTTTTTTCTAAAATTGCAAATTGTTTAAAATCCTAAAAAATCTAAATTGACAACTTTCTGGAAAATAATGACTTTTTCAAAAATTATGACATATTGAAATATCTAGGATTTGTGGAAAATCTAAATTATTCAAACTCTCAACTTTTTTTGAAATCCTGATATTTTAAAAAAGATGAGATTTTTGAAACATGTCATTTTAAAAAATGGACTCAAACAGACACCTGGAGCACAAGTTATAAACTTTTCAAGTTCTTGCTAATTTTGGCTCATCACTGAATTTTTTAAATCTTGATTCTTTTGAGACTATAACTTTTTTGAAAATCGCAACTTTTTAAAAACAATTGAATTTTCTAAAATCTCAACTTTATAAAAAATGGTGACTTTTTTTAAAATCTTGTGTTTTTAAAAAAATTATATTTTTTCGAAAATCACAAACATTAAAAATCAGAACTTTTTTCGAATATCTAGACTTATTCAAAAATCCTAACTTTTTCCAAAATCTTGACTTTTTAAAAATCCCAATATTTTCCAAAATTTTGACTTTTTGAAATTCATGTCTTTTCAAAAATCTTCACTTTTACAAAATCTTTTTTTTTGAAAATTTCAAATTTTTTAAAATCCCATCTTTTCAAAAGTCCTTTTTATAAAATGTCAAATTTTTAAAATATCTTGACTTTTTAAAAAAATCTAGACTCTTCAAAAATCCCAACTCTTTAGAAAATCCCAACTTTTCAAAAATCCTAACTTTTTCGAAATATTCAGTTTTCGAAAACCCCAGCTTGTTTGCAAATTTAAATATTTTCAAAGTCAAAGTCGTGAGTTGTTTAAAAATCTTGAATTTTTGAAAATCCCAAGTTTTGGGTTTAATAATTAGGTTTTAGGGTTTAAAGTTTTGGGGTTTAGGGCTCAGGTTTTAGGGTTTGCGGTTTGAGGTTTATGGTTGATGGTTTTACTTTAGGGGTTATGGCATATGGTTTACAATTGAGGGTTTAGTATTTAGGATTTAGCAATTAAAGTTTAAGACTCAAAATTTAGGATTTAGGAGCGATTAGAGCTTAAGGTTTAGGTCTCAGTGTTCATGGTTGAGGTACCATGGCTTAAGGCTTGAGGATCAGGGTTATTTGTTTAGGGGTTAGGATTTATGGTTTTGGGTTAGGGCTCATGGTTTAAGGTATAGGGTTTAGGGTTGGGTCTTAGGCTTTAGGGTTCACTGTTTAGGGTTTAATTCTTAGGGTTAGGGGTTAAGAATTTATTGTTTAGGGTTTATGGTTTAGGATTCATAGTTAAATGTTTGTGTTTTAGAGTTTAGGTTTTACGATTTAGGAATTTGGGTTTATGGTTTATGGTTTAGGATTTAGGTTTTTTGGCTTGGTATTTAGGATGTTGGGGTTTAGGGTCTAGAGTTTACAAATCAGGGTTCAGGTTTAGGGGTCGCGATTTGGAAAACTCACGATTTCAAAAATATCTCGATTTTGAAACAGTTAGGATTTCGAAAAAAGTCACGATTTTCAAAAAGTCTGAATTTTCAAAGTGTTTGAATGTGATAATTCATGAATTTAAAAAGTCGACAATTATATAAAAATATAAGGATTATACAAAAAAGTTGGAATTTTTAAAAAGTAAAGATTTTATAAAATGTAAGGATTTTAAAAAAATAAGATATTCAAAATAGTTGGGATTTAAAAATCTCTTTAGTTTTGTAATTCCTGACTTGTTTGAAAATTACACCTTTTTTGAAAATCTCAGTCTTCTTTGAAAATCCCAAATTTCTCAAAATTCTAGGCTTTTTCAAAATTACGACTTTTTTAAAAGCCCGACCTTTTCATAATCTTGAATTTTTTGAAAATCTCAACTTTTCCAAAAACCCTAAAGATTTTAAATTTAAACTTTTTTTATAATTATGAAATTCTATCTTTTTCTAAAACTGCAATTTTTTTAAAATCCTATTTTTTTTTAAATTCACAACTTTTTGGAAAATATTGAATTTTTCAAAAGTCATGACATATTCAAAAAATATAGAATTTATGGAAAATCTAAATTATTCAAATCCTGTTATTTTAGAAAGATGGGATTTTTAAAACAGGTGGTTTAAAAAAACAAATTCAAACGGACGCCCGGAGCACATGTTATGAGATTTTCTAGTTCCTAGTAATTTTGGCGCATTACTACATTTTTTTAATCTTTACTTTTTTGAGATTATAACTTTTTCAAAAATCCTAACTTTTTATAAAATCGCAACTATTTCAAAAATCGTGACATTTTAAAAAAACTCAATTCTTTTATAAATTTTGACATTTTAAAAATCCCATTATTTTTCAAAATCTTGCTTTTAAAATATCCCGACTTTTTCAAAAATCTTCACTTTTACAGAATTAAAAATTTTTGTTCAATTTTTTTAAAATCCCGTCTTTTCAAAAATTCTAACTTTTTTGAAATTGTCCAGTTTTTCATAAATCTTGACTCTTTCAAAATTCCAAACTTTTCAAAACTATTGACTTTTTTGAAATATTCATTTTTTGAAAACCCCAACTTGTTTGAAAATCTGAACGTTTTCAAAGTGCCAACATTTTTAAAATCTTGATGTTTTAAAAAACAACTTTGTTTAAAATTACAACCTTTTCAAAAGTCACGACTTGTTTGAAAATCCTAACTTTTTCAAAAATATAAAATTTTTGTAAATCCCACATTTTTCAAAGAACCAACTTTTTCAAAATCTAATTATTTTAAGGTTTCTAGGTTGAGGGTTTAGGGCTCATGGGATTTAGTTTTTAGGGTTTATATTTTTGTGCTCAGGATTCAGGGTTTATTAGGGTTAGGCCTCATAGCTCATGGCTCAAGATTCAGGGTTTAGGGTTGAGTTTCAGGGTTCCGGGATCAACGTTTAGGATTTAAGAATTAGGTTTTAGGGTTTAGGGCTCAGGTTTTAGGGTTTGGGGTTCAAGGTTTATGGTTGAGGGTTTAACACTTAGGGTTTAGGGCTCATGGTTTACAATTGAGGGTTTAGTATTTAGGATTTAGTATTTAGATTTTTAGGGTTTAAGACAAAGAATTTAGGGTTTAGGAGCAATTAAAGCTTAAGGTGTAGGGTTATATGGTATAGGGCTCAGAGTTTAGGGTTTAGGTCTTAGTGTCTTCGTGTAGAGCTTAAGGTTTGTGGTTCGGAGTTATGACTTCAAGGTTTAGGGTTTAGGAATTAATGGGGCCCGGGCCCGCCCCCCTCCTATCTATTTTGATCTATTTGGCTCCCAATATCGATATAGAGAGGGCCGAGCCCCTATCTATTATCTGATTCGATCCAGCAACAGGTTCCCCTACAGGCTACCTTGTTACGACTTCACCCCAGTCGAAGACCCCACCGTGGTATACGCCAATAGGACCAAACCTTCGTGGGCCACACTAGTGGAACACAAATAGCATAACAGAAATGCCATATATATATAGCCCCCCCCAGAACTAGATAGGCCCCATATCGTCATAGTGCTAGTAATAGAGAGATGGGGCCGAGAGCCGTATAGATCTATAGGCCCGCCAATAGTCGGCGAGCCCCCTCTCCCCCTCTCTATCTGATATATATATTGTATTGGGGGCTATACGGATTGGTGATTCTTGGTCCGATGCTTCGGGTGAAACCAATTCCTAGGGTGTGACGGGTGGTGTGTACAGGGCCCGGGTACATATTCACTGTGGCATGCTGATCCGCGATTACTAGCGATTCCAACTTCATGTTCTCGAGTTGCAGAGAACAATCCGAACTGAGGCAACCTTTATGGATATTAGGGTTTAGGGTTTATGGCTAAGGGTTTATGGTTTATGTTTTACGATTTAGGGTTTATGGCTTAGTGTTTAGGATGTTGGGGTTTAAGGTTTAGTGTTTACGACTTAGGGTTTAGAAGTCATGATTTGGAAAAATTCATGATTTCAAAGAGAGTGTATTTTCAAAGGTTTGAAAAGTGATAAAGTCATGAATTTAAAAAAGTTCACAATTTTTTAAAAAATTATGATTTTTAAAAAATTCTTAATTTTAGAAAAAGTCACGATTTTATAAAAAGTTGGAATTTTAAAAAAATAAGATAATCAAAACATTTGGGATTGAAAAATCTCTTCAATTATGTAATTACCGACTTATTTGAAAATTTCACCTTTTTTCAAAATCTTGTCATTTTTTAAAATCCCAACTTTCTAAAAATTATTGGGTTTTTAAAAATCACAACTTTTTTGAAATTCCAATTTTTTTTTCTGAAATGCGTAACCTTTTCATAATCTTGAATTTTTTTAAAATCGAAACGTTTTAAAAAACCCTAAAATTTTATAAATTCAAACTATTTTAGAACTATGAAATTTTATCTTTTTCTAAATTTACAAATTATTTAAAATCCTAAATTTTTTTAAATTCAAAACTTTTTGGAAAATAATGAATTTTTCAAAAATCATGACATATTCATAAATCAAGAATTTCTGGATAATCTAAATCATTCAAACTCTCAACTTTTTTTAAAATCCTAATATTTTAAAAAAGTTGAGATTTTTGAAACATGTGTGGTTTAAAAAAAATGGACTCTAACGGACACTTGGATCACAAGTTATGTCTTTTTGAAGGTCCTCCTAATTTTGGCGCATCACTACATTTTGAAATCTTTGAATTTTTTGAGATTATATATTTTTAAAAAATTGCAACTATTTTAAAAATCATGAATTTTTCAAAAATCAAAACTTTTTCACAAATCCCAACTTTTGAAAAATTCCTAAATTTTCTAAAAATGCTGACTTTTTTGAAAATCCTTTCTTTATTAAAAAAATCATATTTTTTTTAAAATCACAAATATTAAAAAATCGGGACTTTTTCAAATATAGTAACTTATTCAAAAATCTTGACTTTTTAAAAATCCCAATATTTTCCAAAATATTGACCTTTTGAAAAACATGTCCTTTTGAAGTTCCTGCTAATTTTGGCGCATCACTACCATTTTGAAATCTTGACTTGTTCTAGATTATAAGTTTTTCAAAAATCCCAACCTTTACAAAAATCGCAATGATTTCAAAAACCGTGACAGTTTCGATAATCAAAACATTTTTAGAAATCCCAAATTTTTAAAAATTCCAGAAGTTTATAAAATCTCAACTTTATAAAAATTGCTTGACATTTTTGAAAATCCTTACTTTTTAAAAAAAATATTTTTTCAAAAATTGCAAATATTAAAAATCGAGACTTTTTCAAAAAAGTAAATATTTTTAAAATGTTAAGTAATTTCAAAAAAATTAGGATATTCAAAACATTTGGGATTTAGAAATCTCTTCAGTTTTGTAATTACCGACTTATTTGAAAATTGCACCTTTTTTCACAATCTCTTATTTTTTTAAAATCCCAACTTTCTCAAAATTCTTGTCTTTTTCGAAATCACGACTTTATTGAAATCCCAATTTTTGTTCGAAATCCTAAACTTTTAATAATCCTGACTTTTGTGAAATTCAAATTTTTTTAGAATTATGAAATTCGTTCTTTTTCTAAAATTGCAAATTCTTTAAAATCTTATATTTTTTTAAATCCACAACTTTTTGGAAAATAATGAATTTTTCAAAAATCATGACATATTCAAAAATCTAATTTATTCAAATTCTTGCTTTTTTTTAAAAAAAAATCGTGGTATTTTTAAAAAGTTGATATTTTTAAAACAAGTGGTTTAAAAAAACAGACCCAAACGGACACTCGGAACACAAGTTATTACATTTTCAAGTTCCTGTTAATTTTGGTGCATCACTACATTTTAAAAATCTTTACTTTATTGAGATTATAAGTTTTTTGAAAATCCCAACTTCTTTAAAAGTCGCAACTATTTCAAAAATCGAGAAGTTGTTGAAAATAACAACTTTTTCAGAAATCCCAACTTCTCAAAAATTCTCGAATTTTCTAAAATTTCCACTTGATAAAAAATGCCAACTTTTTTGAGAATCATTATTACTTTTTCAAAAATTATGCTTTCTCGAAAATAAAAAATATTAAAAATCAGGGTTTTTTTAATATACTGAATTTTACAAAATCACGACCATTTGGAAAATCTCAATTTTTTTAAAATCTCGTCTTTTCTAAAATCCTAACTTTTATGAAAATTTCAAGTTTCCCAAAAATCTTGATTTTGGAAAAATCCAAACTATTCAAAAATGCCAACTCTTCAAAAATGCCAAAAGCCCAACTTTTCAAAAATCTTGACTTTTTCGAAAATCCCAACTTTTAGAAAATCTTGACTTTTTGAAAAACCTAAAATTTTCAAAATACAAAAAAATTCCAAATCTAACTATTTTAAGGTTTCTAGGTTGAGGGTTTAGGGGTCAGTGGATTTAGTGTTTAGAGTTCAGGGTTTAGGGTTGAGGTTCAAGGTTTAGGGTTTAAAAATTAGGTTTTAGGATATAAGCCTAAAGTTTTAGGGTTTTAAGTTTGAGGTTTACTATTGAGGGTTTTGCATTTAGGGTTTAGGGCTCATGGTTTACGATTGAGGGTTTAGTATTTAGGGCTTTAGGGTTTAAAAATTTAGGGTCTAGGAGCAATTAGAGCTTTAGGGTTAGGGCGTAGAGGTTAGGGTTTAGGGTTTAGGTCTTTATGTTCTTGGTTGAGGGTCCATGGGTCAAGGTTTGAGGTTCAGGGATATGAGTTTAGGGTTTAGGCTTTAGGTCACTAGCTAAAGGTTTAGGGTTTAGGGTTTAGGCTTCAAGTCTCAGGGAATAGCGTTTAGGCTTCAAGGCTCATGGAATAGGGTTTAAGGTTTATGGTTTAAGCTTTGGGATTTAGAGTTTAGGTTTTATGATTTATCGATTTGGTTTTATGGTTTATGGCTGGAGGTTTAGGGTTTAGGATTAAGTGTTAAGGGTTTAAGTTTTATTGTTTAGGATTTAGGGCTTTGGGATTAGTTTTTCTGATGTTGGGATTTAGGCTTTAGCATTTACGACTCAGGTTTCAGGTTTTAGGGTTTAGGGTTTAGGGGCTGCAATTTTGAAAAGTTAGGATTTTAAAAATATCCCAATTTCGAAAGAATTAGTATTTTGAAAAAGTATTGATTTTCAAAAGCTCTATATTTTCAAAGATTTTGAAAGTGACAAAGTCACGAATATAAAAAGTTCACAATTTTAAAAAAATTCATGATTTTTAAAAAATTTGTAAGTTTTGAAAAAGTCACGACTTAATAAAAAGTTGGAATTTTTAAAAGTTAGGATTTTAAAAAAAGGATATTCAAAATACTTGGGATTTAAAAATCTCTTTAGTTTTGCAATTCCTGACTTATTTCAAAATTGCACCTTTTCTAAAAATCTTATCTGTTTTGAAATTCCAACTTTCGCAAAATTCTTGGCTTTTTCGAAATCACGAATTTTTTGAAATCCCAATTTTTGTTCAAATTCCTAACTACTTTTTTGGAAGTCCTGATATTTTTTAAAAGATAAGATTTTTGAAACATTTGTGGTTTTAAAAATAATGGACTCAAAGGGACACCTGGAGCACAAGTTATTACGTTTTCAAGTTCCTACTAATTTTGCTGCATCACTACTTTTTTGAAAATACTAACTTTTTTGCAAACCGCAACTATTTCAAAAATCGAAACGTTTTCAAAAGTCAAAACATTTTTAGGAAATCCCAACTTTTAAAAAAAAATTGAATTTTTTAAAATCTCACCTTTATCAAAAATGTTGACTTTTTAAAAAATCCTTACATTTTCAAAAAAGTATACTTTTTTGAAAAATCACAAATATTAAATTAAAACTTTTTTGAATTTCCTAACTTATTGAAAAATCTTGAATTTATCAAAAACCTTGATGTTTTAAAAAACCCAACATTTTCCAAAATCTTGACTTTTTTTAAAATCTTCACTTTTACAAAATCAAGACTTTTTGGAAAATCTAAATTTTTTTAAAATCCCGTCTTTTCAAAAATCCTATTTTTTTTTAAATATCGAGTTTTGCAAAAATATTGACTTTTTAAAAATCCCAAATGTGAATAGCCCAACTCTTTCGAAAGTCTCAACTTTTGAAAAATCCTGAATTTTTCAAAATATTCAATTTTTTGAAAACCCCAACTTGTTTAAAAATCTAAATATTTTCAAAGTCCTAACATTTTTAAAATCTTGATTGATGTTTTCAAAAATAACAACTTTTTCAAAATTTGTGACTTTTTTGAAAATCTCGAGTTTTTGAAAATCTCAACTTTTTCAAAAATCCCAAGTTTTTTAAAATACCAACTTTTTCCAAATCTCACTATTTTATAGGTTCTAGGTTGAGGGTTTAGGGCTTGGTTGATTTTGTGTTTAGGGTTTATGGATTAGGGCTCAAGGCTCAAGTATCAAGGTTCAGGGTTTAGAGTTGAAGTTCAGGGTTTGAGGATCAAAGTTTAGGGTTTAAGAATTAGGTTTTAGGGTTTAGGGTTAGAATTCATTGCTCAGGTTTTCAGGGTTCAGGGTTTGAGGTTTACGGTTGGGGGTTTTACATTTAAGATTTAGTTATCATTGTTTACGATTGAGGGTTTAGTATTTAGGATTTAGCATTTAGGGTTTAAAAATTTAGGGTTTAGGAGTAATTAGACCTTTAGGTTTAGTGTTTAGGGTGTAGGGGTCAGGGTTTAGGTCTTTGTGTTCATGGTTGAGGGTCTATGGCTCAAGGTTCGAGGTTCAAGGTTATGAGTTACGGTTATGACTAAGGCTTTAGCGTTCAGTGTTTAGAGTTTAAGGCATAGGGTTAGGGGTTTAGGGTTTAGGGATTAGGGTTTAGGGTTTAGGGATTAAGGGTTTAGGGTTTAGGCTTCATGGCTCAGGGATCAGTTTTTAGGGTTTATGTTTTAAGGTTTGGGGTTTAGAGTTCAGGTATTATGATTTAGCGGCTTGGTTTTATGGTTTATGGCTGACGATTTAGGGTTTAGAATTCATTGTTAAGGGATTATGGTTTAGGGTTTAGGATTTAGGGTTTTGGCTTAGTTTTTAGGATGTTTGGATTAAGGGTTTAGCAGTTACAACTTAGGTTTACGATTTTAGGGTTCAAGGTTTAGGGGTCACAATTTTGAAAAAGTTAGGATTTCAAAAATATCTCGATTTGAAAACAATTAGGATTTCGAAAAAGTATTGATTTTAAAAAACTCTGTATTTTCAAATATTTTGAAAGTGATGAAGTCATGAATTTAAAAAGTTCACAATTTTTAAAAAAATTCATGATTTTTTAAAAATTCGTAATTTTCAAAAAAGTCATGATTTTATAAAAAGTTGGAATTTTTAAAAAGTAAAGATTTTGAAAATGTTAGGATTTAAAAAAAAGATATTCAAAACAGCTGGTATTTAAAAATCTCTTTGGTTTTGTAATTCCTGACTTATTTAAAAATTACACCATTTCTCAAAATCTTGTCTTTTTTAAAAGTCCGAACTTTCTCAAAATTCTTAGCTTTTTCGAAATCAAGACTTTTTTGAAATCACAATTTTTGTTCGAAATCCCTACCTTTTCATAATTCTTAGTTTTTTGATAATCCCAACTTTTTCAAAAACCCTAGAACTTTTGAAATTCAAACTTTTTTAGATTTATGAAATTCTATCTCTTTCTAAAATTGCAAATTCTTTAAAATCCTAAATTTTTGAAAATAATCACTTTTTAAAAAATCATGACTTATTCAAAAATCCAAAATTTCAAGAAAATCTAAATTGTTCTAATTCTTAACTTTTTTTTTCAAATCTTGATATTTTAAAAAAGTTATTATTTTTGAAACAAGTTGCTGCTAATTTTAGCGCATCACTATATGTTTTAAATCATGACTTTTTTGTGATTATAAGTTTTTCAAAAATCGCAACTATTTCAAAAATCAAAATTTTTCAAAAATCCCAACTTTTTAAAAATTCTTGAATTTTCTAAAATCTCAACTTTATAAAAAATGCCGAATTTTTTGAAAATCCTTACTTTTTAAAAAAATTATATATTTTTTGAAAATCACAAATAGTAAAAATAGGGATTTTATCAAATATCTTGATCTATTCAAAAATCCTGACTTTTTCAAATGTTTTGACATTTTAAAAATCCCAACATTTTCTAGAATCTCGACTTTTTGAAAATCTTGACATTTACAAAATCAGACTTTTTGGAAAAGGTAAATTTTTTAAAATCCCGTTTATTAAAAAATCATAAGATTTTTTAAAATGTCAATTTTTTTAAAAATTCACTTTTAAAAAAATCCAGACTCTTCAAAAATACAAAAAGCCCAACTCTTTAGAAAATCTCAACTTTTAGAAAATATTGAATTTTTTGAAATATTCATTTTTCGAAAACCCCAACTTGTTTGAAAATTTGAACATTTTCAAAGCCCCAACATTTTTTAAATCTTGATGTTTTAAAAAATAACAACTTTGTTTAAAATTGTAACTTTTTCAAAAGTCGTGAATTTTTCTAAAATCTCAAGTTTTTTTGAAATTTTAGGGTTTTAGTGTTTAAGACAATAGGGTTTAGGAGCAATTAGAGGTTAAGGTTTTAAGGATTGTAGGGTATAATGCTAAGAGTTTAGGGTTTAGGTCTTTGTATTCATTGTTGAGGGTCTATGGCTCATGGTTCAGGGTTCAAGGTTATGAGTTTAGGGTTTAGTGTTTTGGCTTAGGGCTCACGGTTCAATGTATAGGGTTTAGGGTTTAAGGCTCAGGGTTAGGGATTTAGGGTTTAGGCTTCATGACTCAGGGATTAGGGTTTAGGGTTTATGGTTTAAGGTTTGGGCTTTAATGTTTAGGTTTTATGATTAAGAGCTTTGGGTTTATGGTTTATGGCTGAGGGTTTACGCTTTAGGATTCAGTCTTAAGGGTTTATGGTTGATGGTTTATGATTTAGGGTTTTGGGGTTAGTGTTTAGGTTGTTGGGGTTTATAGGGTTTAGCATTTATGACTCAGGTTCATGGTTTTAGCGTTAAGGGTTTAGGGGTCACAATTTTGAAAAAGTCAAGATTTCAAAGATATCCTTATTTTGAAATAGTACGGATCTCGAAAATGTCTTGATTTTCAAAAATTTTGTATTTTCAAAGATTTTGAAAGTGATAAAGTCATGAATTTATAAAGTTTGCAATTTTAAAAAAAACTCTTGATTTATAAAAAAATCGTAATATTTTAAAAAGTTACGATTTTATAAAAAGTTTGAATTTTGAAAAAGTAAAGATTTTTTAAATGTTAGGATTTTAAAATAAATTAGGATATTTAAAAATCTCTTTAGTTTGTTAATTTCTTACTTATTTGAAAATTGAACATTTTTACAAAATCTTGTCTTTTTTGAAAATCTGAACTTTCTCAATATTCTTAACTTTTTTGAAATCACGAATTTTTTGAAATCCTACTTTTTATTCGAAATTCAAACTTTTTCAAAAATTTAATTATTTTTTAAATTTAAACTTTTTTAGAATTATGAAATTCCATTTTTTATGAAATTGTAAATTCTTTTAAATCCTTAATTGTTTGAAATTCATAACTTTTTGGAAACTAATTACGTTTTGAAATATCATGACATATTCAAAAATCAAGAATTTTTGGAAAATCTAAATTATTCAAACTCCCGACTTATTTTTTAAAATCCTGATATTATAAAATTTTTGAGATTTTTGAAACATGTGGTTTAAAAAAATGGATTTAAATGGACAACTGGATCACAAGTTATGACATTTTCAAGTTCTTGCTAATTTTGGCACATCACTACATTTTTGAAATCTTGACTTCTTTGAGATTATAACTTTTTTGAAAATCCCAACTCTTTTGAAAATCACAACTATTTCAAAAATACCATCTTTTTAAAAATTTTGAAACTTTCTAAAATCTCAAATTTATAAAAAATGCCGACTTTTTTTGAAAATCCTTACTTTTTAAAAAAATTATATTTTTTCAAAAATCCCAAATATTAAAAATAAGAACATTTTTTTCAAAAATACTTACTTTTTAAAATATCATGACAATTTAAAAATCCCCAACATTTTCCAAAATCTTGATTTCTTTGAAAATCCTGACTTTTTCAAAAATTCTTACTTTTTCGAAAATCTTCACTTTTACAAAATCCCATTTTTTTTTAATATTTAGATATTTTTAAAATACCATCTTTTCAAAAATCCAAACTTTTTTAAAGTGTCGAGTTTTTCAAAAATCTTGACTTTTTAAAAAATCCAGACTCTTCAAAAAATTGCGAGTCTTCAAAAATGTGAAAAAGCCCAACTCTTTCGAAATTCCCAACTTTTAAAAATCCTGAATTATTGAAAATATGCATTTTTTTAAAACCCTAACTTGTTTGAAAATCTGAACATTTTCAAAGCCCCAACATTTGATGTTTTCAAAAATAGCAACTTTGTTTAAAATTGAATTTTTTTTAAGAAGTCGTGACTTTTTTGAAAATCTCAAGTTTTTGAAAATCAAGTGACTTTTTGAAAATCCCAAGTTTTTCAAAAAACCAACTTTTTCCAAATCTAACTTATTACTTATTTTTTAATCATTTTTAGGTTGAGGATTTAGGGGTAAGGGGATTTAGTGTTTAGGGTTTAGGTTTTTGGGCTTAGGATTCAAGATTTAGGGTTTAGGTATTAGGGCTCAAGGTTCAAGGTTTAGGGTTGATGTTGAAGGTTTAAGAATTAGGTTTTAGGGTTTAGGGTTTGGGTTAGTATTTAGGGCTAAATTTTTTGGGTTTATGGTTTGAGGTTTACAATTAAGGGTATTGCACTTAGGGTTCAGGGCTCATGGTGTACGATTGAGGGTTTAGTATTTAAGATTAAACATTTGGGGTTTCAGAGTTTAAGACTCAAAATGTAGCATTTAGGAGCTATTAGAGGTTAATGTTTAGAGTTTATAGGGTATAGGGCTCAAAGTTTAGGGTTTAGGTCTTAATGTTCATGGTTGAGGGTCAATGGCTCAGGGATTCGAGGTTCAAGGTTATGAGTTTAGGGTTTAGGGTTTTGCCTTAGGGTTTAAGGTTTAGGATTTAGAATTGGGCACAAGGCTTTAGGGTTCATGTACAGGGTTTAGATTTTAAAGCTTAGGGTTAGTGGTTTAGGGTTTAGGGTTAGGTTTCATGGCTCAAGGATCATGGTTTAGGGTTTATGGTTTAAGGTTTTCGGTTTAGAGTTTAGGTTTTTTGATTTAGGGATTTGGGTTTGTGGTTTATGGCTGAGAGTTTAGGGTTTAAGATTCAATGTTAATGGTTTAGGAGTTAGGGTGTTGGGCTTAGTGCTAAGGATGTTGGGGTTTAGGGTTTAGTGTTTATGACGTAGATTTGAGGTTTTAGGATTTAGGATTTTGGGGTCGCGATTTTGAAAAATTCTCGATTTCAAAAATATCCCAATTTTGAAACAGTTAGGAATTCAAAAAAGTCATAATTTTTAAAAAAGTCTGTATTTTCAAATATTTTGAAAGTGATAAAGTCATGAATTTAAAAAAGTTGACAATTTTTTAAAAAACTCGTGATTTTTTAAAAAATTGTGATTTTATAAAAAGTTGGAATTTTGAAAATGTTAGAAATAGTTGGGATTTAAAAATCTATTTAGTGTTTTTTTCCTTACTTTTTTGAAAATTACACCTTTTTAAAAAAATCTTGTGTTTTTTTGAAAATCCTAACTTACTCAAAATTCTTGGCTTTTTCAAAATCATGATTTTTTTGAAATCCCAACCTTTCATAATCTTGGCTTTTATGAAAATCTCAACTCATTCAAAAACCCTAAATTTTTTAAAATTCAATCTTTTTTAGAATTATGAAATTCTATTTTTTTCTAAAATTGTAAAATTCTTTAAAATCTTTTTTTTTAAATTCACAACTTTTTGGAAAATAATGACTTTTTTATAAAGTCACGACATATTCAAAACCATAGAATTTATGTAAAATCAAAATTATTCGAAATCCTGACTTTTTCTTGAAAATCCTAATATTTTAAAAACGTTGAGACTTTTGAAACATGTGGTTTCTTTTAAAAAGGACTCAAACGGGCACCCAAATCACAAGTTATGACTGTAGTGCCTACACTTTACACACATAATTACAACAGTAAAATACCAAGATAATTTTTTTTGACTTACAATACACGCTACAAACAACACAACAAAGGCTCCAAGTATAGAAACTCAACTCGTAATGACAATCACATAAGTCATCGACTCACATAGACTCTAGAAAACAACATAGGCATGTCGATGCCACACTTCTTGCAATGAACAAATACCAGCAATGACCCAATCACAAGAAACATGACTTCAGGAATGGCGAACCCACAACACATCATTACTTTAAATGTATTTTAGTTACGATTAGCATCCCAAGAACATTGTTATGTAAGCATAATTTTCTCCCTCTTTCCACCTACATGTTCTGAAAATTTGTTTCACATTTCACTTATTGTTCAACCATTTAATTTTGCTCTTTACCTTTATGCCAATCTTCATAACTTACATAAGTATTTTCTATATTTCAAATTTCATACAAAATTCTAACTATCTAATTCTTATGTTAAGATTATGCTTCCCAAAACGCTTATTCAATGTTTAGAATTTAACCTTGCTACACAAGTGAACCTAACGTGATGTCAAGATGAAATCTTGGGATTAAGGAAGACATAGATTTGAGATAACTTTTTCCCAAGAACATCCTTCGATCATGGAGTAGTTATTTCGCTACCAAAATTAATAAGGTTTAATAACTTATTGACTCCTATATATATATATATATATATATATTATATATATCTTGTGTGTTTCCTCGAAGTTTGGTTGCACCAAGGTAATTCATAATCTTTGAAACACATGAAAATATTTAATTAAGTTATAAGGACTCCAAGAGTGACCTTAATCCTAATCTCCAATCTCGTGTACAACATTATATGATATGCTCTTACATCGCATTAAGGTCTCGTTCTTAGCATTGTTTTGTAATCAGGAGTTACAGAAGTATTTGACTAACATCTTGAAGGGTAACATGATCGGAATAATTGTAAACTATACATGAACCACAAGTGACACCTCCTAATCAGTTGAGGTTTGGTTTCTACCAATATGCACGTAATGATCCATGCCTCAACTATATAAGAGTTTAATGCAGGCGGACATATTTATACTAAACCACATTCAAGAAAATACCAAGATGTTATTTTGATAGAAACCAAGGCAGCACTGCTTAGTCATTCCTTCGAACAAGGACTTATAAGGTGACTTCCAAAGTGGCCTTCACCACTCAACCTGGTGTCAGACCTGAAGATAAAGTTGGACCATAACATTCCTAAAATCTGGGTTCACGACCATGTCACTAAACATAATGACTATGACGGTAAACTCCAACTAGGGGTTTTATTTTACGTAACCTAGAGTGTTCCATCAAGTGCAAAACTTAGGTTCATTATACGGTCTTAATTTTCTTATATGGTAAAAAGGATCACACATGCAGGCAATTTATGCATGAATATTTTATTAAGGTTGAGTGTTCCCATTTAAAACTCTTTATTATGTTTGCAAGGTAAGAAGATAAACTAGTAATTAATTTAATCGTTTATAGAATACTGAGAAGTACTACAATATATTAACTTTAATTTCAAATTTACTATGTATAAATCAAACCCTTTTTGCCGTAAACAACTAAGAAACAAATTGAACTGGTGATTAGATCCACATTTCCTAAGTATTCCTAAAACTAGCATCTCAAGAATATTAACAAATTTCAATTATAACTTTTTTGTAACAGGAGACTACATTAGACAATTATTCATTTTACAATGACCTATAAAAATTACAATAATAATAATTAAATTACACGTCGCCCTTTTATTTTTGTCGTCATTCTTCCATCCTACAAAACCCACATGAGCATGATATCAGCGATAATTCCTTGGCATGACATCCACCCTAACCTAACATAAGTATCTTTTTTCAGTTTCCCATTTACATCTGACAATAATTACAATTTGTAATTGAAATAAAAAGGTCTAGAAACATGTATTCATTGCATTTCATTTTTCTTCATTTTATAACCCAGGAGAGAGAAAGAGAAGGGAAGAGAGAGAAAGAAAACACCATTTTGTCAAAAGTTCTAATGCACACAACAAGTTACATTATAGTGTTTTAAATAGTTAGTTACATGTGTTAAGAGTTTCTAGGGTGATTTGGCAACCCTACGAGGGTCCTGTAGCTTTCTATTTTTACATTTTCTCACTAGTTACAAAACGTTCAAAACGGGCTCGGAGTTAAGAAACTACTTCCAAAAGTTATCTTCCGATGAGAACGCACACCACAATTAACTTTCCACGTGTCCCTAGATATACCAAGAATTCATAGCATCTGATGGAATTGAACAAGAGCGAACGGTTTGTGTTTGGCGACTAGTTTTTCGAGGCCACTTGTCGTAGTTCACCCAGTTGTAAAATGACAAAAGTTAGCTCGAGGGCCCAGAAAACTACGTCTGTAATTGACATTCGATGGAGAAGCACGCAATGAGACATCTCCTACTAGTTCCCCTATATAAGGAGAATTCATTATAGTCGACGGGACTGATAACTAGTAAACCATTTTCAAACGGCAACAAGTTTTCTGGAGCAACAAGATGAAATTGGTCTAGTTTGACCTCATCAAACTGCGACTGAAGGCCTACAAAATGGCTTCGCCAAACTATTCTGAAAAGTGCTCTTTCCTATACTGAATGTTCCATGCATTTGTCTAGTATAAACGCTAGAGGTTTGTGAAGACGGGACGTGATTTCTCTTTCCGGGTTTCAAATGGTGGTCCAAAACGAAAGCCAACTTTCTAGTTTTAACAACTTTCTACTGTTATAAACCAGTGGAATAGGGCTCCTATAAGAGCGTCAAAAGGATGTCATATGTTCGTTTCGAATCAAACCAAAGGTCAAGGTGACTCCTTGTATACCAAGGTACACGAATGAAACTTCACATCTCGTTTCTAGAGTTACGAAGGGTACTTAGTGAGTCTCTGAAAAATACAAAATTTAACTATTTAAAGCAGTGAGAAGGTTAACTTTATCAATTGGGAGTCAAATTCTTCTGGTCGATAAAACAATATTGGAGCGATCAAGATGGGTAAGAGTTTTCTAAATCATCTCGAAGTGAGGGTGATAGTTCATGGTTTAAAGTAGATGAGTTATAATGATTCGTAGAGTTACGACACGACAACTTTATTGTTTTGCAATGAGTTGAAGGGACATTTAACTATATTAAAAATCTTAATAATTTAAAATTCTATTTAATTACAAAAGAGAACTAAAACACAAGAATTATGAGAGGTAAGGGAAGAAGAACCATGCCTGGAGAATGAAGTCAGTCGAAGCCGCAGGCTTGGGTTCAGTCTCTTGCTTGGGCACTTCATCAACAGTCCACGAGCGTCCTCAGCTCCACCATTTTGCATACACATCTACTAGGGAAGTTACATTGCAAACAAAAACATCTTGTTTTCTGTGCCTTGATGGTTTTCCAACAGAGTAAGTAGTTGCTTATGTGTTTCTAAAACCTTTTGAACATATCCATTATGTGCATATCTTGCAATCTTGGCATTCCATGAGGCAACATTTATTTGAGGCATTTTGTCAAACAGTTGACATTTTAATATACATATCTACCATAACACCTGCAACTACAGCATCTTGCAAATGTCCCTGCCCTGGTTGAAGCCCTTTAGATCATGTTTTTATTTCACTTGAACCTAGCAAATACATCCTCACAACCGCCACAGGTTGATGGTCAGGGTAGGTTCCATAAGACTACATCTCTTTAAGGCATTCTGTCAAACAGTCTAAGGCCTTTTTAACAAACCTATTTTTTTGCATATCCTACTATCATTGTAATCCAGGAGACCGCATATCTTTCAGGTATTTTGTCAAACAATTCACGTGTGTTGTGTATGCCTTCACATTTTGCATACATGTCAATCTGGGTACCTGACAAGACATTTAAAGATATTATCTTCCCATGATGCTTTAATGGATGTCCATGCGCTGTTCTAAAGCTCCCATTTTGAACAGTAGCTGGGAGGTTGCTGGAAAAAAGGTTGTGGATTCTGGCTTTATACGCACCATATGCATTTGTTGGCTTTACTTGTATCAAATGAATTTGCTTGGAAGTTTCTAAGGCCTTTTCAACAAATACATTTGTGCATATCCTGAAATCATTGCAGTCCATGAACTACATTTCCTCCAAGCATTTAGTCGAGCAGTTCACATGCTTCCACGTTTTACATATGTATCCCTTGCGACTGCAACATCTGACAAAGTTCCTTTACCTTTTTGGCTTTGATGGGTGCCCACGTAGGTTTGGGTGCATGGGCTGGAAAGATGCTGGCAACGTGACAAACCAAACAGACAAAAATCCTCCTCCATTTTGCTTTGATGGGCACCCCTACTCAGATCTAATACCTGGCACTTCTTTAAACCATTCATAAGGCACATAAACACATTATTTTATGGATTTCAGTCAAACAAGGAATCTCCAGAAATCTCCTCCCCTAAAGGTGGTTTTGCAAAACCAAACAAGAGCCTAAACCTGGTTTGCACGTGAACCCTTCTCTAAATCCTTCTTTCAATGCAGAGCAGGGAAAAATACAGTGGCAAGGGGAATCAATTTGGTGAAAGTCAGCTAGTTGCACAGAAAGGAAAAAAATTGGAACTTCCTTCTCATGGCGGCGACGCTTGGCTTTACTCAGCAAAAGACAAAAACAATAAAAACCAAAATGAGCCCCCCCTTTTGCCCTAGCCGCCCTAAGAAATTCACGGGCTTTTTATTTATTTATTTATTTTTAATTCTTTTATTTTATTTAACATTATTATTATTTTAAAATTCATTTAACTTATTTCATTCACTTTGAAAATCTATTTCATTATTAAAATAATTTAATATGTTTTTAATTATTATTATTATATTTTAATTTTGTCACGATATTGCCATACGACTCATAAATTAAATCCTTACCAATGATTTGATAGGGTTTACAACCAAACTCGATGATGATCTAGATAGTCAAATCAATACCTAAAACATAGAACAACACCCTGTATATTATTTATAGCCCGCCCGAAACTATATTTTGACCAAAACAATAGTAGCAGGAATCGACAATTGGAAAGAATAATTATTATTACGTGGGTGATCCCTCTAGTTGGTCACACCCTAACAACAATGAGACACCAATAAAACTACCTAAAGAATTCGAGAACAAGATCTCCCTTAACAGGGTAGTCGAACTAGGCAAAATCAAACAGATGATCGACATGAGCACAATGACATTACATGCTTAGCAACACGATCCTTGAAGGAAAAATGGAACAAAGGTGAACGGGGCATTACAATGACCTTTTTAAGTTCCTACTAATTTTTGTGCATCAATACATTTTTGAAATCTTGACCTTTTTGAGATTATAACTTTTTTTAAAATCCCAACTTTTTTCGAAAATCACAACTAGTTCAAAAATCGTGAATTTTTTTTTTTAAATCACAAATATTAAAATTAAGGACTTTTTTAAATATCCTAACTTATTAGAAAATCCTGACTTTTTCAAAAATCCTAACTCTTTAAAAATACCAACAATTTCCAAAATCTTTACTTTTTTGAAAATATAGACTATTTCAAAAATATTCACTTTTACAAAATCACGACTTTTTGGAAAATCTCAAAATTTTAAAAATCCCCTCTTTTAAAAAATCCTTACTTTTTTTAAAATGTCATGTTTTTCAAACATCTTTAGGTTTTCAAAACTCTCCACTCTTCAAAAATCCCTTACTCTTCAAAACTGGGAAAACCCAACTATTTCAAAAATCCCAACTTTTTCAAAATATTCATTTTTCGAAAACCCTAACTTGTTTGAAAATCTAAACAATTTCAATGTCCTAACATTTTTAAAATCTTGTTGTTTTCAAAAATAACAACTTTGTTTAAAATTGCAGCTTTTGCAAAAGTCGTTACTATTTTGAAAATCTCAAGTTTTTGAAAATCCCAAGTTTTTCAAAATACCAATTTTTTCAAAATCTAAATATTTTAAGGTTTCTTAGTAGAGGGTTTAGAATTTAGGGGATTCATTTTTTTGGGTTTAGGTTTCTGGGGTAAAGATTCAAGGTTTAGGGATTTAGGGATTAGGGCTCAACGCTCAAGGTTTAGGGTTTGGGGATCTAGGTTTAGGGTTTAAGAATTAGGTTTCAAGGTTAGGATTTAATGTTCAAGTTTTAGGGTTTGGGGTTCAATGATTACAGTTGAGGGTTTTGCATTTAGGGTTTAGGGCTCATGGTTTACAATTGGGGATTTTGTATTTAGAATTTAGCATTTAGGGTTTTAGAGTTTAAGACCTAAAATTTAGGGTTTGGGAGCAATTAGAGATTAACGTTTAGGGATTATAGGGTATAGGGCTCAAAGTTTACAGTTTAGGGCGTAGGGGTAAGGGTTTAGTGTTTAGGTCTCAGTCTAAGGGTTTTAGGGCTCATAGTTTATGATTGAGGGTTTAGGGGTCAAGGTTTAGGGTTTAGGTCTCAATCTTGGTAGTTGAGGGTCATGGCTCAAGGTTCGAGGTTCAAGGTTATGAGTTTAAGTCTCTAGCTAAAAGGTTTAGGGTTTTAGCTTAGGGATCATGGTTCAAGGTATAGGGGTTAGGGTTTAGGATTAGGCCTAAGGCTTAGGGTTAGAAGTTAAGGGTATAATGTTTAAGGGTTAAGGCTTAGAATTTAGGGGTTAGGCTTCATGGCTTAGGGATCAGGGTTTAGGTTTTATAGTTTAAGGTTTGGGGTTTAGAGTTTAGGTTTTAAAATTTAGGGAGTTGGGTTTATGGTTTATGGCTGAGGGTTTAGGGTTTAGGATTCAGTGTTAAGGATTTATGGTTTATGGTTTAGGATTTAGAGTTTTGTGATTACTTTTAAGGATGTTTGGGTTTAGGGTTTAGCGTTTATGACTCAAGTTTCAGGTTTTATGATTTAGGGTTTAGGAGTCACGATTTTGAAAAACTCACTTTTTCAAAAATATCCTATTTTGAAATAGGTAGGATTTCAAAAAAGTCATGATATTCGAAAAGTCTGTATTTTTAGAGATTTTGAAAGTGTCATGATTTAAAAAAATTCATAATTTAAAAAAAAAACTCGCAATTTTTTAAAAATTCGTAATTTAAAAAAAAAAGTCGCGATTTTATAAAAAGTTTGAATTTTTAATAAGTTAAGATTTTAAAAATGTTAGGATTTTTTAAAAAAAATGGGGTTTAAAAATCTCTTCAGTTTTGTAATTCCTGAGTTATTTTAAAATTGCACCTTTTTTCAAAATCTTGCCTTTTTCTAAATTCCCATCTTTATCAAAATTCTTGTCTTTTTCGAAATCATGACTTATTCAAAAACCCTTAAATTTTTAAAATTCAAACTTTTTTAGAAATATGAAATTCTATCTTTTTCTAAGATTGAAAATTCTTTAAAACCTAAAAATATTGTTAAATTCTCAACTTTTCAGAAAATAATGACTTTTTCAAAAATCATGACATATTAAAAAATCCAAAATTTCAGGAAAATCCAAATTATTCGAACTCCTAACTTTCATTGAAAATCTTGATATTTTTAAAACATTTAGTTTAAGAAAACGGATTCTAATGAGCACCCAGAGAAAAATTTATGACATTTTCAAGTTGCTACTAATTTTGGTGCATCACTACGTATTCGAAAATCAAAACTTTTTGAGAAATCCCAAATTTTTAAAAATTCCTGAATTTTATAAGATCTCAACTTTATAAAAAAAGGCCAACCTTTTCTAAAATCCTTACTTTTAAAAAAAATTATATTTTTTCAAAAATCACAAATATTAAAAATCTCAACTTATTCAAAAATCTAGAATTTTTCACAAAATTTCATATATAAAATATTATGAATTTTTCAAAATATTCATTTTTTGAAAACCCCAACTTGTTTGAAAATCTGATGATTTTCAAATTCCCAACAAATTTTAAATCTCAATATTTTAAAAAATAACAACTTTGTTTAAAATTGCAACTTTTCCAAAAGTTGTGACTTTTTTTAAAATCTCAAGTGTTTGAAAATCTTGACTTTTTGAAAATCACAAGTTTTTCAAAATACCAACTTTTTCCAAATCTAACTATTTTAGGATTCTAGGTTGAGGGTTTAGGGCTCAAGGGATTTAGTGTTTAGGGTTTATATTTTTTGGGTCAAGATTCAGGATTTAGGATTTAGGGCTCAGGGCTCATTGTTTTGGTTTAGGCTTTTAAGAATCAGGTTTTAGGGTTTAGGGTTAGATTTAGTATTTTAGGGTTTTGGGGTTTAGGATTTATGGTTTAGGGTTAGTATTTAGGATTTTAGGGTTTAAAACTCAGAATTTAGGGTTTAGGAGCAATTAGAGCTTAAGGTTTATGGTTTATAGGGTATAGGGCTCATAGTTTAGGGTTTGGAGCGTAGGGGTCAACGTTTAGGGTTTGAGGTCGGGGTTATGAGTTTAGGGTTTAGGTTTTAGGTCTTTAGCTAAAGGTTTAGGGGTTAAGGTATATGGTTTAGGGTTTAGGGTTAAGCCTAAGGCTTTAGGGTTCAATTTTTAAGGTTTAGGGTTTAAGGCTAAGGGTTAAGGGTTTACAGTTTATAGTTTAGGCTTTTAGGCTTCATGGCTCATGGATCAAGGTTTATGGTTTAAGGTTTGGGGTTTAGAGTTTACGTTTGACGATTTAGGCATTTGGGTTTATATTTTATGGCCGAGGGTTTAGGGCTTAGGATTCAGTGTTAAGGGTTTATGGTTTATGCTTTCAGATTTATTGTATTGTGCTTAGTGTTTAAGACGTTGGGCTTAGTGTTTAAGATGTTGGGCTTTAGGGTTTAGTGTTTACGACTCAGGTTTTAGGGTTTAGGGGTTTTGATTTTGAAGAATTTATGATTTCAAAAGTATCTCAATTTTGAAAAAGTTAGGATTTCGAAAAAGTCGTGATTTTAAAAAAAAAGTGTATTTTTAAAGTGATAAAGTCATCAATATAAAAAGATCACAATTTTAAAAAAACTCGTGTTTTTTTTTAAAATACGTAATTTTCGAAAAAGTCACGATTTTATAAAAAGTTGGAATTTTGAAAAAGTAAAGTTTTTGAAAATGTTAAAATTAAAAAAAAAAAAATATTCAAAATACTTGGGATTTAAAAATCTCTTAGTTTTGTAATTCCTTACTTATTTGAAAATTACACCTTTTTTCAAAATCTTGTTTTTTTTTTAAATTCCCAACTTTCTCAAAATTCTTGGATTTTTTGAAATCCTAATTTTTGTTTGAAATCCCAACCTTTTCATAATCCTGACTTTTTTAAAAATCTCAACTATTTCAAAAACCCTAAAATTTTCTAAATTCAATTTTTTTTAGAATTATGAAATTCTATCTTTTTCTAAAATTTCTAATTCTTTAAAATCCTAATTTTTTTTTAAATTCACAACATTTTGGAAAATTATGAATTTTTTAAAAATCATGATATATTAAAAAATCTATTTTTTTTTTGAAAATCTAAATTATTGAAACATGTGGTTTAAAAACATAGACTCAAACGGACAATCGGAGCACAAGTTATGACCTTTTCAAGTTCCTGCAAAAAAATTTCATATCACTACATTTTTAAAATCTTGACTCTTTTATGATTATAACTTTTTTGAAAATTGCAATAATTTAAAAAATCACTATATTTTCAAAAATCAAAACTTTTTCAAAAATCTGAACTTTTTAAAAATTACTGAATTTTCTAAAATCTCAACTTTATACAAAATGCCGGCTTTTTGTAAAATCCTTACATTTTAAAAAATATATATTTTTTCAAAAATCTTGATGTTTTACAAAATCTAGACATTTTTCAAATTCCTAAGTTTTTGAAAATCTAGACTTTTTTGAAAATCTTCACTTTTTCAAAATCACGACTTTTTGGAAAATCTCAAATTTTTTAAAATCTCATCTTGTCAAAAATCATACCTTTTCCAAAAATTCAAAAATAAAAAATGATGAGTTATTCAAAAATTATGACTTTTTTCAAAAATCTTGATGTTTTAAAAACGCCAACATTTTACAAAATCTAGACATTTTTCAAACTCCCAAGTTTTTGAAAATCTAGACTTTTTCAAAAATCTTCACTTTTTCAAAATGACGACTTTTTGGAAAATCTCATCTTTTCAAAAATCATACCTTTTTTTAAAATGTCGAGTTTTTAAAAAATCTTAACTTTTTCAAAAATCAAGACTTTTAAAAAATCTTGACTCTTTAAAAATGTGAAAAGCCCAACTCTTTTGAAAATCCCAACTTTTCAAAAATCCTGACTTTTTCGAAATATTAATTTTTCGAAAACCTCATTTTTTAAAAAAAAATCTAAACATTTTCAATATCCTAACATTTTAAAAATCGTGATGTTTTAAAAAAAAACAACTTTCTTTAAAATTGTAACTTTTTCAAACGTCACCTCTTTTTAGAAAATATCAAGTTTTTGAAAATCCCAAATTTATCAAAATACCAATTTTTCCAAATCTGACTATTTTAAGATTTCTAGGTTGAGGTTTTATGGCTTAAGGGGTTTAGGATTTAGATTTTTGGGCTCAGGATTCAGGGTTTAGGGTTTAGTGCTTAAGGTTTAGGGATTAGGGCTCAATGCTCATGGTTCAGAGATTAGGGTTAAGATTTAGGGTTTGGGGATCAAGGTTTAGTTTTTAAGAAATAGGTTTTAGGGTTTAGGGTTTGGGGTCCGAGGTTTATAATTTAGGTCGTAGGGGTAAGGGTTTAGGGTTTAGGTGTCAGTGTTCATAGTTGAGGGTCCATGGCTCTAGGTTTGAGGTTTGAGGTTATGAGTTTAGGGTTTAGGGTTAGGCCTTAAGCTTTAGGGCTCAATGTTTAGGGTTTAGGGTTTAAGGCTCAGTGTTAAGAGGGGTTTAAGGTTTTTTGTTTTAGGGTTTAGGCTTCATGGCTCAAGGACTAGGGTTTATGGTTTAAGGTTTGGGGTTTACGGTTTATGATAGATGGTTTAGGTTTAAGGATTTAGTGTTAAGGGCTTATGGTTTGTGGTTTAGGATTTAGGGTTTTTGGCTTAATGTTTAGGATGTTGGGCTTTAGGGTTTAGCATTTATGAATTATGTTTCAGGTTTTATGGTGTTAGGGTTTAGGGATTTAACATCCTCTTCAGTTTTGTAATCCTCGACTTACTTTAAAATTACACCGTTTTTCAAAATCTTGTCTTTTTTGTAAATCCCAACTTTCTTAAAATAAAAATTGTTTCACAATCACAACTTTTTTGAAAAATCAAAATTATTCAAACTCCCGACTTTTTTTGAAAATTATGAAATTTTTAAAAAGTTGAGATTTTTGAAACATGCAATTTCAAAAAAAAACTAATTCAAACAGACACCCGAAGCACAAGTTATGAGCTTTTCAAGTTCCTTCTAAATTTGGTGTATCACTACATTTTTGAAATCTTGACTTTTTTCATTTATAACTGTTTCAAAAATCATAACTTTTTCAAAAATTACAATTGTTTCAAAAATCATGATTTTCAAAAATCAAAACTTCTTCATAAAATCACAACTTTTTAAAAATTCCTGAATTTTCTAAAATATCATCTTTATAAAAAATGTTGACTCTTTATAAAATACTTACTTTTTAAAATATTATATTTTTTTTGAAAATGACTAATATTAAAAACTAGCACTTTTTCTAATATCCTAACTTATTCAAAAAGCTTGACATTTTAAAAATCCCATCAATTTCCAGAATCTTAAAGTTTTTTAAAATCTCGACTTTTTTCGAAAATATTCTCATTTACAAAATCACAACTTTTTGGAAAATCTCAATTTTTTAAAATCTCGTCTTTTCAAAAATCCAGACTCTTCAAAAGTTCAAAAAGCCCAACTCTTTCGAAAATCCCAACTTGTTTGAAAATCTGAACATTTTCAAATTCCCAACATTTTTTAAATCTTGATGTTTTAAAAACTAACTTTGTTTAAAATTTCAACATTTTCAAAAGTCACGACCTTTTTAAAAATCTCAAGTTTTTGAAAATCCTGACTTTTTGAAAATCACAAGTTTTTCAAAATACCAACTTTTTCCAAATCTAAATATTTTAAGGTTTCCAGGTTGAGGGTTTAGGTTTTTTGGCTTAAGATTTGGGGTTTAGGGTTTATGGTTTATGGTTTAGGATTTAATGGTTAATTTCTTCAGTGTTAAGGGTTAATTGGTTTTGGTTTAGGATGTTGGGGTTTACGGTTTAGCTTTTATGACTTAAGTTTCAAGTTTTAGGGTTTAAGGTTTTTTGGGTCACAATTTTTGAAAAAGTCACGATTTAAAAAATATACCAATTTTGAAACAATTAGGATTTCAAAAAAAGTCTATATTTTAAAATATTTTGAAAGTGATA
This sequence comes from Taxus chinensis, assembly GCA_019776745.2. Classification (NCBI taxonomy): domain Eukaryota; kingdom Viridiplantae; phylum Streptophyta; class Pinopsida; order Cupressales; family Taxaceae; genus Taxus; species Taxus chinensis. The sequence continues at coordinate 503,045,330 of CM034151.1, forward strand.
AAATCATGAATTTAAAAAGTTCACAAATTTTAAAAATACTCATGATTTATTAGAAATTCGTAATTTTTCAAAAAGTCACGATTTTATATTTTGAAAATGTTAGGATTTGAAAAAAATAAGGATATTCAAAATAGTTGGGATTTAAATTTTATTTCATTTTTGTAATTCCCTAATTATTCAAACTATCAATTTTTTTTTGAAAATCCTAAATTTTTTAAAAAGTTAAGATGTTTGAAACATGTGGTTTAAAAAAAATGGACTCAAATGAACACTCAGAGTGCAAGTTATGACCTTTTCAAGTTCTTGCTAATTTTGGTGCATCACTAAATTTTTGAAATCTTGACTCTTTTGAGATTATAACTTTTTCTAAAATCCCATATTTTTGAAAATTACAATTATTTATAAAAAATGCGACATTTTCGAAAATCAAATGTTTTTCAAAAATCCCAACTTTTTAAAAATTCTTCATTTTTCTAAAATCTCAACTTTATCAAAAATGCCGACTTTTTTGAAAATCCTTATTTTTTTAAAAAAAATCCATTTTTTTTAAAATCGTAAATATAAAAAAATCAAAGAGTTTTTAAGATATCCTGATTTATTCAAAAAAATTGATTTTTTTTTAAAATCTTGACGTTTTAAAAATCCCACATTTTCTAAAATCTTGACTTTTTTGAAAATCCTAATTTCAAAAATAGTTAGGATTTTGAAAAAGTCATGATTTTCAATAAATCTATATTTTCAAAGATTTACAAAGTGATAAAGTCATGAATTTAAAAAGTTCACAATTTTAAAAAAACTCATGATTTTTAAAATAAGTCGTAGTTTTTGAAAAAATCACAATTTTATAAAAAGTTGGAATTTTGAAAAAGTAGAGATTCTTAAAATGTTAGGATTTAAAAATAAAAAAGGATATTCAAAACAATTGGGATTTAAAAATCACTTTAGTTTTGTAATTCCTGACTTTTTTGAAAATCGCACCTTTTTTAAAAATATGATCTTTTTCGAAAATCCCAACTTTCTCAAAATTCTTAGTTTTTTCAAAATCACGACTTTTTTAAAATCCAATTTTTTTCAAAATCCCAACCTTTACATAATCTTCTCTTTTTTGAAAATCTCAACTTTTTCAAAAACCCTAAAATTTTTTAAATTCAAACTTTTTTAGAATTATGAAATCCTAATTTTTTTAAATTCACAAATTTTTAGAACATAATGAGTTTTTCAAAAATCATTACATCTTCAAAAATCCACAATATTTGGGAAATCTAAATTCTTCAAACTCCCGACGTTTTTTTTTTAAATCTTGATATTTAAAAAAATTGAGATTTTTGAAATATGTTGTTTCAAAAATAAAATGGACTCAAACGGACACCCAGAGCACAAATTATGGTTACTTTTTATGAGTTCTATGGTTTAGGATTTAGGGTGCATGTACTTACATTTTAGGAACAATGGGGCCTAGGTTTTAGGGTTTAAAATATCAAGACTTTTTTAAAATTAAATATTTTTCTAAAAATTCATAACTTTTTTGAAATATCTTTATCAAAGATTTTCTAAAATCTTATGACTTTTAAAGAGAAAGGCCAATTTTTTTTTAAAATCAGTTAATTTTTAAAAAATCTTGATTTTTTTGAAATACTTGACTTATTTCAAAATTGTTACTTTTTTCGAAAATACTTAATCCCATGTTTTAAAAAAATCTCTGACTTTTTCAAAATTCTAGAGTCTTTTTCAAAATCACGACTATTTTAAAAAATCCTAAATTTTTATCGAAATCCCATGACTTTTCAAAAATCCTGAATTTTTTGAAAATCTCAATCTTTTTCAAAATCTCTTGAACTTTTTTTGAAAAATCAAAGTTATTCAAAAATATGAAATTCTAGAAAAATCGTGAAAATTTCAACTTCTTGAAAATCTAAAACTTTTCAAAAATTCACAACTTTTTGAAAATAATGATTTTCTGAAAAATCAATTGTGATTTTGAAAATCAGAATGATTATTCAAAATAATGACATTTTTTCAAAAATCTTAATCTTTATAAAAAAGTTAAGACTTTTTAAAAATTGCATGATTTTTAAAAATTCCTGACTTTTTTGAAAATCCGAAGTTTTTGACAAGTTCTAACTTTTTCAAAAATCCTGACTTTTTTAAAGCGTATCATCTATCATTTTTTAAATACCGGACTTTTTCCAAATATATATGATTTTCAAAAATGACTAATTTAGGTTGAAGATACTAAGACTATTCAAAAAATTTACGTTTTAAAAATCTTGACTTTTTCAAAAATCTAGACGTATTTGAAAATCTTTGGCTATACAAAATTATCACTTAGGGTTGAAAAATCTCAATTTTGGGATCAATCACAACGTCTTTTCAAAAATCCTGATTTTTTTTAGAAATCTCCAGTTAAGGGTTAAAAAATATTGACTTTTTCAAAATTCTAGATTTTTAAAAACGTTTGACTATTTCAAGAATTATGGTTTTACTCAAACTCTTTGAAAAATTTCAAGAAATTTTCTAAAATCTTGACTTTAGGGTTTGAAATATCACAAGTGTTTTTAAAAATCCCTAATTTAGGGTTTTGAAAATCTTAACATTTTCGAAAGTGCCGACTTTTTAAAAATATTGCTATGTTTGTCATTAAAATTTCAAATTGTATTTAGGAATTGTGACTTTTTAAAAAGTCATGACTTACAGTTTCAAAAAATCCTAAACATTTTCTAAAAGTCTTAACATTTTCAAAATATTGAAATGTTTTTAAAAAAGTCATGATTTTTAAAAAATCTTGTTTAACTTTTTCAAAAGTCCTAACTCTTTTGAAAATCTTTCAAAAGTTTTTATAAATTTTCAAAAAAATTAGGATATTCAAAATAGTTGGGATTTAAAAATCTATTCAATTTTGTAATTCCTAACTTATTTGAAAATCTTGACACCCTTTTTCAAAATCTTGTCTTTTTTAAAAATAACAACTTTTCGAAATCCCAACCATTTGACTTTTTCTAAAGTCATGATTTTTTTGAAAATCTCAATTTTTTTCAAAAATCCTAAACCATTTTAAATCAAAAGTTTTTTCATAATATCCAAACTATTTTCCAAATCCTTTCTATGTTTGATCTCGAAATTCTTTGAAATCCCAAATGTTTTTGTTTAATTCACAATTTTTTGGAAAATATTCAACTAGGGTTTCAAAAATCCCAGGACTTTTTCAAAATACAACACTTTGGTTGAGAAAATATACAAATTTTATTAAAACTCCTGGAACTTTTTTAAAAGTGTTGTTATTTTAAAAAATGGTGAGATTTTTTAAAATAACGATGGGGTTAGCAAAAATCTCGAACTTGAAGGTTATCTCGACTAGGGGTCATTAAGTTATATCTTTTTCATAAGTTCCATGTTCATTTTTGAAATCCATGGCTTAGGGTTTTTAGAAATATGAAGTTTAGGGTTCGAAGATCCTAGGTCTTATTTAAAAAATATTGACTTTTTAAAAGTTCAGACGCTTTAAAAAAAGTCAAGATTTTAAAAAAACATTAGGTTTTTTCGAAAATGTCGTGCTTTAATAGTTAAGTAATTTTGAAAAACTTTTTAGGATTTAATCACGCTCACTTTTTCAAATCCCAACAATAGGCGACATATTTGCAGAAATCTCAAAATTTTCTAAAAGGTTTGACTTTTTTTTGGAAAACTCTTGACTTTTTGAAAAATCAAAACTTTCTAAAAATCATGACCTTTTCAGAAAATTATCAAATTTTTGAAAATCATCGATTTGTAAAAAATTCTAGATTTTCAAAAAATGTCGATTTTTTTTTTAATAATCAATGACTTTTTAGAAAATATCTTGATTTTCATAAAAGTTCATCAAGGCCAAATTTCAAAGTTTAATTTTTTAAAATATCAGTGACTTTTTAAAAATTCATGATTTTTTAAAAATTCGCAATTTTTTGAAAGCGTTTGGTTTATTTTAGGGAGGAATTAGTCCTAATTATTTTTATAAATTTTAGGCTTTTCAAAAATAAAGGACTTTAGTGTTAAATAGTTTGGGACTTTTAGGGAATAGTCGTTCATTTTTGACAATTCCTGAGATTGGGTTTTAAAATTCCAAGTTTTTTTCAAAATACGAGTTTATCTTTTTTTGAAATATCCAGAACTTATTTTAAGGTTTTGTGTTGGAAACCCCAGGGTTTTCATAGGGCTTAATTGTTTGAGGGTTTAGGATTTTTTAGGGCATAACGATTTAGGGTTCAAGCGTTTAGCGTTGATAATTATGGTTTAGCAAATTAGTTTACATCTTAGTAGGGTTTTGGGTTCATGAACTTATTGGAAAATAATGAATTTTTAAAAATGTCTCGATTTTTTCAAATTTGTGAATTTTTAGAATTTGAAAGGACTATTATTTTTAAATCCCTACTTTTCAAAATCCTGAGGTTTTTTGAAAACGTAAAACTTTGTATTTAAGATTTCAACTTTGAGGTTGAAATATTTTTTAAACATATAGGGTTAAAAATCCTGACTTTTCGAAATCTCAAATTATGAATAAGGCTTTATTTTTTGATGAATCCAAAACTACATGTCTTTGCAAAAATCTTCAATCTTTTAAAAGATCTTAGAATTTTTTTTGAAAATCGATTGTGAAAAACTTCAAGACTTTCAAAAAACATAGATGTATTTTGAATAGTTAAGGATTTAGAAAAAGTAATAGGTTTTTGAATAACTGGTCGAGGATTTCTCTCAATAAGTTCAAGGATTCTAGGAAAATATGCATGATTTTGAAACAATTGAGGATTTAGTATTAAAAATCTTAGCATTTTGTAAAAAGTCGGTATTTTAAGACTTATTCAAAATTACTTGATGTTTTGAAAAATCCCAGACGATTTTTAAAAAGTCGACAATTTTTTAAAAATAGTGTTTAGATGTTTAGCTTTTAGGGTTCAGTGTTTATGGCTCATGGGTTTAGTTTTTATGCTATTAGTATTTATGGTTCAGGGCTAAGGGTTCATGGATCAGGGTTTGAAGGTTTAGGGTTTAAAAAGTTCACAATTTTTAGGGGTTTAGGGGGGGTTTTGCTTAGGGCTCTAGTTTTCGAAGGTTTAGGGTATGAGGGTTAGGCCTAAGGAGTTGGGGTTCATTGTTTAGGGTTTAGGACTTTAAGGCTCATATTTTATGGTTAGGCTTAGATTTAGGGTTTAGCAGTTTGGTTCAGGGCTTTAGGGATTAGGGTTTAGTTTTTTAGGCTTCATCGGCTTATTTGATCAAGGTTTAGGGTTTATCGGTTTAAGGATTTTTAGAGATTATGGTTTTAGGGATTAAGGGATTTAGGTTTTAGGGTTTATGGCTAAGAGTTTATGGTTTATGAGTTTAGGATTTAGGGTTATGAAAATCCTTAGTGTTTAGGGTTTATAGCTTAGGTACTTTATGGTTTTAGGGTACTTTAGGGGTCACAATTTAAAAAATCGTTATGATTTCATCAAAAATGCAGTAATTTTTAAATATCGACGTTTTAAGATGTTCAAACATTTTCCAAAATTCTATGATTTTAAAGAAAATCTAAGATTTTTAAAATAAAATCACTTTTACAAAATCACGTTAATGTTTTGGAAAATATCAAAAAAATTAGAATCTCGTCTTTTCAAAAACCCTAACTTTTTTGAAAATGTCGAGTTTTTCAAAATTCTTGACTTTTTACAAAATCTAGACATTTTTAAAAATCTTGAATTTTGTATGTGAAATGCCCAACTTTTTCAAAAATCCTGAATTTGATAAAATCTTGATATTTTAAAAAATCGTCCAACTTTTCAAACAATCTCTACAATTTTTGAAAAATTCATGAGTTTTTAAAATCCTGACTTTTTTTAAAAATCCTATACTTTTTCTAAAATCTGAGACTTTTTGAAATCCTAATGTGTTTTCAAAATCTTAACTTTTGGACTCAAAATCCCGACCTTGTGAAAGGAGAAGTTATGACCTTTTCAAAGTTCTTCCCTAATTTTTGCACATTCATTACATTTTTTAAATCTTAGAACTTCTTTAAAGATTATAACATTTTGAAAAGTCCTGTGACTATTTCAAAAATTCACAATAATATTTCAAAATCAGATACGTTTTTCGGAAATCAAAAAACTTAATAAAAATCACAAACTTTTTCTAAAATTACTGAACTTTATCGAAAATACTGACTATTTAAAAAATACCGGACTTTGTTTGAAAATCATGAATATTTTTCAAAAATCTATATTTATTTAAGAAATACTTAAATCTTTCAAAAAATCTTGACGTTTTCAAAAATCCCAACATTTTAAAAAAATCCTAACGTTGAATTCGAAAATCTTGACGTTTTAAAAATCCCATGAGTTTTTTTTGAAAAATCTTGACATTTTCGAAGAAATAGTAGGTCTTTTGAAAAATCCTATGAATTTTTAGAAAATCTCAAGATTTTAGGAAAAAAATGTTGACTTTTTCAAAAATCCAGACTCTTAAAAACGCATGACTATTCACAAATGCAAAAACTCAAACTCTTTCAAAAATCCTAATTTTTCATAAATCCTAACTTTTTCGAAATATTTATTTTTCGAAAAACCCACGCTTATTTGAAAATCTAAACATGTTTCAAAGTCCCAACATTTTAAAAATATTGAGGGTTTATGCTTAAAATAATTTATGGTTTATTTAAAATTGTAACTTTTTCAAAAGCTCGTGACTTTTTTGAAAATCTCAAGTTTTTCATGGTTCATGACTTGAAGGTCAATTAGGATCAGGGTTTAGGGTTATGAGTTGAGGGTTTAAGGGTCTATTAAATTTATGGGCTCAAGGTTCCTAACTTATTTGAAAAGTACACCTTTGTCTTAGGGCTCAATGTCTTAGGGTTTGGCCTAATGCTTAAGGGTTCATCGATTTAGTGTTTAGGGTTTAAGGCTTAGGGTTAAGTGTTTTTTTAGTCCCAGGGCTTGGGGTTTAGACTTTAGGGATTAGGGTTTTGGATCTTGAGTTTATGGTTTATGGCTCAAGGGTTTACGATTATGATTTGTTGTTAAAGGTTCTAGTGTCTGGGGTTTAAGGTTTTATGGTTTAGGGCTTAGGATTTTAGGGTTTAGGATTTTTTAAAATTTTAAAATTATGGCTCACGGTTGAGGGATTAGAGGTTCCAGGGTTGAGTGTTTGGGGTTTAATCCTTGAGGGTTTAGCAGTTTAGGGTTTTGGTTTAGGGCTTATGGTATTTATGATTGAGGAGTTTAACAATCAAGGTTTAAGCATTTAGGGTTTAGGGGTTTAGCAACAATTAGGGCTTAAGTGTTTAGTGATTGAGGGTTTAGCATTTAGGGTTTAGGTCTCATGTGTTTATTGTTAATATTTTATGAATTTAGGGTTTGAGTGTTTAGGGTTTAAGACTCAGTGTTTAGGAGTAATTACGGTTTACGGTCTCTAGAAAAATGTTTAGTAGCTTAGAGGTTTTGGGGTTAGGGTTTACGGGCTCAAGGTACATGGTTAATGGTTTAGTGTTTAGGGATTAAGGGTTCACATTTTATTCTTTAGGATTTAAGGCTCAGGGTTAGGGGTTTAAAGTTAAATCCTCATGGTTCATGGATTTAGGTTTTATGGACTTAAGCGTTAGGGGTTATGAGTTTAAGGTTTTCTATGTAGTTCATGTTGTGTTTTATGGCTCAGAGTTTAGGGTTTAAAACTGTCATGGCTGCAGGGTTTAGGGTTTAGGGTTTAAGGCATTATGGGTTTAGAGTTTACAGCTTTAAGGCTGAGGGTTAAGAGGATTAGGTGTTTATGGTTTAGAGTTCAGGGATTATGGATTACAGTCTTATAAGTTTATGGTTTGGGGTTTGGGGTTTAAGGTTTTATGGTTTAAGTGCTCATGATGTTGGGGTTTACGAATTCAAGTGTTTAGGGGTTTAGGGTTTCATGGTTTTATGTTTTTGGGCTTAGGTTTTGTAGGTTAGTGATTTTTGAAAAAGTCATGATTTCAAAAATATCACGATTTTGGAATAGTTAGGATTTCAAAAAAAGTCATGATTTTAAAAAATTCTATATTTTAAAAGATTTTAAAAGTGATAAAGTCATGAATTTAAAAATTTCATCACAATTTTATAAAAAAACTTGTGATTTATTGAAAAAGTCATAAATTTATGAAAGAATTAGCTATTTTTTATAAAGTTGGAGGTTTCAAAAATGTTAGGATTTTGAAAATCCCAGGACTTAAAAATAAAAAGGATTTTCAAAATACTTGGGATTTAAAAATCTCTATACAATTTTGTAATTGTCTGACATTTATTTGAAAATTGTAAGTTTTTTTCAAAATCTTGTCTTTTTTTGAAAATCCTAACTTTTTCAAAATTCCTAGCTTTGTTGGAAATCACTACCTTTTAAAAATCCTGACCTTGTTTGGAAATCTTGAAACTATTTCAAAAATTCATAAATTTTAGGATTTAAATTCGAAAACTTTTGGAGATTATCAAAAAAGTTGTAAATTCTTTAAAATGACAATTGGGATTTCGAATATGTTATGAACTTTTTGGAAAATAAGCCTGGAATTTTTGAAAAAGTTAGGACTTTTTCAGAAAATATAGAATTTATTTAAAATATCAGGAATTATTCAAAAACTCCTGATTTTTTTTTTTTAAATAGTGATATTTTAAAATAGTTAATATTTTTTAAACATGTGGTTAAAAAAATGGATTCAAATGAATACCTGGAGCACAAGTTATGACCTTTTCAAGTTCCTTCTAATTTTCAAAAATCTCATACATATTAGAAATTCTTAATTATTTATAAAAATCATGAACTTTTTTCAAAACTCGCAATTTTTTTCAATAATCTTGATGTTTTTTAAAATTTTGAAGTTTTTTAGAAATTTCATAATTTTTATCACTTTCAGTGATCATTCTAAAATATCATACTTTTTTTAAAATGCAAGAATGATTTGAAAATCACTAACTATTTAAAAATTGGGGCTTTTTCGAATATCATGACCCCTAAACCATAAAACCATAAAGTAGATATGAAAAATCCCTAACATTTTCCTAAACCCTGAGCGAAAAAATCTGAAAAGCCTAAAGTCTAAACATAGTTCGCCCTACGACCATAAAGTCTTGATTTTCACTAAGTCTGTAAATCCTAAGATTTCTAAAGCCCCAAACCCTGAACCCTACACCATAAGTTCACAAAGTCCTAAACCGTAAACTCCTGAAACTCTAAGCCCCAATTCCTAGTTTTCTAAAAAGTCTTAATCCCTAAACCATAAACCCCAAACTTTGATCCATGAACCCTAGGACTTTCAACTCTAAACCCTAGGAGACCCTGAACCCTCAGCCCTGAGCCCTAAACCCTAAAATCTAAATCTCCTGAGTTTTTAAACTCCCGACTTACCTGAAAATCCTACCCTGAGCCCTAAACCTTAAACCCTAAATTTCTCAGAGATTGTCACTTTTAAAAAAAATTGTGACATTTTCTAAAAATTGTGATTTTTTTTGAAAATAACGACTTTTTTGAAAATTCTTACTTTTCCAAAAAGTCTATAAATTTTCAAAAATCCTGAATTTTTCAAAAATGCCAAATTTTTACTTACATCACATTTTTTTGAATCATGATTATTCAAAATACCTACTACGTCTTTCGAATATCCTTACATATTCCATAATCTTGCAACCTTTTCAAAAGTCTTTCACTTTTTCAAAATAAAATCACTTTTAAAAAAGTTACAATTTTTTTAAAGGTTGAGATTTTCAAAATAGTCAGAATTTTTCGGATTTTAGAAAAAAATCTAGGTTTTTTACAAAATGTTGAGTTTTTCAAAACTAGTTGAGATTTTACAAAAGTCTAGGACTTTTTGAAAATGTTGAGATGTTGAAAAAAGTTGGGATTTAAAAAAGGACCAGACTCTTTTATCAATTTTAGGTTTTCGAAAAAGTCAGGATTTCAAGAAATAGACCAGATTTTTATCACAGTTTACGGTTTTCGAAAAAGTCGGGATTTTGAAAACGTAGGGACTTTTTCTAAAAATAATCGGGATTTTTAAAAAGTTGAGATTTTTTAAAAATTTGCAAAATTAAAAATATATGGATTTCAAAGTAGTTGGGATTACCGAAGGAGAAGTTATGAAATTTTGGAAAGTTCTTGCTAATATTTCGAAAAAGTCATTAGATTTCATAAAACTTTGGACTTTTTTGAGATAAGTTTGGATTTTTAAAAAGTTCTAGGGTTTTAGAATACTCTGCAATTATTTGAAAAATTATGAAACGTTTTTAAAAAGTCAAATATTTTTTAAAAAGTTTGGGACTTTAAAAAAAATACTGAATTTTCAAAAAACTTAGTGATTTTAGAAAAATACCGAATTTGTATAATTTTAAATAGTTAGAATTAAGAAAAAAAATAGGTTTGTTTGAAAAAGTCACAGATTTTCAAAAAAGTTAGGACTTATGAAAAAAACTTGAGATATTCAAAAAAAATAACTTGTTGAATAAGTCATGACGCTTTAAAAAAGCCAGGGTAATTTTTTAAAAAGTTAAAATTTTTAGAAAATTCGTGAATTTTAAGAAATAGTCTCAGGATTTTTCAAAATGTCAAATTGGGCTTTCAAAAAAATTGACTTTTGGAAAAGCCAAGAATTTTTCAAAAAGTCCCAGGACTCTTTCAAAAAGACAAGATTTTTAAATAAGTCACTAACTTTTTCGAAAAAAGTTGGGATTTTACGAAAATTGTAGAGATTATTTGAAAAAGTAAGGATTTTTTAAAGTCGCAACTTTTTTAAAATATCTAAATATTTTTTAAAATCCTAACATTTTCAAATTCTCAACTTTTTCTAAATTATGTAACTTTTTCAAAAGCCGTGACTTTTTTAAAAATCTCAAGTTTTTTTAAAATCCTAACTTTTCCAAAAAACTTGACTTTTTAAAAATCCCAAGTTTTCAAAATATCAACTTTATCCAAATCAATTATTTTAAGGTTTATAGGTTGAGGGTTTAGTTTTTAGGGATTAGGGATTAGGGCTTTGGGTTTGGTGTTTAAGGTTTAGGGTTGAGGTTCAGGGTTCGGGGATCAAGGTTTAAGAATTAGGTTTTAGGGTTTAGTGCTCAGGTTTTAGGGTTTAGGGTTAGAGGTTTATGGTTGAGGGTTTTGTATTTAGGGTTTAGGGCTCATGGTTTACTATTAAGGGTTTAGTATCTAAAATTTAGTGTTTAGGCTTTTAGTGTTTAAGACTCAGAATTGAGGGTTTATAGGGTATAGGGCTCAGAGTTTAGGATTTATGATGTAGGGGTCAAGGTTTAGGGGTTAGGTCTCAAAATTCAAGGTTGAGGGTACATGTATCAGGGTTTGGTATTCAGGGTTATGAGTTTACGGTTCATGGTTTAGGTCTTTAGATAAAGGTTTAGGGTTTAGGGTTTTGGCTTAGGGCTCACGGTCAAAAAATTTGGAGTACAAGTTATAACTTTTTCAAGTTCTTACTAATTTTGGCACATCACTACAATTTTGAAATCTTAACTTTTTTGAGATTATAACTTTTTTGAAAATCACAACTATTTAAAAAATTGTGATGTTTTCAAAAATCAAAACTTTTTCAAAAATCCCAACTTTGTAAAAATTCCCGAATTTTCTAAAATTTCAACTGTATAAAAAATGCCAATTTTTTTAAAAATCCTTACTTTTAAAAAAAAAATCTTTTTCAAAAATCTTAACTTATTAAAAAATCCTGAACTTTTTAAAAATCTTGACGTTTTGAAAATCTTAACATTTTCCAAAATCTTGATCTTTTTCCTGACTTTTCAAAAATCCTGAAAATCTTCACTTTTACAAAATCACGATTTTTTGGAAAATTCACAACTTATTTCAAAATCGTGATCTTTTCAAAAATCTTGACATTTTTCCAAAAAATCTAAACATTTTCAAAAATCCAAAAAATCTTCGAATATATCGAATTTGTCGAAAATATTGGACTTTTTTGAAAATCCCAGCTTTTAAAAAAAATCCCCATTTTTTAGAAAATCTTGACTTTTTCAAAAATTGCAACTTTTTTAAAAAATCTTTACTTTTTAAAAATCGCAAAATTTTTCGGAAACCCGCTGACTGTTTTGAAAACTAACTAATCTTTTTAAAAAATGCTAGCTACTTTTTCAAAATTCGTGAGTGTTTTGAAAATTCCTGATATTTTTGAAAATCATTAACTTTTATCGAAAATCCCAACATATTTTAAGGTTTCATGACTTTTCAAAAATCCCAATTTTTCAAAATCTCAAGGGATTTAGTTTAAAGGGTTTAACTTTTTCAAAAATCCCAACATTTTCGTAAAATCACAACTTTAGGGTTGAAAATCATGACTTTGGTGATCCAAAAATTGCTAGGGTTTAAAAATCTTGATTTTAGGGTTCAAAAATTAAGACTTTAGGGCTCAAAAGTTCCAGAATTTGGGGTTTGAAACAGTTTACTGTTCGAAGGTTTCCCAACTTTAGGGTCAAGAATCTCAACTTGTTCAAAATCCCTGAGGGTTTGGTATTTAAAATACAGGACTTCTTGAAGATCCCCACATTTTCAAAAATCCTAGAATTTAGGATTTAGGAAAAATTAGAGCTTAAGGTTTAGGGTTTATATGTTATAGGGCTCAAATTTTAGGGTTTAGGGCGAAAATCCGTAACTGGGTTTCAAAACTCTTAGGACTCAGTTTTGAAAAATCTAGGATCCGTGGCTCAAGGTTTGAGGTTTAGGGTTATCCCAACTTTAGGGTTCAATATGGTTAGGAACTAGAAAAATCCTCGACTTTTAGGGATTCAGTTTCGAATTTTGAAAATCCTGAGGGTTCTTGCAAAAATCGTTGGATTTTAGGGCTCATAGTTTACAATTGAGGGGTTAGGGGTCAAAAATCTCGACTTTTCAAAAAACTCAATCTTCATAGTTGAAAAACCATGGCTCAGGGTTTGAGGTTCAAAATTGTGAGTTTCTCAAAATTCCCAGGGTCGATGGTCTCTAGTTAAAGGTTCTAGGGCTTTGGCTCAAAAATCCCAGATTTTAAAAAAAAAATAACTGTTTAGGGTTGAGGGATCCTGACTTTTTTTGTTAGGATTCCTAACTTTTTTGAAAATCCAAACTTAATGTAAAAAATCCATCCTGGGGTTCGAATATCACGATTTTTTCAAAACATTTAAATTCTCCAAAATATCGAATATAATCATGAATTTTTGAAGGGTCTCGACGGTTGGGAGTTGAAAAATCTCTTGACTTTTGTAAAAATCCCAACTTATTTGAAAATTGCACCAATTTTTCAATATCTTGTACTTTTCCTAAAATCACATTATTTTTTGAAAATTCTAAACTTTTCCAAAAATCACTAACATCTAAGAAAATCTTTACTTTTGTTCGAAAATCCTAAACTTTTAAAAAAATTGTGACTTATTATGATAATCCCGACTTTTTAAAAGACCCTATCGATTTTTAAATTTAAACTTGTCTTTAAAATTATGAAAATCACGATTTCTATTCCTAAAATTATCAACTTCTTCAAATATCCTTTTTTTCTTTTTAAATTCACAACTTTTTAAAAAAGTGATGTGTTTAGAAAATATATTGACTTTTTAGAAAGTCCATGACTTTCTTAAAATCTTGAAATTATTCAAAATCCTGACTACTTTTTGAAAATTCTTGAACTCTTTCAAAGAAAACTTTAAGAAGATTGACAACATGTTTTCGGAAATCCTAAGAAGTAGACTCAAATCCCACACTTGGAGCACAAGGTATGACTTTTCCATAAAATCCTGACTAATTTTCAACATCCCTGACATTTTTAAAATCAATGATGATTTTCAAAGATCAGGTTAACTTTTTTGAAATACCCCTCAACTTTTTCAAAAATCACTAACTTTGTTGAAAATATGTGACTGTTTTCATAAGTCAATTGAACTTTTTGAAAATCCCATGACTTTTAAAAATGTTCATGAATTTTTTTAGAGTTTGAAGAGTGAAATCTGTGACTTTTTTGAAATTTGACTATTCAAAAACCCTTAACATTTCAAAAAACTCGACTGTTCTAAAAGTCCCAACATTTTCTAAAATATTGATCAAGTTTTTCAAAAATCATGACTCTTCACAAAATGCCAGGAAGTTTCGAAAAACCTAGCATTTTTTAAAATCCCTTAATTTTAATCAGAAAATCCTAATGATTTTCAAAAAAAAAACCCAAGTTTACAAAAATCTTGACTTTTTCAAAATCATAGATCTTTCAAAGCTATCCAATTTTTTTGAAAGCCCAACTCTTTTGAAAATCCTCCAACTGATTTCAAAAATCTAGACTTTTGAAAATCCATCTCATTTTTCAAAGTGTATGAACTGAGTTTTTGTAAAATTCTTGATGGTTTTCAAAAATGATCGTGACTTTGTTTCAAAAATTGTAACTCAGGAGGTTTTCGAGCACCAATGTGTTCGAGGTTTAGTTGAGGTGATATAGCACTTATGTTTTAGGAGACCTAAAAGGTTGTACGATTGAGAAATCCTAATTTTTTGAAAGATCCCACAATTTTCAGGGTTGCGACTCTTTCGGGGAAATCCTAGGACTTTATAGACTGATAAGAATCAGAGTTTAGGGTTTAGTGCAAATATCATGAGCTAAGGTGTTCTAAGGTTATGCCAATTAGGGTTTAGGGTTAGGCCTCCATGACCTTTAGGCAAAATCACGGTTTAGGGTTTATGGTTTAAGGCTCAATTTTAGGAAATTTAGGTTTAGAAAATTGTGCCATGGCATAGGGAACAGGGTTTAAGAGTTTCAAAAATCCTTAAGGTTTTAGTGGTTTATCATTGAGTATTTAAGGGTTCATGGCTTATAGTTTAAGATGGTTTCAAACGGGTTTATCATCCCAAATTTTCTAAGGAAAAATCTACATAAGAGTTTCAAGCAATTTGACCTTTTTCAACTTAGTAGTGTTTAGGATTTAAAAATGGGCTTAAGGGTTTAGGGGTTCCGATTTTGAAAAAATCTCATGATTTAAATAATATCTGATTTTGAACACTGATTTTTTAAAGGATTTTCAATAGATTTGTAAGGTGAAAATCATGAATTTAAAAAGTTCACAATTTAAAAAAAACTCATAATTTTTCAAAAATTCTAATTATTTTCGAAAATGTCCCAACGCTTCTATAATCGTGATTGGAAATTTTGAATAAGTGGTCAAAATCCCGATCCATTTTAGCAACTAGAAAATACCTCAGGATTTCAATGAAAATTAGGATATTCAAAACAATTGGGATTACCAGAAAAATTTCTTCAATTTTTCTAATCCTGACTTATTTGAAAATTGGACGATTTTTTCAAAATTTTTGTCTTTCCCCACATTTTTTAAAATCCTAGACATTTCTCAAAAATCCCTTGGCCATTTCTAAATCTACGATTTTTTGAACATCCCAATTTTTTTCGAAAATGTCATTTTGTTTTCTATGAATCCCTAACTTTTTTGAAAATCTCAACTTTTTAAAAAATCTAGATCCTTAAATTGATGATTTGAAATTTGAACTTTCATCATAATTATGAAATTCTTCTGATATTTTCTAAAATTCAGTTTTTTTATCAAATCCTAAATTTTTTAAAATTCACTAACTTTTTGAAAAATAATCGACATTTTCAAATCCTGACATAATGAAATTTAATTTTTGGAAAATCTTAAATTATTGAAATTCCAGACTATTTTTTGCAAATCCTGATATTTTAAAAAAGTTGATATTTTTGAAACATGTGGTTTAAATGAAAGTAGACTCGAATTGACACTAGATCACAACTATTTTAAAAATTCTTGATAATTTTGACTCATCAAAACCCCATTTTTCTAAATCTTGACCTTTTTTGAGATTCGTAACTTTTTTTTAAAATCATAACTTTTTCAAAAATCCCAACTTTTCAAATATTCCTCTATTTAGAAAAAATAATCAATTTATCAAAAATATCCTGACTTTTTTAAAATCCACTTACTTTTAAAAATTATTGACTATTTTTAAGCATAATCGTCATACTATTTAGAAAATCCTTAGACTTATTCAAAAATTCCAACTTTTTCGAATTTTATCCTGACTTTTTGAAAAATCTTGATGTTTTAAAATTCCCAACATTTTCTAAAATCTTGACTTTTTAAAAAATCCTACCATTTTAAAAATCCTTACATTTCAAAAATATTCACTTTTACAAAATAACGACTTTTTGGAAAATCTAGAAATTACTTTTTCAAAAATCTGATGATTTTTCAAAAATCCATCAACTTTTTTTGAAAATGTTAGAGTTTTTCAAAATCTTGAGGTTTTTCAAAAATCTAGACTCTTCAAAAATCCTGGACTCTTAAAACTATGTGAAAAAATCCGAAGTTCCCAACTTTTCAAAAATCTTGACTTTTTCAAAATATTCATCTTTTTCAAAAACCCTAAACTTGTTTGAAAATCTTAACATTTTCAAAGTCCTAACATTTTTAAAATCTTGATGTTTTCAAAAATAACAACTTTTTTTAAAATTGTGAACTTTTTCAAAAGTCGTGACTTTTTTGAAAATCTCAAGTTTTTGAAAATCCCAAGTTTTTCAAAAATCTAGATTTTTTAAAATCCCAAGTTTTTCAAAATACCAACTTTTTAGAATCAACTATTTAAGTTTTTTAAGGTTTATCAGTTGAGATCATGAGGTTTAGGATTTAGGTTTTTAAAGGGCTCATGACATTTTAAAAATTCAGGGTTTAGGGTTTAGGTTGGGTTTAAGGATTAGGTTTCAAAGGTTTAACATATTGAAAATTCTTTTGAAAATCCCAGGGATTTTGGCAAATCAAGCTTGAATTTAGGGTATCATGATTTAGCATATTATGGGTCACTAAATAGGGAATTCAAGAACATTAGAATTTACTTTAGGGTTTTAGAGATTTAAGACTTAAGGTTTTAGGGTTTGAGCACAATTGATTAGAGATTAGGGTGCAAAATTGAGGAATTATAATGTTCAGGGTTTAAAATCCCATGGTTTACGTTTGAGGGTTTAGCGTTTGGACTGTTTAAACATCAAAGTTTAGGGCACTTTTAGGGCTAAAATAGCTCAAAGGTTTAGGGTTTACGTGAAAGGGTTCGAAGTGTTTAGGTCTCTGTGTTCAAGGTTGAGGGTTTATGTCTTTTCACTAGTTTAGGTTTTTATGAGTTTAATGTCTTAGGTCTATATCCTTAAAGGGAATTTAGGGTTTTGGCTTAGGGTTCATAGTTCAATCATAGACAATAGGGTTTAGGATTAGACCTCAGGCTTTTAGGGTTCAAATGATTTACGGTTTAGGGCTAAGGGTTTAGGCTTTAGTGTTTAGATTTACTTGTTTAAGGTTTGGGATTTAGAGTTTAGAATTTTAGTGATTTGTGGGATATTGGGTTTATGGTTTATGCTGAGGGTTTAGGACTACAAAGATTCAAAAGTGTTAAGGAATTTATGGTCTTCCTATGGTTTTTGAAAATCAGTCTTTGTGAAAACTTCTACTTTTAAGGATGTTAGATGGGTTTGAAAATTTAGCGTTTATGAATCAAGTTTCATGATTTTAATGCTCAAGTTTGTATTTTGAAAAATTCAACTTTTTCAAAAATATCCCTATTTTGAAATTTCAGGATTTCAAAAAAGTCATGAACTTTTGAAAAAGTTTTTAAAGATTTTGTAAAATGTTAGGATTTTTGAAAAAAAATTCCTAATATTAAAAAATGAAATTAGGATCTTTTAAAAATCTCTTCAGTTTATGTTGAATTCCTGACTTATTTTAAAAATTACACCTTTTTTTCAAAATCTTAAAAATTGTTTTTTGAAAATCCCAACTTTTTCAAAATTCTTGGCAAGTTTTTTTCGAAATCTTGACTTTTTTGAAATTCCAAGTTTTTTGTTCAAAATCTCAAAATTCTTGACTTTTTTTAAAATCAAAACTTTTTCAAAAACCCTTAAATTTTTGAAATTTTAAACTTATGAAATTCTATCTCTTTCTAAACTTGCAAATTATTTAAAATCCTAAATTTTTTTAAATCTCAACTTTTCAGAAAATAATGACTTTTTCAAAAATCATGACATTTATGGAAAATCCAAAATTTCTAGGAAAAATCCAAATTATTCAAAAACTCTTGAACTTTTTCGAAAATCCTTGAGATTTTTAAAACATGAGGTTTATTAATGACGGATTTCTAACTGAGCACGCAGAGCTCATGGTTTATGACCATTTTGGAAAATCCCGAGTTTTACTAATTTTGGATGCATCATGGTTACGTTTTTGGAAAATCTTGAATTTTTTAGGAGAAATTAGACTTAATTTTTAAGGGTTCTCGATATTTTATAAGATCTGAATTTAGGAAGTTCGAAAAGGCCATAACTTTTTTCAAAATCCTTAATTTTTAAAAAGTGTGGAAGGAGTTTTCAAAAATCTCAAGTATCAAAAATGAGCTCAACTTTTTTAAAATTCAGGTCCTTTTGAAAATAAAATTTATATTCAAATATTATGCAATTATTAAAATTCAGTTTTTTGAAATCCCTAAGGTTTCAAAAATCTGAGTTTTCAAGGGTTCCCAACAAATGGTTTGAAAATCTGAACTTTTTAATGATGCAACATTTGATTTAGCAATCTTGAACTTGACAAGGTCATTTTTTGAGCTCTCGGGTGTCTTAAAATTTGAGTCTCTTTTCAAAAAATTTTGAAACCACATGTTTTGAAATGAGACGAACGCTAGGTTAGAAAATCAGACCCTACTGTTTGGGGTAAGTTTTGACATGTTTTCGGGCCCTAAATCTAGGGCTCATTTTGAGGCCGAAAATTAGGATTTAAGTTATAGTTGATTTTTTCCTATTTTTGGGCATTAGTTAATTTTAGTCTATTAATTGCATTATGAGTTAGAAAGTTGGCAATTCCTCTAATTTAGGGATGTAGAAGATGTGTGGCAATTTCTGTGCCCGTAGGAATAAGCATGCAAACTTACTAAGAATAGCAGGTTCTAGTAAACTGCTAAAAATAGTAATTTCCACCACCTAGAGTAGATTTAGTCAGAGTTAGTTTAGAGTTTACTTGGCAACTCGAGTTGGGAGTTATTTTCCTATTTAGGAAACATTGTAATTCATTATTTGATAACATGAAAAAGGAGATCTATTTTCTTTTGGAGTTCATATTATTTGCAATATATCTGGTTGTTCATAATTTGACTACATTATCTGGTATCAGAGCAGGTTCGAAGTATTGTAAAAAAAAATGGCACGAAGAGGAAGAGGAAGAGGAGGTGGTATTGCCCAATGAATATAAATATGCAAGATCTACATTGGCTTAGATAAGTTGCTGCGCTTGCTACAATGATAACCCAAAGAGGAAATCAAGGTGGAGATGACACAGATGAAGAAGAAGTTTGTGAAGAGGAGGAAACGCAAGCACCACCATTAGCTTTTGAAGAAAGGATGCTTCGAGCATTAGAAGGAAAGAATGATGGGATAAGAGTTGATGTTTCAGAGTATGGTGGTAGTCTAAAACCAGAGGAGCTGATAGACTGGTTGATAGCATGGGAAAATTTTTTGAGTGGAAGGCTATGTCAGAAGAAAAGAAGGTAAAATTTGCATGCACAAAATTGAAAGGTCATGCTATGTTATGGTGGGATCACCTACAGAAAGAGCGGTCAAGAAAGGGGAAAGAAAGAATCACAGGACGTGGAGTAAGATGGAGAAGAAGCTAAAAGATAAATTTCTCCCTGTGGATTATGCACAAACCCTTTACAGGAGGTTTCAGAATCTCAGACAGAACTTACAAACAGTGCAAGAATACACAGATGAGTTCTACAAGTTGTCCATTCGTGTAGAGCATGAAGAAACTGAGGAACAAATGGCTGCGAGGTATGTCAAAATGGATTAAAATTTTCTATTCAAGATGAGATAAGTATGCATAGGATTAAAAGCATGGAGGATGCCTATCAATTAGCCTTAAAGGCTGAGGAAAAACAAAATCGTCAAAGTTTTAGGAGATCACCTGGAATGAATAGGGGGGCCTCATCTTCCTTTCGGGGATGAGCTGGTTTCAACCAAGGTAGGGGAGAATCATCTCGTGGATTGGAAAAGCAAGAGGATACGAGACAAGATTTCCAGAATCAACAAAGAGGCAGAGGATTTTCTAGGGGTAGAGGATATGCTGGCGATAGAGGATGGGAGGCTCCACGAAGACCATTTGTTTGTTACAGATGTGGTGAAGAAGGGCATCGGGCTTTTGAATGCCCACATACTTATACACATGACAAAAGGCAAGGAGATGCTCCAAGAGTAAATCTTGTTGAAGCTGAGCAAGTAGAAGATGAACAGGACCTCGAAATTCCACCAGATGTTGGAGAAACTCTGATGATCAAGAGGACAATGATTGCTCCAAGAAAGGAGGTCAAGGGGGATGCATGGCTACGTACAAATATTTTCAGAACAAGATGCACTTCAGGAGGAAAGGTATGTAATGTTATTATTGATGGTGGTAGTTGTGAGAACATGGTTTCAAATGAGATGGTCGATAAATTGGGTCTGCATTGTGAGAAGAATCCTAACCCTTATCGTATTTTATGGTTTAAGAAGGGTAATGAAGTTACTGTTGATAAGAGATGTTTAATAAGCTTTTCTATTGGGAAAAGTTATAAGGATGAGATTTGGTGTGATGTTATTCCTATGGATGCATGTCATATGCTGCTAGGAAGACCATGGCAATTTGATAGAAAAGTTATTCATGATGGGGAAAAGAATACTTATACTTTCTGGAAGGATGGCACAAAAATAGTTTTGCTACCTCTTAAAGAAGAGGGGAAGGCTGAAAATATGCTTTCTGCAAAGGAATTTGTGAAGGAGGCAAAGGCAACCGGTTTTTGTTATGCACTAGTTGCAAATAAGGATGAACTTGTAAGTGCTCAAATACCAATAGAAACATCAGAATTAATAGAAGAATTTTCAGATGTTATTCCTGATGAGCTACCAGATGGATTACCACCCAAAAGAGATATTCAACACCACATTGATTTGATTCCAGGGTCTTCACTCCCAAATCAAGCGGCTTATAGGATGAGCCCGACATTGCATGCAGAGTTGAATAGGCAAGTGCAGAGCTCGTGCGAAAGGGGGTCGTAAGGGAGAGCATGAGTCCGTGTGCAACACCAGCTTTATTAACACCAAAGAAGGATGGAACATGGAGAATGTGCACGGATAGCAGAGCGATCAATAAAATTACAATCAAGTATCGGTTCCCAATACCTCGCCTTGATGATATGATGGATGTGCTTGCTGGATCTAAGTATTTCACCAAGATTGATCTTCGAAGTGGTTATCATCAGATTCGGATCAGAGAAGGAGATGAGTGGAAAACAACATTCAAGACAGGAAATGGATTATATGAGTGGTTGGTGATGCCATTCGGGTTATCCAATGCACCTAGTACTTTTATGAGATTGATGAACACCGTGCTACGGGAGTATAATGGTAAGTTTGTTGTGGTTTATTTTGATGATATCTTGATCTTTAGTAAAACTAAAGAAGAACATTTGAGGCATCTAAGGTTGGTATTTGAAGTGTTAAGGAAAGAGAAACTCTATGCAAATATGAAGAAGTGCACATTTATGCAAGAGAGTTTGGTATTCTTGGGCTTTATTATTTCAGCAGATGGGGTACAGATGGACTCAGAAAAGATAAAGGCAATTATTGAATGGCCTACTCCACGGAGTATAACAGAGGTAAGGAGCTTTCATGGTCTAGCAACATTTTACAGAAAATTTATTAAAAATTTCAGCAGTATTGTAGCACCTATAACAGATTGCACAAAAGGAAGGGAGTTTTTGTGGACAAAGGCAGCTGAGGATAGTTTTCAATTCTTGAAGAAGAAGGTGACAGAGGCACCCATTTTGGCACTACCAGATTTTGATAAAGTGTTTGAGGTTGATTGTGACGCCTCACATGTGGGTATTGGAGCTGTTCTAAGTCAAGGAGGAAAGCCAGTAGCTTTCTTTAGTGAGAAACTAAATGAGGTAAGAAAGAACTACTCTACTTATGATGTGGAATTTTATGCAATTGTACAAGCATTAAGGCATTGGAGGCATTACTTAGTGCCTAAGGAGTTTGTGTTATTTACAGACCACATAGCCCTGAAGTATGTGAATACCCAAAAGAAGTTGAATAGTAGGCATGCAAAGTGGGTATCATTTTTGCAGGGATATACTTTTTCTCTAAAACATAAATCCGGAAAATAGAATCAAGTTGCAGATGCATTGAGTAGGCGTGTGACTTTGTTTACCACTATGGAAAATGAGGTGGTGGGTTTTGAAGCAATAAAGGGTTTGTATTCTTCTGATTCTGATTTCAAGGATATTGTTGAAAGACTAATTAGTCCATTGTCAGATAATGCAGGAGATGTCCTGGATGAGTATATTTTACAGGATGGCTACCTATTCAAGGGACGCCAACTATGTATTCCAGTTGGGTCTATGAGAGAGAATATAGTGAAAGAGTTGCATAGCGGAGGGTTGGCTGGGCATTTTGGTAAAGATAAGACGATAGCCTTGGTAGCAGACAAATACTATTGGCCAAAGCTGAAAAGAGATGTGGTAAGATATGTGGAGAGATGTCGAATTTGCCAAGTCTCGAAAGGCCATGCACAGAATACAGGGTTGTATATGCCGTTGCCTGTTCCTAAAGGGTCGTGGACAGATCTGAGTATGGACTTTGTTTTGGGATTACCAAAAACACAACGAGGTAATGACTCAATTTTTGTGGTTGTTGATAGGTTTTCTAAGATGGTTCATTTTATTGCCTGCAAGAAAACAAGTGATGCAACAGGCGTAGCAGATTTGTTTTTCAGAGAAGTTGTTCGTTTGCATGGTGTTCCAAAAACCATTACTTCAGATAGGGACACAAGGTTCTTAAGTCACTTCTGGCAGACTTTATGGAAGAAATTTGGAACTCAACTACAGTTCAGTAGTGCCTATCATCCACAGACTGATGGGCAAACAGAGGTGGTAAATAGGAGTTTGGGAAACCTGTTAAGGTGCATTGTTGGGGAAAAGCCGAAACAATGGGACTTAGCATTACCACAAGCTGAGTTTGCATATAACAGTTCCATAAACAGATCCACGGGAAAGTCTCCATTTTCAATTGTGTATGGGAGTAATCCAAATGGGGTGTTAGATTTGGTACAACTACCAGTTGATGGCAGAGTCAGTGATGATGCAGAAGCATTTGCTGAACATATACAACAATTGCAGGAAGAAGTGCGGAAGAAGCTGCAAAATAGTAATGATAAGTATAAGGAAATAGCAGATGTGCACAGACGGAGAAAGGTATTTACAGTTGGTGAGTTGGTTATGGTATATCTGCGGAAGGAAAGGTTTCCAAGAGGAACCTATAACAAGCTGAAGTACAAGAAGATTGGTCCCTGCAAAATCGTGAAAAAAATAAACGATAATGCTTATGAGGTAGAATTGCCAGGGAATTTTGATATTTCTCCAGTGTTTAATGTTTCAGATTTGTATTCTTTTCATGGGGATGGTGTAGAAGGTGATGCTATTGATGAAGTAGTAGATTGGAGGCAGCAGGTTCCGGTAAAGAAGAAAGAAGAAGTGTATCAAATTTTAGATAAGAAAACAATGGACACGCGACATGAGAAATACAACAAATATTTGGTACATTGGAAAGGACTGGAACAAGAGGACAATACTTGGGTCACAGAGTGGGAGATTCAGAAGTTGGATGCAGATAAATGGAAGCAGTTTGAAGAAGACAACTTGCAGGAGCTGCGTTTTTTTCAAGCAAGGGAGAATGATGCGCCAGAATTAGCAGGAACTTGACAAGGTCATAACTTGAGCTCCGGGTGTCCGTTTGAGTCCGTTTTTTTTTTGAAACCACGTGTTTCGATGAGACGAATGCAGCGGCAACCAGCCCTACTGGTTGGGGCAAGTTTTTGACACGTTTTCGGGCCCTAAATCCGCCATCTTGAGGCCGAAAATTAGGATTTAAGTTATAGTTGGGTTTTTCCTATTTTTGAGCATTAGTTAATTTTAGTCTATTAATTGCATTATGAGTTAGAAAGTTGGCAATTCCTCTAATTTAGGGATGTAGAAGATGCGTGGCAATTTCTGTGCTCGTAGGAATAAGCATGCAAACTTACTAAGAATAGCAGGTTCTAGTAAACTGCTAAAAATAGTAATTTCTGCCACCTAGAGTAGATTTAGTCAGAGTTAGCTAGAGTTTACTTGGCAACTCGAGTTGGGAGTTGTTTTCCTATTTAGGAAACATTGTAATTCATTATTCGATAACAAAGAAGGAGATCTATTTTCTTTTGGAGTTCATATTATCTGCAGTATATCTGGTTTGTTCTTAATTTGGCTACATTATGTCTTATGTTTCAGGTTTTTAGGGTTTAGGGTTTAGGACTCTGGTTTTAATTTAGGGTTTAAATTCACGATTTCAAAAATATCCTAATTTTGAAATAGGGTTGAGGATTTCAAAAAAGTTGTGATTTTCAAAAAGTCTATATTTTCAAAGATTTTAAAAGTAATAAAGTCATTAATTTTAAAAGTTCACAATTTAAAAAAAAAACTTGATTTTTTTAAAACTTCGTAAGGTTTAAAAAAAGCCACAATTTTTAAAAAAGTTAGAATTTTGAAAAACTAAATATTTTTAAAATGTTAGGATTTAAAAAAAAAAGGATATCAAAACAGTTGAGATTTAAAAATCTCTTTAGTTTTGTAATTTCGACTTATTTAAAAATTTCAGGATTTTTTCAAATTCTTGTCTTTTTTGAAAATCTCAACTTTCTCAAAATGCTTAGCTTTTTCTAAATCACTACTTTTTTGAAATCCCAATTTTTAAAAAAATGCCAAACTTTTCAGAATTCTAGGACTTTTTTTAAAATCTCAACTTTTCCAAAAACCCTAAAATTTTGAAATTCTACATTTTTCTGAAATTGCAAATTCTTTAAAATCCTATTTTTTTCAAATTCACATTTTTTTGGAAAATTATGACTTTTTCAAAAATCATGACATATTCAAAAATCTAGAATATTTGGAATATCTAAATTATTCAAACTCCCAAATTTATTTTGAAAATCCTAATATTTTAAAAAAATTGAGATTTTTGAAACATATGGTTTCTAAAAAAACAGTCTCCAACATATACCTAGAGCACAAGTTATGACCTTTTTAAATTCCTGCTTTTTGGCGCATCACTACATTTTTGAAATCTTGACTTTTTTGAGATTTTACAAAAAATCCCAACTATTTTAAAAATCGACATTTTCAAAAATCTGATTTTTTTTAAAATCACAACTTTTTAAAAATTCTTGAATTTTCTAAAATCTCAACTTTTCTAAAAAAAATTCTAACTTTTTAAAAATTGTAAATTTTTAAAAATTTATATTTTTTGAAAAATTAAATATTAAAAATCTTACTTTTTAAAAATCTGACTTTTTCAAAAATCACTGAATTTAAAAATCTGAATTTTTTCTAAAATCCCGTCTGTTTAAAAATCCCAACTTTTTATAAAATTTCATGTTTTTCAAAATCTTGATTTTTTAAAAAATCCTGACTTTTTAAATATTCACTTTCAAAAATCAAAAAGCCAAAACTCTTTGGAAAATCGCAAATTTTTTAAAATTCCTGATTTTTTCAAAAATAAAAAACTTTTGTTTAAAATTGCAACTTTTTCAAAAATCATGACTTTTAAAAAAATCTAGACTTTTGAAAAACTCGCGATTTTATAAAAATCCCAATTTTTAAAATGTTAAGATTTTAAAAAAAATTAGGATTTTCAAAACAGTTGGGATTTTTCAAAAACCCCAACTAGTTTTGAAATTCTCAACTTTTCGAAAATCCCAACCTTTTTTCAAAATCATGATCCTTTTTAAAAATCCCAACTTTGTTCAAAATTCTTGTAACTTTTTCAAAATGCTGACTTTTTTGAAATCCAATTTTTGTTCAAAATCCTGAACTTTTTCAAAAATCTTGACTTTTTCAAAAACCCTTAAATTTTTTAAATTCAAACTTTTTAATCTTGATTATTCAAAATTCTATCTTTTTCAAAATTGCACATTCTTAAAAAAATTTAGATTTTAAAAAATTCAAGACTTTTTGACTGGTTTAGGTTTTACTTTTTTAAAATAATGATGTATTCAAACATCTGGAATTTATGGAAAATCTAAATTACTCAATCTTTAGAAAAAATTCAGATTTTTTAAACATGTGGTTTAAAAAAAACTGACTCCAAAGGACAGCTAGAGCACAACTTATGACCTTTTAAAAATTCTTGCAAGTTTTTCAAAATCACTAAATTTTTGAAAATCTCAACTTTTTTGAATTTAACTTTTTTGAAAATCCCAACTTTTCAAAAATTGTTATTATTCAAAATAATTGATACTTTTAAAAAATCAGAACATTTTAAAATCCCAACTTTTTTTGTATATCTTGAATTTTCTAAAATTTGACTTTTTAAAAAAAAAATTGACATTTTTGAAAATCCTTACTCTTTAAAAAATCATTTAAAAAAAAAAAATGACTAAATTTAAAAATCAAAACTTTTTTCGAATATCCTGACTTATTTTCCCAATATTTTTCAAAAATCTTGACACTTTTTAAAAATCCCAATATTTGCCAAAATCTTGACTTTTTTGAAAATTGACTGTTTTCAAAATCTCATACTTTTTAAAAATCCCAGACATTTTCAAAAATCCTTGACTTTTTTAAAAAGGGTTTAGGTTTCAATGTTAACAAAATCACGACTTTTTGGAAAATGCTCAAATTTTTTTTTAAAATCCCGTACTTTTTAAAAAATCCTAATTTTTTGAAAATTTGAGTTTTTCAAAAATCTTGACTTTTTAGAAAATCCTAAATTTTTAAAATTATTTCTTGAAAAATGGTGAAAATCCCAACTTTTGAAAATCTCAAACGTTTCAAAAATCTTGACTTTTTCGAAATATTCATTTTTTGAAAACCTCAAGGTTTGAAAATTTGAACATTTTAAATAATCGAGATTTTGAAAATCTAGGATTTTTCAAAATTTAACTTTTTCAAAATTCCAACTTTTTCAAAAGTTTGACATTTTTTAAAATCCCGAATTTTTCAAAAATCTTTACTTTTTTAAAATCCTAAGATTTTTGAAATAACAACTTTTTTGAATCCAAATATTTTATGGTTTTAGGAAGGGTTTCAAAGATTTATTTAAAATTTCGGTGTTAGGCTTTTCAAGACCTTTTCAAGGATCAGAACATAGGGTTTAGGAAAATTAGGTTTAAGTCTTTTAAAATCCATGGATTTTTTTCAAAAATCTTACCTTTTAAAGGGTCTATGGCTTTTTTGAATTATATCAATTTTATGGAATTTGGGGTTTAGGTTTACGGTTGAGGGTTTTTGAATTTAGGGATTTAAATGCTCATGGTTTATGATTAAGGGTTTAGTTTTAGGGTTTAAGGCATTTAGGGTTTTAGGGTTTATGTTTATTGTTTAGGGTTTAGGTTTATAGGCTTCAGGTCTTAAAGTTCATGGTTTAGGGTTTAAGGATTAAGGTTTAGGGTTTAGGGTTTAGGTGGTTTACGGTTTAAGGTTTTTGGAGTTTAGGGTTCAGGGTTCAGTGTTTAGGATTCAGGGTTAGGGGTTTAGGGTTTAGTGGTTAGGGTTTAGGAAAATGGCTTAGGGTTCAGGGTTTAGAGTTTAGTTTAATTTTAAATAGTTAGGCTTAGGGTTTTTTCTTAAAGGATGTTCGCACTTTTGAAAAATTTACGATTTCAAAAATCTTGATTTTTAAACATTTAGGTTTTTAAGGGGTCATGAATTTTCAAAAAGTCTATGATTTTCAAAGATTTCTAAAGTGATAAAGTTGATTTTAAAAATATCACAATTTTTTAAAAGTCGTAATTTTGAAAAAGTTTGAATTTTTGAAAAAGTTCATGATTTTTAAAAAAGTCATGATTTTTGAAAGTAAAGATTTTGAAAATGTTAAGATTTTTAAAAAAATAGGATTTTAAAAATAGTTGGGATTTAAAAATCTCTTTCAATTTTGTAATTCCTGACTTATTTGAAAATTGCACCTTTTTTCAAAATCCTATCTTTTTTAAAATCCTAACTTTCTCAAAATTTTAAATTTTTTGAAATCACGACTTTTTTGAAATCCTATTTTTTTTGAAATCCCAAGCTTTTCATAATCCTAAATTTTTCAAAAATCTCAACTTTTAATTTTTTTGAAATTCAAACTTTTTTAGAATTATGAAAATTATATCTTTTTCTAAAATTGCAAATTCTTTAAAATCCTTTTTTTTTTTAAATTCACAACTTTTTGGAAAATAATGACTTTTTCAAAAATCATGACATATTCAAAAATCCAAAATTTTGGAAAATCTAAATTATTCAAACTCCAAACTTTTTTTTAAAAATCTTATATTTAAAAAAAGTTGATATTTTTTGAACATGATGTTTCAAAAAAAAGGACTCAAACGGACACCCGGAGCACAAGTTATGACCTCTTCAAGTTCATGCTAATTTTGGTGCATCATTAGATTTATGAAATCTTGCCTCTTTTGAGATTATAAACTTTTTGAAAATCCTAAGTTTTTTAAAAATTACAACTATTTTAAAAATCGTGACATTTTCAAAAATCAAAACTTTTTTCCTGAATTTCTTAAATCTCAATTTTATCAAAAATGCCGATTTTTGAAAATTTATATTTTTTTTTTCGAAAATGACAATTATTAAAAATTGAGACTTTTTGAAATATCTTGACTTATTCAAAAATCCTAACTTTTTCAAAAATCTTGACGTTTTAAAAATCCCAACATTTTCCATAATCTTGACCTTTTTAAAAATTCTCACTTTTCTAAAATCCTAAATTTTTCGAAAATCTTCACTTTTAAAAAATCACGACTTTTTGAAAAATCTCAAATATTTTAAAATTCCGTCTTTTCAAAAATCCTAACTTTATTGAAAAAATGTCAAGTTTTTCAAAAATCTTCACTTTAAATCCAGACTCTTCAAAAATCCTAACTCTATGAAAAATGTGAAAAGCCCAACTCTTTTCGAAATCTTTATTTTACGAAAAACATGAACTTGTTTGAAAATCTTAACATTGTCAAAATCCTTACATTTTTTAAATCTTGATGTTTTCAAGAATAACAACTTTGTTGAAAATTGCAACTTTTTCAAAAAACTTTACTTTTGTAAAACCCAAAGTTTTTTAAAATACCAACTTTTTCAAAATCTAACTATTTTAAGGTTTTTAGGTTGAGGGTTTAGGGCTCAAGGGATTTAATATTTAGGGTTTAGGGTTTAGTGTTTAGGGTTTAAGGATTAGGGCTCAGGGTTCAAGGTTTAGGATTGAGGTTCCAGGTTTAGGGATCAAAATTTAGGGTTTAAGAATTAGGTCATATGATTTAGGGTTAGGATTTAGGGCTCAGGTTTTAGGGTTTGGGGTTTGCGAAATATGGTTGAGGGCTTTGCACTTAGAGTTTACAGCTCATGCTTTACAATTAAGGGTTTAGTATTTAGGCTCTAATTACACTATAAACACTAAACCTTAAGCTCTAATTACACCTAATGTAATTAGAGCTTAAGGTTTAGTGTTTATAGTGTATAGGTTTCAATTTTTAGGGTTTAGGGTGTAGGGGTCAGGGTTTCAATGTTCATGGTTGAGTGTCCATGTCTCAGTTTTTGAGGTTCGAGGTTATTAATTTACGGTTTAGATTTTTAGCTTAGGGCTCACGGTTCAGGGATAGGTTTATGGTTTAGGGTTTAGGGTTTATAGGCTTTATGGCTCAGAAATCAGCATTTTGGGTTTATGGTTTAAGGTTTGGGGTTTAGAGTTTAGGTTTTATGATTTAGGGACTTGGGTTTATTGTTTATGGCTGAGGGTTTAGGGTTTAGGACTCAGTGTTTAGGGTTTATGGTTTATGGTTTAGGATTAAGGGCTTTAAACTTAGTTGTTTAGGATATTGGGGTTTAGGGTTTAGCTTTTGCGACTCAGTTTTTATGTTTTAGGGTTTAGTTTAGGGTTTAAGGATTTTGAAAAAGTCACGATTTAAAATATTCCTGATTTTTAAATAGTTAGGATTTCAAAAAAGTCACAATTTTCAAAAATTATTTTCAAAGAAAAATCATAAAGTCATGAATTTAAAAAGCTCAATTTTTTAAAAAAAACTTGTGATTTTTAAAAAAAAATTTTGAAAAAGTCACAATTTTATAAAAAATTTGAAATTTTGAAAAAGTAAAGATTTTGAAAATGTTAGGATTTTTTAAAAAATTAGGATATTCAAAACAATTGGGATTTAAAAATCTCTTCAGTTTTGTAAATTCCCGACTTATTTGAAAATTGCACCTTTTTTAAAAATCTTGTCTTTTTTAAAAATCCCAACTTTCTCAAAATTTTTGGCTTTTTCAAAATCACAACCTTTTTGAAAACCCAATTTTTGTTCGAAATCCCAACATTTTTATAATCCTTCCTTTTTTGAAAATTTCAACTTTTTCAAAAAAACCTAAATTTTTTTAAATTCAAACTATTTTAGAATTATGAAATTCTATCTTTTTCTAAAATTGTAAATTCTTTAAAATCCTATTTTTTTACATTCACAACTATTTAGAAAATCATGACATATTCAAAATCAAGAATTTTTGAAAAATATAAATTATTCAAATTTTGGTAGAATTTTTACAAATTATTATAGAGCATAAGGTTTAGGGTTTATAGGGTATAATGCTATTTTTTAAAAATCCTTATTTTTATAAAGGTTTAGGGTTTAGGTCTTAATGTTCGTGGTTGAGGGTCCATGGCTCAGGGTTCAGAGTTACGAGTTTAGAATTTAGGGTTTAGGTCTCTAGCTAAATGTTTACGGTTTAGGTTTTTGGCTTAGGTCTCATGGTTCAAGGTATAGGGTTTAGGGTTTAGATTTTGCTAACGCTTTAGGAAACTCGAAGGGTTTAATGTTTCATTTTTGAAAGGATTTACTTTTTTGGGTTTAGGGTTAACTATTTCAGGGAAAATCCAATACTTTTTTAAGGTTGAAGGGTTACAGTTTTTAAAATTTAAATCTGGGTTTAGGATTTAGGGTTTTCGAAAATAAGGACTTTTAAAAAAAATTACGATATTCAAAACAGTTGGGATTTAAAAATCTCAGGTTTGTAATTATCGACTTATTTGAAAATTACACCCTTTTTTAAAATCTTATCTTTTTTAAAAATCCCTTCTTGGATTTTTTTGAATCACGATTTTTTTGAAATCCTAATTTTTGATCAAAATCCCAACCTTTTAAAAATCGGGAGTTTATTTTGAAATATCATAATTTTTCAAAAATAAACTTTTTTTCAAAAATCCAACTTTTTCTAAAATTTGCAAATTCTTTAAAATCCTATTTTTTTTTAAATTCACAACTTTTTAGAAAATAATGACATATTCAAAAATCCAAAATTTCTAAAAAACCTAAATTATTTAAACTCCCAACTTTTTTTTTAATTCTAATATTTTTCAATTTCCTACTAATTTTGGCACATCACTACATTTTTTAAATCTTGACTTTTATGAGATCGAAACTTTTACGAAAATCCCAACTTTTTCAAAAATTGTGACATTTTTGAAATATGAAAAAAAAATTAGAAATACAAACAGTTTGTAAAATCCTTACTTAAAAAAATAAAAAATTCAAAAATCACAAATATTAAAAATCAGGACTTTTTCAAATATCTTGACTTTTTCAAACAAATTGACATTTTAAAAATCCCAACATTTTTAAAAATCTTTGCATTTTTGAAAATCTCGACTTCTCAAAAATCCTGACTTTTTCGAAAATCTTCACTTTTACAAAATCACGACTTTGTAGAAAATCTCATATTTTTTAAAATACCAAGGTTTTAAAAAAACTTGACTTTTTCAAAAATCTAGACTCTTTAAAAACCCTGAATCTTGAAAATTTTGAAAAACCTAACTCTTTCCAAAATCCCAACTTTTCAAATATCCTGATATTTTAAAAAACTCCAACTTGTTTGAAAATCTGAACATTTTCAAAGTCCCAACATTTTTTAAATCTCGATGTTTTTAAATCCTGACTTTTTCAAAAATCTTGACTTTTTGAAAATCACAAAAATTTCAAATTCCCAACTTTTTTTTAAATCTCACTCATGAATTTTAGAAAATCTCATATTTTTTAAAATCTCATCTTTTCAAAAATCCTAGCTTTTTTTAAAATGTGGAGTTTTTGAAAGATCTAGATTCTTCAAAAATCCTGTCTCTTCAAAAATGCAAAATGCCCAACTCTTTCGAAAATCCCAACTTTATAAAAATCTTGACTTTTTCAAAATATTCATTTTTCGAGAACCCTAGCTTGTTTAAAAATCTGAACATTTTGAAAGTCCCATTATTTTTTAAATCTTGATGTTCTCAAAAATAACAACTTTGTTTAAAATTGCAACTTTTTGAAAAGTCGTGACACTTTGAAAATTTCAAGTTTTTGAAAATCTAGACTTTTTGAAAATCCCAAGTTTTTCAAAATACCAACTTTTTCCAAATCTAACTATTTTAAGGTTTCTAGGTTTAGGGTTTAGGGCTCAGGGGATTTAGTATTTAGGGTTTGTGTTTTGGGGCTCTGGATTAAGGGTTTAGGGTTTGGGGTTGAGGTTTAGGGTTCGAGGATCAAGGTTTAGGGTTTGGGGTTTGAGGTTTACGGTTGAGGGTTTTGAGTTTAAGGTTTAGGGCTCATGGTTTACGATTGAGGGTTTAATATTAAGGATTTAGCATTTTAGGGTTTTTTAGTTTAAAACTCAAAATTTATAATTTAGGAGCAATTAGACCTTAAGGTTTAGCATTTATAGGGTTTAGGGTGTAGGTGTCACTGTTTATGGATGAGGGTCCATTGCTCAAGGTTCGAGGTTCTGGGTAATGAGTTTAGGGTTTAGAGTTTAGGTCTCTTAGCTAAAGGTTTAGGGCTTATGGTTTTGGCTTAGGGCTCATGGTTCAAGGTATAGGGGTTAGCGTTAGGCCTAATGGTTCCCTATTTCAAGTTTAGGGCTTAGGGTTTAGGATTTAGGCTTCATGGCTCATGTATCACGGTTTTGAGTTTATGGTTTAGGATTTAAGGTTTAGGGTTTAGCATTTACAACTCAGGTTTCAAGTTTAAGGGGTCACGATTTTGAAAAAGTAACGATTTCAAAAATATCTCAATTTTGAAATAGTTAGGATTTCAAAAAATTCATGAATTTTAAAAAGTCTGTATTTTCAAAGATTTTGAAAGTGATAAAGTAATGAATTTAAAAACTTCACAACTTTTAAAAAACTCGTGATTTTTTAAAAATTCATAATTTTCTAAAAAGACACAATTTTATAAAGAGTTGGAATTTTGAAAAAAGATAGGATTTTCAAAAAAAGTAGGATGTTCAAAGTAGTTGGGATTGAAGGATCTCTTCAGTTTTGTAATCTCAGACTTATTTTATTTGAAAATTGCACCTTTTTTCAAAATCTTGTCTTATTTGAAAATCCCAACTTTCTCAAAGTTATTGGCTTTTTCGAAATCATGACTTTTTTGAAATTGGGATTTTGTACGAAATTCCAACATTTTTCGTAATCTTGACATTTTTGAAATTCTCAACTTTTTAAAAAATCCTAAATTTTTTTAGAATTATAAAATTCTATCTTTTCCTAAAATTACAAATACTTTAAAATTCTAACTTTTTTAAAATTCACAATTGTTGGAAAATAATGACTTTTTGAAAATCATGACATTAAAATATCTAGGACTCTTGGAAAATCTAGATTACTCAAACTCCTGACTTTTTTCTTAAAATCCTGATATTTTAAAAAAGTTGAGATTTTTAAAACATGTGGTTTCAAAACAGATGGAATCGGACGAACACCCGAAGCACAAGTTCTTAAAATCTTGATATTTTAAAAAAGATGGACTTTTAAAGTTCCTGCTAATTTTGGAGCATCACTACATTTTTGAAATCGTGGCTTTTTCTGGAATTATAAATTTTCGAAAATCGCAACTATTTCAAAAATCACGAAGTTTTCAAAAATCAAAACTTTTTTAGAAAATCCTGAATTTTACAAAATCTCAACTTTATCAAAAATGCCGACATTTTTGAAAATCACAAATATTAAAAAATAGGTAGTTTTTCAATTATCTTAACTTATTCAAAAATGTTGATTTTTCAAAAATCTTGACTCGTTAAAAATCCCAATATTTTCCAAAATCTTGAGTTTTTGAAAATCATGTCTTTACAAAAATCTTGATTTTTTTGAAAATCTTCACTTTTACAAAATCTAACTTTTTTGAAATTGTCAATTTTTTCAAAAATCCAGACTCTTCATAAAAGTGAAAAGCCCAACTCTTTAGAAAATCCCAACTTTTCAAAAATCTTGGCTTTTTCAAAATATTCATTTTTCGAAAACACCAATTTGTTTTAAATTTTAAAGTTTTTCAAAGTCCCAATATTTTTAAAATCTTGATGTTTTCAAAGATAATAACTTTGTTTAAAATTACAACCTTTTCAAAATAATAACATGTTTCAAATCTAATTATATTAAGGTTTTTAGGTAAAGGGTTTAGGGCTTATGGGATTTAGTGTTTAGGGTTTAGGTTTTTGGGGTAAGGATTCAGGGTTCAGGGTTTAGTGTTTAGGTTTTAGGGATTAGGGCTCAGGGCTTAGGGTTAAGGGTTTAGGTTCGGGGATCAAGGTATAGGGTTTAAGAATTAGGTTTTAGGGTTAGGATTTAGGGATCAAGTTTTAGGGTTTGGGGTTCAAGGTTTACTATTGAGGGTTTAATATTTAAGATTTAACATTTAGGGTTTAAGGGTATATAAGAGTTATAATTTAGGACTTAGGAGTGATTAGAGTTTAAGGTTTAGGGTTTATATGGTATTGGGCTCAAAGTTTAGGGTTTAGGGCATAGGGGTCAGGGTTTAGGGTTTATGTGTCTTAGTGTTCATTGTTGAGGTTCTATGGCTTAGGGTTTGAGGTTAGGTGTTATGAGTTTAGGGTTTAGGGTTTAAGGTTTTGACATAGGGTATAGGGTTTAGGGTTAGAGGCTTTACGTCTAGCTTTTTATGGTTTAGTGTTTAGTGTTTAGGGTATAGGGTTTAGGGTTCGTGGTTTAGAGATCAGTGTTTAATTTTTTTGTGGTTTAGAGTTTAGGTTTTATGATTTACGGATTTGGGTTTATCGTTTATGGTTGAGGGTTGATAATGTAGCCAAATTAAGAACAAACCAGATATACTGCAAATAATATGAACTCGAAAATAAATTAGATCTCCTTCTTTGTTATCAAATAATGAATTACAATGTTTCCTAAATAGGAAAACAACTTCCAACTCGAGTTGCCAAGTAAACTCTAGCTAACTCTGACTAAAGCTACTATTTTTAGCAGTTTACTAGAACCTGCTATTCTTGGTAAGTTCGCATGTTTATTCCTACGGGCACAGAAATTGCCATGCATATTCTACATCCCTAAATTAGAGGAATTGCCAACTTTCTAACTCACAATGCAATTAATAGACTAAAATTAACTAATACTCAAAAATAGGAAAAAACTGAACTATGACTTAAATCCTAATTTTCGGCCTCAAGATATCGGATTTAAGGCCCGAAAATGTGTCAAAAACTTGCCCCAACTGGTAGGGTGATTTGCCGCTGCATTCCTCTCATCGAAACACATGGTTTCAAAAAAAAAATGGACTCAAACAGACACCCGGATCTCAAGTTATGACCTTGTCAAGTTCCTGCTAATTCTGGCGTATCAGTTTATGGTTTAGGATTCAGTGTTAAGGGTTTATCGTATATGGTTTAGGATCTAGCTTTTTGGGCTTAGTATTTAGGATGTTGAGGTTTAGGGTTTAGCATTTACAACTCAAGTTTCAGGTTTTAGGGTTTATGGTTTATGGGTCACGATTTTGGAAAACTCACGATTTAATATCACAATTTGGAAACAGTTATTATTTCAAAAAAGTCACAATTTTTAAAAAGTCTGAATTTTCAAAGATTTTGAAAGTGATAAAGTAATGAATTTAAAAAGTTCATAATTTTTTTAAAAACTTTGTATTTTTTAAAAATTCATAAATTTTGAAAAAGTCACGTTATAAGAAGTTGGAATTAAAATGTTTGTTACTCAAAAAAAATTAGGATATTCAAAACAGTTGGGATTTAAAAATCTCTTCATTTTTTTAATTTTTGACATCTTAGAAAATTGCACAGTTTTTCAATATCTTGTCTTTTTTAGAAAATTCCAACTCTTCCAAAAAAATTGGCTTTTTCAAAATCCCAACCTATGTTCAAAATGCCAACCTTTTCATAATCGGTAACTTCTTTGAAAATCTCATCTTTTTTAAAAACTCTAAATTTTTTGAAATTCAAACTTTTTCTAAAATTGCAAATTGTTTAAAAACCTAGAAAAATTTAAATTCACAACATTTTGGAAAATATTGACTTTTTAAAAAATCATGACATATTCAAGAATCTAGAATTTGTTGAAAATCTGAATTATTCAAACTCCCCACTTTTTTTTTTAAATCCTGATATTTTAAAAAAGATAAGATTTTTTAAACATGTGGTTTAAAAAAAAACGGACTCAAACATTTTTGAAATCTTGATTCTTTTGAGATTATAACTTTTTTGAAAATCTCAACTATTTCAAAAATCGTGACATTTTTGAAAATCAATTTTATTTTCAGAAATCCCAACTTTTTAAATTCCTGAATTTTCTAAAATCTCAATTTTATAAAAAAATATTGACTATTTTGCTAATGCTATCTTTTTTTTAAAAAATTATTTTTTCAAAAATCACAAATATTAAAAATCAAAACTTTTTCGAATACTTGACTCGTTAAAAAATCTTGACTATTTAAAAACCCTAATATTTTAAAAAATCTTGACTTTTTTGAAAATTATGTCATTTCAAAAATCCTGAATTTTTCAAAAATTGTCTTTTCATAGTTTTTGAAAATGTCAATTTTTTAAAATATCTTGTACTTTTAAAAAATATAGACTCTTCAACAATCCCAACACTTTAGGAAATCCCAACTTTTCAAAAATTATGACTTTTTCGGAAACCCCAGCTTGTTTGAAAATTTGAACATTTCAAAGTCAAAGTCATGAGTTTGAAAATCCTGACTTTTTCAAAAATCTTGACTTCTTGAAAATCCCAAGTTTTTCAAAATACCAATTTTTTTCAAATCTAATTATTTTAAGGTTTCTAGGTTGAGGGTTTAGGGATCAGTGGATTTAGTGTTTAGGGTTTAGGTTTTTTGGCTAAGGATTCGGGGTTTGGGCTCAGGGCTCAGGTCTAGGGTTTAGGGTTGAGGTTCAGGGTTCGAGGTTCAAGGTTTAGGGTTTAAGAATTAGGTTTTAGGGCTGGTGTTTTAGGGTTTGGGGTTTGAGGTTTATGGTTGAGGCTTTCACTTTTAGGGTTTAGGAAACATGGTTTACGATTGAGGGTTTAATATTTAGGATTTAGCATTTAGGGTTTTAGGGTTTATGAGTGATTATAGCTTAAGGATTAGGATTTAGGGTTTAGGTCTCATTTTTCATGGTTGAGGTACCATGGCTCAAGGTTTGAGGATTCGGGTTATGAGTTTAGGGTTTTGGTTTTGGGCTCATGGTCTAAGGTATAGGGTTAGGTTTAGGCTTTAAGGTTCATTCACTGTTCAGGGTTTAGGGTTTATGGTTTAATGTTTGGGTTTTAGTGTTCAGCTTTTACGATTTAGAAATTTGGGTTTATGGTTTATGGTTTAGGATTTTGGTTTTTGGGCTTCGTGTTTAGGATTAAGGGTTTAGGGATCACGATTTCAAAAATATCCCGATTATGAAAATGTTAGGATTTCGAAAAAAGTCACGATTTTCAAAAAGTCTAAATTTTCAAAGATTTTGAAAGTAATAAATTCATGAATTTAAAAAGTTCACAATTTTTAAAAATTTGTGATTTTGAAATTAGGATGTTGGGGTTTAGTGTTTAACATTTATAAAGTCACGAATTTAAAAAAGTCTAAATTTTTAAACTTTTAGAAAGTAGGATGTTGGGATTTATTGTTTAGTGTTTTGGGTTCAGGGGTCGTGATTTTGAAAATGTCATAATCTAAAAAATATCTCGATTTTCAAACAGTTATGATTTTGAAAAAGTCATGATTTTCAAATATTTTGGAAGTGATGAAGTCATGAATTTAAAAAGTTCACAATTTTTAAAAAACTTATGATTTTTTAAAAAATTCATAATTTTCGAAAAAAGCCGCAATTATATAAAAAAGTTGGAATTTTGAAAAAGTAAAGATTTTTAAAATGTATGGATGTTCAAAAAAATTATGATATTAAACACCTCTTAAGTTTTGTAATTCCGGATTTATTTAAAAATTGCACCTTTTTCAAAAATCTTGTCTTCTTTGAAAATCCCAACTTTCTCAAAATTCTAGGCTTTTTCAAAATTATGTCTTTTTTGAAATCCCAACCTTTTCATAATCTTGACTTTTATGAAAATCTCAACTTTTCCAAAAACCCAAAACTTTTTGAAATTCAAAATTTTTTATAATTATGAAATTCTATTTTTTTCTAAAATTGCAAATTCTTTAAAATCCTCAATTTTTTGAAATTCACAACATTTTGGAAAATATTAAATTTTTCAAAAATCCTGACATATTCAAAAAATCCATAATTTTTTGAAAATCTAAATTATTCAAACTCCCAAATATTTTTTTAAAAGCCTATTATTTTAAAAAAGTAGTAATTTTTGAAAAATGTGGTTTAACAAAAATAGACTCAACTGGACACCTAGATCACAAGTTATGACCTTTCCAAGATCCTGCTAATTTTGGCGCATTACTAAATTTTTGAAATCTTGACTTTTTTGAGATTATAACTTTTTTGAAAATCCTAACTTTTAAAAAAATCACAACTATTTCAAAAATCACGACATTTCAAAAAACCTGACTTTTTAAAAAATGTTGAAGTCTGAATATTTTTAAAATCTTGATGTATAAAAAAAACAACTTTGTTGAAAATTGTAACCTTTTCAAAAGTCATGACTTATTTGAAAATCATTACTTTTTCAAAAATATTGACTTTTTGAAAATCCCAAATTTTTCCAAATCTAACTATTTTAAGGTTTCTAGGTTTCTAGGTTCAGGGTTCAGAGGATTTAGTGTTTAGGGTTTAAGTTTTTGGGCTCAGGATTCGAGGTTTAGGGTTTAGGGCTCAGGGTTTAATGTTGAGTTTTAGGGTTCTAGTATCAAGGTTTAGGGTTTAAGAATTAAGTTTTAGGTTTTAGGGTTAGGATTTAGGGCTCAAGTTTTAGGGTTTGGGGTTCAAGGTTTACGGTTGACAGTTTAGCACTTAGCGTTTAGGGCTCATGGTTTACAATTGAGGGTTTATTATTTAGGATTTAGTATTTAGGGTTTAAGACTAAGAATTTAGGGTTTAGGACCAATTAGAGCTTAAGGCTTAGGGTTTATAGGGTGTAGGGCTCAGAGTTTAGGGTTTAGGTCTTAGTGTATCAGTGTAGAGCTTAAGGTTCGAGGTTCGTGGTTATGACTTGAAGATTTAGGGTTTAGCTTACAGCTCATGGTTTAAGGTATAGGATATTAGAGTTTAGGGTTAGGCCTAAGGTTATATAGGGTTCACTATTTAGGGTATAAGGCTCAGGATTAGGGGTCTAGGGTTTATGGCTTAGGTTTCAGGTTTTAGGGTCTAGGGTTTAGAGTTTGTGATTTTTAAAAAGTCACAATTTAAAAAATATCCCTATTTTGAAATAGTTAGGATTTTGAAAGTGATAAAGTCATGAATTTAAAAAGTTCACAATTTTTAAAAAAATCAAGATTTTTTTAAAATTCTTAGTTTTCAAAAAAGTCGCGATTTTATAAAAAGTAAAGATATATAAAATGTTAGGATTTAACAAAAAAAAGGATATTCAAAACATTTGGGATTTAAAACACTCTTCAGTTATGTAATTACAGAGTTATTTGAAAATTTCACCTTTTTTCATAATCTTTTCTTTTTTTAAAATCCCATTTTTCTAAAAAAAATTGGCTTTTTCGAAATCACGACTTTATTAAAATCCAATTTTTTTTGAAATGCTAACCTTTTCATAATCTTGACTTTTTTTAAATCTAAACTTAAAAAAAAAACCTAATATTTTATAAATTCAAACTTTTTTACAATTATGAAATTCTATTTGAAACATGTGGTTTAAAAAAACCAAACTTTAACAGACACCTGGATCACAAGTTATGACCTTTTTTCAAGTTCCTGCTAATTTTGGTGCATCACTACAATTTTGAAATCTTGACTTTTTTGAGATTATAAAATTTTTTAAAATCTAAACTTTTTTTGAAAATCGCAACGCTTTAAGAAACCGTGATGTTTTCAAAAATCAAAGCTTTTTCAAAAAATCCCAACTTTTAAAAAATTCCTGAAGTTTATAAAATCTCAACTTTATCAAAATTGCTCGACTTTTTTGAAAATCCTTACTTTTTAAAAAAATTAGATTTTTTTAAAAAGTCACATATATAAAAAATCGGGACTTTTTCAGAAAAGTAAATACTTTAAAAATGTTAGGATTTAAAAAAAAAAAAAATTCAAAATATTTGGGATTTTAGAAATCTCTTCAGTTTTATAATTACTGACTTATTTGTAAATCTTATTTTTTATTTAAATGTAAAATTTCTTAAAATTCTTGGCTTTTTCGAAATCACCACTTTTTTGAAATCCCAATTTTTGTTCAAAATCCCAACCTTTTAATAGTCCTGACTTTTTTGAAAATCTCGACTTTTTCAAAAACCCTAAAAAATTTGAAATTTGAACTTGTTTTGAATTATAAAATTCTATCTTTTTCTACAAGTGCAAACTCTTTAAAATCCTAAATTTTTTGAAATTCACAACTTTTTTGAAAATAATGACTTTTTCAAAAATCAAAATATAGAATTTCAGGAAAAATCTAAATTATTCAAACTTCTACTTTTTTTTGAAAATCCTGATATTTTAAAAAAGTTGAGATTTTTTAAACAACTGCTATAGAAAAATTGACTCAAACGGACATCTGGAGCACAAGTTATTACCTTTTCAAGTTCCTACTAATTTTGGCACATCACTACATTTTTGAAATCCTTACTTCATTGAGATTATAACTTTTTTGAAATTTCCAACTTTTTTAAAAATCAAGACGTTGTCGAAAATAACAAATTTTCTAGAAATCCTAACTTTTTAAAAATTCTTCATTTTTCTAAAATCTCAATTTATCAAAAATGGCAACTTTTTTGCAAATCCTTACTTTTTCAAAAATTATACTTTTTTGAAAATCACAAATATTAAAACTGGGATTTGTTCAAATATCAAGACTTTTTCAAAAATCTTGACATTTTAAAAATCCTAACATTTTCCAAAATCTTTACTTTTTTAAAAATCTTCACTTTTACAAAATCATGACTTTTTGGAAAATCTCAATTTTTTTGAAAATGCCATGTTTTCAAAAATCCTAACTTTTATGAAAATGTCGAGTTTTTCAAAAATCTTGACTTTTGAAAAATCTAGACTCTTCAAAAATCCTAACTCCTCAAAAATGTGTAAAGACTGACTCTTTAGAAATTCCTAACTTTTAAAAAATCCTGACTTTTTTGAAAACCCCAACTTATTTAAAAATCCCAATTTTTTTAAAATACTGAGTTTTTCAAAATACAAAAATTTTCCAAATCTAACTATTTTATGTTTTCTAGGTTGAGGGTTTAACTTTTTGGGCTCAGGATTATGGGTTTAGGGTTTAAGAGTTAGGGCTACATGTTTAGGGTTCAGGTTCAGGGTTTAGGGTTGAGGTTCAAGGTTCGGGGATTAAGGATTAGGGTTTAAGAATAAGGTTTTAAAGTTTAGGGTTTAAGGCTTAGGTTTTAGGGTTTCATGTTTGAGGTTTACAGTTGAGGATTTAGGGCTCATGGTTTACAATTGAGGTTTTAGTATTGAGGATTTAGCATTTAGGGTTTTAGGCTTTAAGAGCAATTAGAGCTTTAGGTTTAGGGTTTAGAGTGTATAGGGCTCGAATTTTAGGGTTTATGGAGTACGGGTCAGGATTTAGGGTTTAGATCTCTGTGTTCACGGTTGACATTCCATGGCTCAGGGTTTAAGGTTCGGGGATATGAGTTTAGGGTTTTGGGTCACTAGCTAAAGGTTTAGGGTTAGGCCTAAGGATTACGGGTTCACTTTTTAGGGTTAAGGGTTTAGGGATTAGGGTTTAGGGTTTAGGGTTTATGGTTTAAGATTTGGGGTTTAGAGTTTAGGTTTTATGATTTAGTGATTTGGTTTTATGGTTTATGGCCGAGGGTTTAGGATTTAGGGATTTGGGATTAGTTTTTAGGATTTTGGGATTTAGGTTTTAGCATTTACGACTCAGGTTTTAGGTTTTAGGGGTTGTGATTTTGAAAGAGTCAGGATCTCAAAAATATCCCAATTTGGAAACAATTAGGATTTTGAAAAAGTATTGATTTTCAAAAACTCTATATTTTCAAATATTTTAAAAGTGAAAAAGTCACGAACTTAAAAAGTTCACAATTTTTAAAAAATTCTTTATTTTTTTAAAATTTATAAGTTTCGAAAAAGTCACGACTCAATAAAAAGTTGGAATTTTGAAAAAGTAAAGATTTTGAATACGTTAAGATTTAAAAAAATAGGATATTCAAAACATTCAGGATTTAAAAATCTATTCAGTTTTGTAATTCCCGACTTTCTTTAAAATTGCACCTTTTCTCAAAATCTTGTCTTTTTTAAAAGTCTAAACTTTCTAAAAACTCTTAGCTTTTTTGAAATCATGACTTTTTTGAAATAATAATGTTTGTTCAAATTTCTAACTTTTTTTTGGAAGTGCTGATTTTTTTTATAAAGTTAAGATTTTTGAAACAAGTGGTTTAAAAAAAAGGACTCAAACAGACACCTAGAGCACAAGTTATTACCTTTTCAAGTTCCTGCTAATTTTGGCGCATCACTACATTTTTTAAATATTTACTTTTTTGAGATTATAAATTTTTAGAAAATCCCAACTTTTTCAAAAATTGCAACTATTTCAAAAATCGAGGCATTTTCGAAATTCAAATCTTTTTAGAAATCCCAACTTTTTAAAAATTCCTGAAATTTTTAAAAGCTCAACTTTATCAAAAATGCTGACATTTTTGAAAATCACAAATATTAAATTCAGGATTTTTTAAAAATCACAAATATTAAATTCAGGCTTTTTCAAATATCCTGACTTATTGAAAAATCTTGACGTTTTAAAAATCCTAACATTTTCCAAAATCTTGACTTTTTTTTAAAATCCTGAATTTTTCAAAAATCTTCACTTTTATAAAATTACAACTTTTTGGAAAATCTCAATTTTTTAAAAATCTCGTCTTTTCGAAAATCCTAACTTTTTTTTAAAATGTTGAGTTTTGCAAAAAACTTGACTTATGAAAAATCCAGACTATTCAAAAATGTGAAAAGCTTAACTCCTTAGAAAATCCCTAACATTTTTTAAATCTTGATGTTTTCAAAAATAACAATTTTGTGTGAAATTGCAACTTTATTAAAATTTGTGACTTTCTTTAAAATCTCAAGTTTTTTAAAATCCTAACTTTTTAAAAAATCTTGACTTTTTGAAAATCCCAAATTTTATAAAATGTCATCTTTTTCCAAATTTAACTATTTTAAGGTTTCTAGGTTGAGGCTTTAGGGATTAGTGGATTTAGTGTTTAGGGTTTAGAATTTTTGGCTCAGGATTCTAGATTTAGGGTTTAGGAATAAGGGCTTAGGGCTCAAGGTTCAGGGATAGCGGATCAATGTTTCGGGTTTAAGAATTAGGTTTTAGGGTTCGGGGTTTACAGTTGAGGGATTTGCTTTTAGGATTTTGTGCTCATTGTTTACGATTGAGGGTTAAGTATTTAGGATTTTGGATTTATGGTTTAGGAGCAATTAGAGCATTAGGTTTAGTGTTTAGGGCGTAGGGGCCAGGGTTTAGGGTTTAGGACTTCGTGTTCGTGGTTGAGGGTCCAAGGCTCAAGGTTTGAGGTTCAACGTTATGAGTTTAGGGTTAGGTCTAAAGCTTTAACATTCACTGTTTATGGTTTAGGGTTTAGGCTTCATGGCTCAGGGATCAATGTTTAGGGTTTATGGTTTATGGTTTAAGGTTTGGGGTTTAGAGTTTAGGTTTTATGTTTAGCGATTAGGTTTTATGGTTTATGGCTGAGGGTTTAGGGTTTAGGATTCAATTTTAAGGGTTTATGGTTTATGGTTTAGGATTTTTGGTTTTTGGCTTAGTTTTTAGGATGTTGGGATTTAGGGTTTAGCATTTACAACTCAGGTTTATGGTTGAGGGTTTAGGGGTCGTGATTTTGAAAAAGTTAGGATTTCAAAAATATCTCGATTGGAAAACAATTAGGATTTTGAAAAAGTATTGATTTTCAAAAAATATATATTTTCAAAGAATTTAAAAGTGATAAAGTCATGAATTTTAAAAGTTCACAATTTTAAAAAAATTCATGATTTTTAATAAATTCGTAATTTTTAAACAAGTCACGATTTTATAAAAAGTTGGAATTTTTAAAAAGTAAAGAATTTGAAAATGTTAGGATTTAAAAAAACTGTAGGATA
This sequence comes from Taxus chinensis, assembly GCA_019776745.2. Taxonomy (NCBI): domain Eukaryota; kingdom Viridiplantae; phylum Streptophyta; class Pinopsida; order Cupressales; family Taxaceae; genus Taxus; species Taxus chinensis. The sequence continues at coordinate 503,089,874 of CM034151.1, forward strand.
TTCAAAACAATTGGAATTTAAAAATCTCTTCGGTTTTGTAATTCCTGATTTATTTGAAAATTTCACCTTTTCTCAAAATATTGTCTTATTAAAAAGTATTAACTTTCTCAAAATTCATGGCTTTTTTGAAATCACGACTTTTTTGAAAACTCAATCTTTTCATAATCCTTACTTTTTTGAAATCTCAACTTTTTCAAAAACCCTAGAACGTTTAAAATTTGGATTTTTTTAGAATTATGAAATTCTATATTTTTCTAAAATTTCAAATTCTTTCAAATCCTAATGTTTTTGAAATTCACAACATTTTGTAAAATAATGACTTTTAAATAAATTATGACATATTAAAAAATCCAAAATTTTAATAAAATCTAAATTGTTCTAATTCCTAACTTTTTTTGGAAATCCTGATATTTTTGAGAAGTTGGGATTTTTGAAACATGTGGTTTCAAAAAAAAAATGGACTCAAATAGACACCTGGAGCACAAGTTATTACCTTTTCAAGTTCTTGTTAAATTTAGTGCATCACTATATATTTTAAATCTTGACTTTTTTGAGATTATAAGCTTTTCAAAAATAGTAACTATTTTAAAAATTGTGACATTTTAAAAAATCAATTTTTTTTTTCAGAAATCCAAACTTTATAAAAAAATTTTGAATTTTCTAAATTCTCAACTTTATCAAAATTGCCGACTTTTTTGATAATTTGTACTTTAACAAAAATTATTTTTCAAAAATCACAAATATTAAAAATAGGGAATTTTTAAAATATCCTGACTTACTCAAAAATTCTGACTTTTTCAAAAATCTTGATGTTTTAAAAATCCCAACATTTTGCAAAATCTTGACTTTTTGAAAATCCTAACTTTTTTGAAAATCTTCACATTTACAAAATCACGACATTTTGGAAAATGTAATTTTTTTAAAAATCCCGTCTTTTCAAAAATCCTAAGATTTCTTAAAATGTCAAGTTTTTCAAAAATTCACTTTTTAAAAAATCTAAACTCCTCTGAAATTCAAAAAGCCTGTCTATTTAGCATATCCCAACTTTTAGAAAATACTGACTTTTTTGAAATATTCATATTTTGAAAACCTCGACTTGTTTGAAAATCTGAACATTTTCAAAATCCCAACAATTTTTAAATCTTGATGTTTTAAAAAATAACAACTTTGTTTAAAATCGCAACTTTTTAAAAAGTCGTGGCTTTTTTAAAAATCTCAAGTTTTTAAAAATTTAGGGTCTTAGTGTTTAAGACTTTAGGGTTTAGGAGCAATTAGAGCTTAAGGTTTAGGGATTATATAGGGTATAAGGCTAAGAGTTTAGGGTTAAGGGCATAGGGATCAAGGTTCAGGGTTTAGGTCTTTGTGTTCATGGTTGAGGGTCGATGGCTCAGGGTTCAAGGTTCGAGGTTATGAGTTTAGGGTTTAGCGTTTAGTGTTTTGGCTTAGGGCTCACGGTTCATGGTATAGGGCTTAGGGTTCACTGTTAGGGTTTAAGGTTTAAAAATCTCTTTAGTTTTGTAATTCCTTACTTATTTGAAAATTGTAATTTTTTTCAAAATCTTATCTTTTTCTAAAACCCTGACTTTTTTTAAAAAATTGGCTTTTTCAAAATCATGAATTTTTTGAAATCCCAATTTTTGTTCAAAATTCAAACTTTTTCATAATGCTGACTTTTTTGAAATTCTCAACTTTTTCAAAAACTGTAAATTTTTCTGAAATTTGAACTTTTTAACAATTATGATCTATCTTTTTATGAAATTTCAAATTCTTTAAAATCCTTAATTGTTTGAAATTCACAACTTTTTGGAATATAATGACTTTTTCAAAAATCGTGACATATTAAAAATCAAGATTTTTTTGAAAATCTAAATTATTCAAACTCTCGACTTTTTTTTGAAAATCCTAATATTTTAAAAAAATTGAGATTTTTGAAACATGTAGTTTAGAAAAAATAGACTTAAACAGACAACTGGAGTTCTTTGAAAATCTTGACTTTTCAAAAATCCACACTTTTTTTAAAATCTTCACTTTACAAAATCACAATTTTTTGGAATATCTAAATAATTTTAAATCACCTTTTTTCATAAATCCAAATTTTTTTGAAAATGTTGTGTTTTTAAAAAATATTGACTTTTTACAAAAATCCAGACTCTTCAAAAATGCGTAAAAGCCCAACTCTTTAAAAATGTTGACTTATTCGAAATATCCATTTTTAATAATCCTAACTTTTTAAAAATCTTAACTTATTCGAATTATTCATTTTTTGAAAACCCTTACTTGTTTGAAAATCTGAATATTTTCAAAGTCACAACATTTTTTAAATCTTGATGTTTTCAAAAATAGCAAATTTGTTTAAAATTGCAAATTTTTAAGAAGTCGTGACTTTTTTAAAATCTCAAGTTTTTGAAAATCTGAAGTTTTTCAAAATACCAATGTTTTCAAAATCTAACTTTTTTTTAAAATGAGTTTTAGGTTGAGGGTTTTACGTTTTTAGTCTTAGGGTTTGGGATTGAGGGTTTAGGGATTAGGGTTGAGGTTGAAGGTTTAAGAATTAGGTTTTAGGGTCTAAGGGTCAGTTTTTAGGGTTTAGGGTTTGAGGTTTATGATTGAGTGTTTTTCACTCAAGGTTTAGGGCTCATGGTTTACGATTGAGGCTTTAGTATTTATTATTTAACATTTAAGGTTTTAGGGTTTAAGACTTATAATTTAGGGTTTAGCATCAATTAGAGCTTAAGGTTTAGTGTTTATAGGGTATAGGTTAGGGCTCAAAGTTTAGGGTTTAGGTCTCAATGTTCATGGTTAAGGGTCAATTGGACTCAGGGTTCGAGGGTCAAGGTTTAGAGTTTTTTGTATAGGGATTAGGGTTTAAAGCTTATGGTTAGTGGTTTATGGTTTATTGTTTAAGGTTTAGAGCTTATGGTATTGGGCTTTGGGTTTAGGTCTTTGTGTTCATAGTTGAGCATCCATGACTTAGGGTTCGAGGGTTGGGGTTATGAGTTTAGGGTTTAGGGTAGGTGTTTAGGTTTTATTTTTTAGGTTTTACAGTTTTAGGGTTCTGGCTTCATGGCTCAGGGACTAGGGTTTAGGGTTTGGGGTTTATGTTTTATGATTTTGAGATTTTAGTTTATGGTTTATGGAAGAGGGTTTAGGTTTTAGAATTCAATTTTAAGGGTTTATGGTTTAGGATTTAGGGTTTAGTGTTTACAAATTAGGTTTCAGGTTTTAGGGTATTAGTTTTTAGGGATTGAAAAATCTCTTAATTTTTGTAATTCTTGACATTTTAAAATTACACCGTTTTTCAAAATATAGTCTTTTCTAAAAATTCCAACTTTCTCAAAATTCTTTCCTTTTTCACAATCATGACTTTTTTGAAAAATATAAATTATTCAAACTCTCAACTTTTTTTTGAAAATCCTGAAATTTTAAAAAAGTTAAGATTTTTGACACATGTGGTTTAAAAAAAAATTGACTTAAACGAACACCCGGATCACAAGTTATGACATTTTCAAGTTCTTGTTAAATTTGGCATATCACTAGATTTTTGAAATCTTTACAATTTTGAGATTATAACTTTTTCGAAAATCCCAACTTTTTCAAAAATTGAAACTATTTCAAAAATCGAGACGTTTTCAAAATTCAAAACTTTTTCATAAAATCCCATCTTTTAAAAAGTTCCTAAATTTTCTAAAATCTCATCTTTATAAAAAATTCATACTTTTTTGAAAATCCTTACTTTTTTAATTTTTTTTTTTTCGAAAATCACTAACATTAAAAAATAGGGATTTTTCAAATATCCTAACTTATTCGAAAATCTTGTTGTTTGAAAAATCCCAACATTTTCCATAATATTGACGTTTTTGAAAATCACGACTTTTCAAAAATCCTAACTTTTTTTAAAATCTTCTCTTCTATAGAATCATGACTTTTTGGGAAATTCTCAAATGTTTTAAAATCTCGTATTTTAAAAAATTCAAACTCTTTAAAAATCGTGACTCCTCAAAAACGTAAAAATCCAAAAATTTTCTAAAATCCCAACTTTTCAAAAAATCCTGACTTTTTTGAAATATATATTTTTTCAAAACCCTAACTTGTTTGAAAATCTGAAGTTTTTCAAAATCCTGACTATTTCAAATTTCTTGACTTTTTGAAAATCCCATGTTTTTCAAAATACAAACTTTTTCCAAATCTAATAATTTTAAGGTTTCTAGTTGTAGGGTTTAGGGCTCAGAGGATTTAGTGTTTACATTTATTGGCTCAGGATTCAAGGTTCAGGGTTTAGGGATTAGTGCTCATGGCTCAAGGTTTTGGGTTCGGGGATAAAGGTTTATTAGGGTTTAATAATTAGATTTTAGGGTTTAGGGTTTAAGGTTTATGGTTCAAGAATTTACATTTAGGGTTTAGGGTTCATAGTTTACGATTTAGCATTTAAGGTTTTAGGTTTTAAGACGAAGAAAATTGAGTTTAGGATTAATTAGAGCTTAAGGTTTAGGGTTTATAGAGTAAGGGCGTCTAGGTCATGGTTTAGGGTTTAGGTCTCAGTGTTCACGGTTGAGGGTCCATGGCTCAGGGTTTGAGGTTCAGAGTCATGAGTTTATGATTGAGGGGCTCAGGGTCTGAGGTTCGGGGTCATGAGTTTATGATTGAGGGTTTAGTATTTAGGACTTAGCATTTAATGTTTAAGGTTTTATAACTCAAAATTTAGGGTTTTTGAGCAATTACAGCTTAAGGTTTATGGGGTATAGTGCTTAGATTTTAGAGTTTAGGGTTTAGGGTTTAGGGTCTCAGTATTCATGGTTGAAGGTACATGGTTTAGGGTTCGTGGTTCGAGGTTATGAGTTTAGGGTTTAGGGTTTAGGGTTAGGCCTAAGGATTTGGGGTTCATTGTTTAGGGTTTAGGGTTTAAAGCTCAAAGTTAGGGATTTAGGGTTTAGGGATTAGGTTTTAAGCTTTAGGCTTCAAGGCTTAGGGATCAGGGTTTAGGGTTTATGGTTTAATGTTTGCGGTTTAGAGTTTAGGTTTTACGATTTAGGGATTTACGTTTATGGTTTATGGCTGAGTGTTTAGGGTTTAGGATTCAGTGTTAAAAGTTTATGGTTTAGGATGTTAGGGCTTAGGGTTTAGCTTTTAAAACTCAGGTTTTAGGGTTTAGGTATCACAATTTATAAAAAGACATGATTTCAAAAATATCCCGATTTTGAAATAATTAGGATTTAGAAAAAGTCATGATTTTGAAAAAGTCTTTATTTTAAAAGATTTTTAAAATGTTATGATTTTAAAGAGAAATAAGATATTCAAAACAGATCGGATTTAAAAATCTCTTTAGTTTTGTAATTTCTAACTTATTTAAAAATTGCACCTTTTTTCAAAATCACAACTTTTTCAAAAATCTTGGCTTTTTCAAAATCACAACTATTTTGAAATCCCAATTTTTGTTCAGAATCCCAACCTTTTCATAATCCTGACTTTTTTTTAAAATCTCAACATTTTAAAAACCCTAAATTTTTGGAAATTTGAACTTTTTTGAATCATGAATTTCTGATTTTTTTATAATTTCAAATTTTTTAAAATCCTAATATTTTTTAAATTCACAACTTTTTAGAAAATAATGACTTTTTCAAAAATTAAGAATTTATGGAAAATATAACTGATTCAAACTCCTTACTTTTTTTAAAAATCCTTATATTTTTAAAGAGTTGACATTTTTGAAACATGAGGTTTCTATAAAAATGGGCTTAAAAATTTGAGATTTTTGAAACATGAGGTTTCCGAAAATCTATATTTTTTTAAAATCCTGTCTTTTCAAAAATCCTAACTTTTTTTGAAAATGTTGAGTTTATAAAAAATCTTGACGTTTTCAAAAATCTAGACTCTTAAAAAATCTTAACTATTCAAAAATATGAAAAGCCCAGCTCTTTTGGAAATCCTGACTTTTTTGAAATATTCTTTTTTTGAAAACCCCAACTTGTTTGAAAATTTGAACAATTTCAAATTCCCAACATTTTTTCAATCTTGATGTTTTAAAAAAACCCAACTTTATTTAAAATTGTAACTTTTTCAAATGTTCTGCTGACTTTTTTGAAAATTTTGACTTAAAAAAAAATTAGAATATTCAAAACAGTTGGGATCTAAAAATCTCTTCATTTTTTTAATTCCTGACTTATTTGAAAATTACAACTTTTTTCAAAATCTTGTTTTTTTTTAAAATCCTAAATTTCTCAAAATATTTGGCTTTTTCAAAATCACGACATTTTTGAAATCCCAATTTTTTTTCAAAACCATGAATTTTTTGAAAATTCCAATTTTTTCAAAATACCAACTTTTTCCAAGTATAACTATTTTAATTTTTCTATGTTTAGGGTTTAAAGATTAGGGCTCAGGGCTAAGGGTTCAGGGTTCAGGGTTAGGATTGTGGGCTCAGGTGTTAGGGTTTGGGGTTCAAGGTTTACGATTGAGGGTTTTTCAGTTAGGGTTTAGGATTGGGATTCTAGGTTTACGGTTGTGGGTATTTTATTTAGGGTTTAGGGCTCATGGTTTACAATTAAGGGTTTAGTATTTAGAATATAGCATTTAAGGTTTAGGAGCAATTATAGCTTAAGGTTTTGTGCTTATAGGGTATAGTGCGTAGGGCTCAGGGTTTAGGTCTCAATGTTCATGGTTAAGGGTCCATGACTCAGGGTTTGAGGTATGGCGGTATGAGTTTAGGATCTAGGGTTTAGGGTTTAGGTGTCTAGAAAAAAGTTTAGTTTTTTTGGCTTAGGGCTCACGGGTCAAGGTATAGGGTTTAGGGTTAGGCCTAAGGCTTAAGGGTTCACTTTTTAGGCTTTAGGGTTTAAGGCTCAAGGTAGGGATTTATTTTTTATTTTTTAGGGTTTATGGCTCATAGCTCGGGGATCAAGGTTTAGGGTTTATGGTTTAACGTTTGGGGTTTAGAGTTTAGGTTTCATGATTTAGAGATTTAGGTTTATGTATGAGGGTTTAGGGTTTAGGATTAAGTTTTAAGGTTTATGGTTAATGGTTTAGGATTTACGGGTTTTGGGATTAGTGTTTAGGATGTTCAGATTTAGCATTTGTGACTCAAGTTTTAGGTTTTAGGGTTTAAGGTTGTTTGTGTAGCAATTTTTGAAAAAGTCATGATTTCAAAAATATCCTGGTTTTGAAACATTTAGGATTTTGAAAAATGTCATGATTTTCAAAAAGTCTATATTTTCAAAGATTTTGAAAGTGATAAAGTCATGAATTTAAAAAGTTCAAATTTTTTTAAAAAACTCGTGATTTATTAAAAATTTGCAATTTTTGAAAAAGTCACAATTTTATATAAGGTTGGAATTTTGAAAAAGTAATGATTTTGACAATGTTAGGATTTTTTTTAAAAATGGGATATTCAAAATAGTTGGGATTTAAAAATCTATTCATTTTTATAATTCCCGACTTATTTGAAAATTATAGGTTTTTTCAAAATCTTATCTTTTTTGAAAATCCCAACTTTCTCAAAATTCTTGGCTTTTGAAATCACGACATTTTTGAAATCCATATTTTTGTTGGAAATTCCAACCTTTTCATAATCTTGATTTTTTAAAAATCTTGACTTTTTCAAAAACCGTAAATTTTTTGAAATTTGATCTTTTTTAGAATTATTAAAGTCTATTTTTCTAAATTGCAAATTTTTTAAAATCATAAATTTTTTTAAATTCACAACTTTTTGGAAAGTAGTGACTTTTTCAAAAATCATAACATATTAAAAAATATAGAATTTCTGGATAATTTAAATTATTCAAACTCCAATTTTTTTATTAAAAATACTAATATTTGAAAAAAATTAATATTTTTTAAACATGTGGTTTAAAAAAAAAGGACTCTAATGAACACCCGGGAGTGCAAGTATGACATTTTCAAGTTTCTTGACTCTTTTGAGATCATAACTTTTTTGAAAATCACAACTATTTCAAAAAACGTGATATTTTCGAAAATCAAAACTTTTTCAGAAATCCCAACTCCTTAAAAATTCTTGGATTTTCTAAAATCTCAAGTTTATCAAAAATGTCAACTTTTTTTGAAAATCCTGACTTTTAAAAAAATTATTATTTTTTCGAAAATCACTAATATTAAAAATCGAGACTTTTTCGAATATATTGACTTATTCAAAATCTTCACGTTATAAAAATCCCAACATTATCTAAAATATTGACTTTTCTAAAAATCCTAATTTCAAAAATATTTAGGATTTCGAAAAAGTCATGAATTTTAATAAGTTTGTATTATCAAAGATTTATAAAGTGATAAAGTCATGAATTTAAAAGTTAACAATTTTTTTAAAAACTCGTGATTTTTAAAGAATTCGTATTTTTCGAAAAAGTCACGATTTTATAAAAAGTAAAGATTTTGAAAATGTTAGGAGGTTAAAAAAAATAGGATATTCAAAATAGTTGGGATTTAAACATCTATTCAGTTTTGTAATTCCTGACATATTTGAAATTTATACGTTTTTGAAAATCAATTTTTTTTAAAAAAAATCCCAACTTTTTGAAAATTATTTGAATTTTCTAAACTCTCAACTTTATCAAAAATGCTGACTTATTTGAAAATCCTTACTTAAAAAAAAAAAATTCAAAATTCCCAAATATTAAAAATCGAATATCCAGACTTATTCAAAAATATTAATGTTTTAAAAATATTGACTTTTTTAAAAAAATTCACTTTTACAAATTCACAACTTTTCTGAAAATCTCAAAAATTTAAAATCCAATCTTTTCAAAAATCCTAACTTTTTTGAAAATGTCAAGTTTTTCTAAACTCTTGACTTTTTCAAAAATCCAGACTCTTCAAAAATTCTGAATGTTAAAAAATGTGAAATGCCCAACTCTTTCAATAATGCCATCTTTTCAAAAATCCTGACTTTTTCGAAATATTCATTTTTTAAAAATCCCAACTTGTTTGAAAATCTGAACATTTTCAAAGTCCCAAAAATTTTGAAATCTTGATGTTTTCAAAAATAAAAAATTTGTTTAAAATTGCAACTTTTTCAAAAGTCATGACTTTTTTAAAAATATCAAGTTTTTGAAAATCCCGACTTTTTAAAAAATCTTGACTTTTTTAAAATCCCAAGTTTTTCAAAATACCAACTTTTTCCAAATCTAACTATTTTAAGGTTTCTAGGTTTTTGGGCTCAAGATTAAGGGTTTAGGGTTTAGGGTTTAAGAATTAAAGCTTAGGGCTCATGGCTCGGGGATCAAGGTTTAGGGGTTTAAGAATTAGGTTTTAGTTTTTATGGTTTTAAGATTTAGGGTTTAGGGTTTAAGACTCAGTGTTAGGGGTTGAGGCTATATATTGTTCAGGGTTTAGGGTTTAGGCTTCATGTCTCAAGGATCAAGATTTAGGGATTTTGAATTAAGGGTACATGGTTTATGGTTTAGGATTTAGAGTTTTGGCTTAGTGTTTAGGATTTTGGGGTTTAGTGTTTAGCGTTTATGATTCAGGTTTCAGGTTGTAGTGTTTTGGGTTTAGGGTTCTTGATTTTGAAAAATTTACAATTTCAAAAATATCCTGATTTTGAAAATGTCATGATTTTAAAAAAGTTTGTATTTTCAACTATATGGAAAGTGATTTTTGAAAAAGTCATGATTTTATAAAAATTTGGAATTTAGGAAAACTAAAGATTTTGAAAATGGTAGGATTTTACAAAAAATTAAGATATTCAAAACAGTTGGGAATTAAGATAAGATTAATGTTTTCCAAATAATTCCCTACTTATGTGAAAATTTCACCTTTTTTAAAAATCTTATCTTTTTTGAAAATACCAACTTTTTCAAAATTCTTGGCTTTGTCGAAATCATGACTTTTTTGAAATCCCAACCTTTTCATAATCCTAACTTTTTTGAAAATCTCAACTTTTTCAAATACTCTACAAAAATTTAAATTCCAACTATTTGGATATTTGAAAGAATAAACATTTTTGAAAAACTAGACATTTTCGAAAAAGTTGGAATTTTTTAAAAGAAGGGATTTTAAAAAAAAATTGAGATTTTTAAAACCTCAAGATTTTCAAAAAGTCATGATTTTTTAATAACTCAAGATAATCGAAAAAGTCCAGATTTTTAATATTTGTGATTTTCAAAAAATATATAACTTTTTTAAAGAGTGAAGATTTTTTAAAAAGTTGGCATTTTTTATAAAGTTGAGATTTTAATAAAATTTAGAAATTTTTAAAAAGTTGGGATTTATGAAAAAAAGTTGATTTTCGAAAACATCATAATTTTTGAAATAGTTGTGATTTTCAAAAAAGTACTCATGCACCAAAATTAGAAGGAACTTCATAAGGTCATAACTTGTGCTCCAAGTGTCCATTTGAGTCCATTTTTTATTGAAACCACATGTTTCAAAAATCTCAACTTTTTTAAAATATCAAGATTTTCAAAAAAAAATTGGGAGTTTGAATAGTTTAGATTTTCCAGAAATTCTACATTTTTGAATATGTCATGATTTTTCAAGAAGTCATTATTTTCCAAAAAGTTGTGAATTTCAAACAAAATAGATTTTTAAAGAATTTGCAATTTTAGAAAATGATAGAATTTCATAATTCTAAAAAAGTTTAAATTTCCAAAATTTAAGGTTTTTCAAAAATTGGGATTTCAAAAAAGTCATGATTTCAAAATAGCAAAGAATTTTGAGAAAGTTGGGATTTTCAAAAAAGACAAGATTTTGAAAAAAGGTGCTTTCAAATAAGTTGGGAATTACAAAATTGAAGAGATTTTTAAATCTCTACTATTTTGAATATCCTATTTTTTTTGAAATCGTAACTTTTTCAAATTTCCAACTTTTTTATAAAATGATGACTATTTCAAAAATTACGAATTTTTAAAATATCATGAGTTATTTAAAAATTGTGAACTGCTTAAATTCATGACTTTATCACTTCCAAAAACATTTAAAATACAAACTTTTTGAAAATCATGGCTTTTTTGAAATCATGACTTTTCAAATTCCCTAAACCCTAAACTAATAATACCGATCATTGAACCCTAAACACTAATCCTTGAGCCATGAAACCAAACCCCAAAACCCCTAACCCTGAGACTTAAACCCTAAACCCTATACACTGCACTATGAGCTCTAAGCCAAAACCCTAAACCTTTAGCTAGAGACTTAATACCTAAACCTTGAGCCATGGATCCTCAACCATGAACACTGAGACCTAAACCCTAAACATTGACCCCCAACCCCTAAACTCTGAGCCCTATACCCTAAAAACCGTAAACCTTAAGCTCTAATTACTTCTAAACCCTAACTTTTGAGTCTTAAATCCTAAAACTCTAACTGGTAATTCCTAAGCACTAAACACTCAATTGTAAACCATGAGCCCTAAACCCTAAACCCTAAACTCTAAACCCTTAACCTTGAGCCCTAATCCCTAAACCTCAAATCATGAGACCAAAAAGCTAAACCCTAAACACTAAATCCCCTGAGCCCTAAACCCTCAACATAGAAACCTTATAATAGTTAGATTTGGAAAAACTTGGTATTTTGAAAAACTTGGGATTTAAAAAAAGTCAAGATTTTGAAAAAGTAGGGACTTCTAAAAATATTGCAATTTAAAATAAAGTTGTCATTTTTGAAAACATCAAGAATTAAAAATGTTAGGACTTTGAAAATGTTTAGATTTTCAAACAAGTTAGGGTATTCAAAAAATGAATATTTCTAAAAAGTCAGGATTTTTGAAATGTCTGGATTTTCGAAAGAGTTGGGATTCTTTAATAGTCTGTATTATTTAAAAAGTCAATTTTTATAAAAACTTGACATTTTCAAAAATATTAGAATTTTGAAAAGATGGGATTTTAAAAATTTTAAGATTTTCAGAAAAGTGGTGATTTTGTAAAAGTGAAGATTTTCGAAAAAAGTCAGAATTTTCAAAAAAGTCAAGATTTTGAAAAATATTGCAATTTTTGAAACATTAAGATTTTTGAATAACTCAGGATATTCGAAAAGTCCCAATTTTTCATATTTGCAATTTTCGAAAAAAGATATATTTTTTTAAAAGTAATAATTTTCAAAAAAGTTGGCATTTTTTTATAAATTCAGGATTTCCAAAAACATCACGATATTTGAAATAATTATGAATTTTGAAAAAGTTATAATCTCAAAATAGTCAAAATTTCAAAAATGTAGTTATGCGCCACAAATAGCAAGAATTTGAAAAGGTCATAAATTGTGCTTCGATTGTATGTTTTTGTTTAAAACCACATGTTTCAAAAATCTCAACTTTTTAAAAATATCAGGATTTTGAAAAAAAAGTCGAGAGTTTGAATAATTTGGAATTTCCAGAAATTTTTGATTTTTTAATGTCATGATTTTTGAAAAAGTCGTTATTTTCCAAAAAGTTGTGAATTTCAACCTTTTTAGGATTTTAAAGAATTTACAGTTTTAGAAATCATGGCTTTTTCAAAATTGTAAACCCTAAACCCTAAAAAATAAAACCTGTTTCATAAACACTAAATCCTAAACTACAACATCCAACAAAATAAGCGAAAAAACCTAAATCCAAAACCATAAATGATAAACCCTCAACAATAAACCCTAAACAATAAGTCCTAAACCCCTAACCCTGAAATTTGAACCCTAAACCCTAAACAATGAACCCTATACCCTATACCTTGAACCGTGAGCCTTGAACCCTTAAACCATATACCTTGAACTGTGAGCCCGAATCCAAAACCCTAAACGTTTAGCTAGAGACCTAAACACTAAACTCATAATCCCGAACCACGTACCCTGAGACATGGACACTCAACCATAAACACAGGGACCTAAACATTAAACCTTGACTCCTATGCCTTAAACAATATACTTTGAGCCCTAAACCCTATATAACCCTAAACCTTAAGCTCTAATTGCTCATAAACCCTAAATCCTTAATTCTAAAACCTCAATTGTAAACCATGAGCCCTAAACCCTAAGTGCAAAACCCTCAATTGTAAACCTCGAACTCCAAATGTTAAATCCTAACGCTAAACCCCAAAACCCTAAACCCTAAAACCTAATTCTTAAACCCTAAATGTTGATCCTTGAACCCTGAGCCCTAATCCTTAAACTAAACCTCGAATCTTGAGCCCAAAAACCTAAACCCTAAACACCTTAGAAACCTTAAAATAGTTAGATTTGGGAAATAATTGATATTTTGAAAAAGTTGAATTTGTAAACAAAGTTGTTATTTTCAAAAACATCAAGATTTAAAAAATGTTGGGACCTAGAAAATGTTCATATTTTCAAACAAGTCGGCATTTTTTATAACGTTTAGATTTTAGATAATTCATGAATTTTTAAAAAGTTAGGATTTCTGAAAAAGTTTTGATTTTCAAAAATGTCACGATTTTTGAAATAGTTGTTATTTTCAAAAAAGTTGGGATTTTTGAAAAAGTTATAATCTCAAAAGAGTCAATATTTCAAAAATATACTGATGCATAAAAAATAGAAGGAAGTTGAAAAGGTCATATCTCTTGCTCTGTGTGTCCGTTTGAGTTTGTTTTTTTTTAAACCGCATGTTTGGAAGATCTCAACTTTTTTAAAATATCAAGATTTTCAAAAAAAATCATAAGTTTGAATCTTGTTGATTTTATTGAAATTCTTGATTTTAAAATATGTCATGATTTTTGAAAAAGCCATTATTTTAAAAAAAAATTGTGAATTTCAAAAAAATTAAGATTTTAAACAATTTTGTAGTTTTAGAAAAAGATAGAATTTCGTAATTCTCAAAAAGTTTGAATTTCAAATTTTTTAGGGTTTTTGAAAAGTTTGAGATTTTCAAAAAAGTCAAGATTATGAAAAGGTTGGGATTTCGACAAAAAATTGGTATTTCAAAAAAATCCTGATTTTGAAAAAGCCAAGAATTTTGAGAACTTTGGGATTTTGAAAAACGTGCAATTTTCAAATAAGTCAGGAATTATAAATCTGATTAGATTTTTAAATCCCAACTATTTTGAATATCCTAATTTTTTTGAAAATCCTAACATTTTCAAAATCTTTACTTTTTCAAAATTCCAACTTTTTATAAACTCACGACTTGTTCGAAAATTAGTAATTTTTTTAAAAATCACAAGTCTTTTTTAAATTGTGAACTTTTTTAAATTCATAAATTTTTTAAAATCCTAACTATTTCAAAATCGGGATATTTTTGAAATCGTGACTTTTTTCAGAATCATGAACTTAAAACCTGAGTGGTAATAAAAAAATCTTAAACCCCAACATCCTAAACACTAATCCCAAAACCCTAAATCCTAAACCCTAACACCTGATTCATAAACACTAAACAATAAACTGTAAACCCCTAACATTGAGCCTTAAACCTTAAACAGTGAACCTTAGGCCTAACCCTATACCTTGAATCATGAGCCTTAAGCCAAAACCCTAAACCCTAAACCTTTAGCTAGAGACCTAAATCCTAAATTGTAAAAAAATAACCCGAAACCTTAAACCCTGAGCCATGCACCCTCAACCATGAACATTGAGATGTAAACCTTAAACCCTAAACCTGAAAATAGTTAGATATGGAAAAGTTGGTATTTTAAAAATCTTGGGATTTTCAAAACATCAGGATTTTCAAAAACATGAGATTTTCAAAAAAGTCACAACTTTTGAAAAAGTTGTAATTTTAAACATAGTTGTTATTTTTGAAAACAACAAAATTTAAAAAAAGTTTTGACTTTGAAAATAGTTAAAATTTCAAACAAGTTATGGTTTTCGAAAAATAAATATTTTGAAAAATTTAGGATTTTTTAAAAGTTGGAATTTTCAAAAGAGTTCGAATTTTTTCACTTTTTGAAGACTCAAGGTTTTTGAAGAGTCTAGATTTTTAAAAAGGTCAAGATTTATTAAAAAAACTTGAACTTTTAAAAAATGTTCATATTTTTGAAAAAAAGGGGATTTAAAATAAATTCAGATTTTTCAAAATGTCGTGATTTTGTAAAAATTAAGATTTTTGAAAATGTCAGGTTTTTTGTAAAGTCAGGAAAAAGTACATATTTTTAATATTTGTAATTTTCTAAAAATATATAATTTTTTTTAAAAGTAAGGATTTTATAAAAAGTTGGCATTTTTTAATTAAATTTGAGAGTTTAAAAATTTAGGAATTTTAAAAAATTTGGGATTTCTGAAAAACTTTTGATTTTTGAAAACGTCACAATTTTTGAAACAACTGCAAGTTTTGAAATAGTTGGAATTTTCAAAAAAATTATAATCTCAAAAGAGTCAAGATTTTTAAAATATAGTAATGTGCCAAAATTAGATGGAACTTGGAAAGGTCATAACTTTTGCTCCGGGTGTATGTTTGAGTCCTTTTTTTAAACCACATGTTTCAAAAATCTCAACATTTTTATTTTTTTTTAAAAGTCGGGAGTTTGAATAATTTAGATTTTCTTGAAATATTAGATTTTTGAATATGTCATGATTTTCAAAAAGTTATTATTTTCCAAAAAGTTATAAATTTCAAAAAAATTAGAATTTTAAAAGATTTTTAAAAACTTGAGTTTTTCAAAGAAGTCAATTCTCAAAAAGTTGCAATTTTGAACAAAGTTGTTATTTTTGAAAACATCAAAATTTAAAAAATGTTGGGACTTTGAAAATGTTCAAATTTTCAAACAAGTTGGGGTTTTTGAAAAATGAATATTTCTAAAAATTATAGATTATTGAAAAGTTTGGATTTTAAAAAGAGGTGGAATTTTCGTATTTTTAAACAGTCTAGATTTTTGAAAAAGTAAATTCTTTTGAAAACTCAAATTTTTCAAAAAAGTTAGGAATTTTGAAAAGACATGATTCTAAAAATATTTTCCAAAAAGTTGTGAGTTTTTAAAATAGAATATTTTTGAAAAGTTGGGATTTTCAAAAAAGTCAAGATTTTGTAAAATGTTGGGATTTTTAAAACGTTAATATTTTTGAAAAAGTTGGGATTTCTGAATAAGTCAGGATAGTAAAAAAAGTCTCAATTTTTAATATTTGTCATTTTCAAAAAAATATTTTTTAAAAAACAAGTAAGGATTTTACAAAAAGTCAACATTTTTGTTAAAGTCGAGATTTTAGAAAATTCGGAAAAATTTTAAAAGTTGGGGATTTTGAAAAAAGTTTTGATTTTCGAAAACATCACGATTTTTGAAATACTTGCAATTTTTGAAAAAGGTTATAATCTCAAAAGAGTCTAGATTTCAAAAATGTAGTGATGCACAAAAATTAGCAAGAACATGAAAATGTCATAACTTGTACTCCAGGTGTCTGTTTTTTTTTAAACCACATGCTTCAAAAATCTCAAGTTTGTTAAAATATCAATATTTTGAAAAAAAAGTCTTGAGTTTGAATAATTTAGATTTTTCAAAAAAAATTAAAATCGTGATTGTTTTCAATATCAAGATAATTTTTGTAAATAATGACTTTTTTGAATTTGTGACACCTAAACTGTTATCTCTAAAACCTTATTTATACCTGATTCGTAAACCCCAACATCCTAAAAACTAAGTCCAAATCCCTAAATCCTAAACAATAAACCCTAAACCCTCAGCCATAAATCATAAACCCAAATCCCTAAATCATAAAACCTAAACTCTAAACCCTAATCCCTTAGCCATGAAGCCTAAACCCTAAACAATAGACTGTAAACCCCTAACTGTGAGCCTTAAACTCTAAACCCTAAACAGTGAATGCTAAAGCTTTAAGCCTAATCCTAAACCCTATACCTTGAACTGTGAGCCCTAAGCCAAAACCCTAAACTCATAACCCTAAACCTTAAACCCTAAGCCATGGACCCTCAAAAATGAACACTGAGACCTAAACCCTATAACCCCTAAACCTTAAGCTCTATTTGCTCATAAGCCCAAAACCCTCAAATGTAAACCAAGAGCCCTAAACCCTTTAACCTAATTTTTAAACCCTAAACATTGATCCCCAAATAGTGAAACTAAACCCTAAACCTCAAATCTTGAGCCCAAAAACCTAATCCCTTGAGCCTAAACTTTCAAACTAGAAACCTTAAAATACTTAGATTTGAAAAAAGTTAGTATTTTGTAAAACGTGGGATTTTTAAAAAGTAAAGATTTTTGAGAAACTCAGGATTTTCAAAAGTTTGAGATTTTCAAAAAAGTCAAGACTTTTGAAAAAGTATGAATTTTAAACAAAGTTGTTATTTTTGAAAACAACAATATTTAAAAATGTTGGGACTTTGAAAATGTTCATCTTTTCAAACAAGTTGGGGTTATCTAAAAATGAATATTTAGAAAACTTCAGGATTTTTAAAAAGTTGGTATTTTCGAAAGTGTTGGGCTTTTCGAAGTTTTGAACTGTTTGGATATTTGAAAGAATAAAGATTTTTGAAAAACTAGACATTTTCAAAAAAGTTGGAATTTTTTAAAATACGGGATTTTTAAAAAAATTGAGATTTTTAAAACGTCAAGATTTTTGAAAAGGTTGTGATTTTTTAATAACTTAAGATATTCAAAAAAGTCAAGATTTTTAATATTTGTGATTTTCAAAAAATATATAATTTTTTTTAAAAGTAAGGATTTTTTAAAAAGTTGGCATTTTTCATAAAGTTGAGATTTTAGAAAATTAATTTTTTTTTAAAAGTTGGGATTTCTGAAAAAAAATTAATTTTCGAAAATATCACAAATTTTGAAATAGTTTTGATTTTCGAAAAAGTACTCATGCACCAAAATTAGAATGAACTTCACAAGGTCATAACTTGTGCTCCAAGTGTCCATTTGAGTCCATTTTTTTATTGAAAGCACATGTTTCAAAAGTCTCAACTACCGTTTGAAAATCTTGATATTTTGAAAAAGTTGAGATTTTTGAAACATGTGGTTTGTAAAAAAAAAACTCAAACGGACACCCGTAGCACAATTTGTGACTTTTTCAAGTTCCTGCTAATTTTGGTGCATCACTTTTTTTTGGCAATCTTGACTCTTTTGAGTTAAAACTTTTTCGAAAATCACAACTATTTCAAAACTTACGATGTTTTCAAAAATCAAAACTTTTTATGAAATTCCAACTTTTTAAAAATTCCTAAATTTTTTCTAAAATCTCAACTTTATCAAAATTGCCAACTTTTCAAAAATCCTGACTTTTTTTTGAAAATCTTCACTTTTACAAAATCACGACTAATTAGAAAATATAATTTTTTAAACAGACTTGTCTTTTAAAAAATCCTAACTTAATAAAAAAATGTCAAGTCTTTCATAAATCTTGACTTTTTCAAAAATCCAAAATCTTTAAAAATGTGAAAAGCCCAATTCTTTTGAAAATCCAGACTTTTTAAAAATATTCATTTTTCGAAAACCCCAACTTGTTTGAAAATCTGAACATTGTCAAAGTCCCAACATTTTTTAAATCTTGATGTTTTCAAAAATAACAAGTTTGTTTAAAATTACAACTTTTCAAAAGTCATGACTTTTTTTAAAATCTTAAGTTTTTTATAATACCTACTTTTTCAAAAATATTGAATTTTTGAAAATACCAAGTTTTTCAAAATACCAACTATTTCCAAATCTAACTATTTTAAGGTATCTAGGTTGATGGTTTAGGGTTCAAGGGATTTTGTTTTTAGTGTTTAGGTTTTTCGTGCTAACGATTTAGGGTTTAGGGTTTAGTGTTTAGGGTTTTGGGATTAGGGCTCGAGGCTCAAGGTTCGGGGTTTAGGGTTTATGGTCGAGGTTCTTGTGGGGATCAATATTTAGGGTTTAAGAATTAAGTTTTAGGGTTTAGGGTTTAGGATTTAAGGCTCAGGTTTTAGGGTTTGTGGTTCAAGGTGTATGGTAGAGGGTTATGTGTTTATGGTTTAGGGTTTTAGGGTTTAGGACCAGTTAGAGCTTAAGGTTTAGGATAGGGTATAGGGTTCAGAGTTTAGGATTTAGGGTTTAGGTCTCAGTGTTCATGATTGAGGGTCCATGGCTCCGGGTTCGAGGTTATTAGTTTAAGGTTTAGGGTTTTGGCTTAGGGTTCACAGTTCAAGGTTATTTGTTTAGGGTTTAGTGTTTAGGGTTAGGTCTAAGGATTTAGGGTTGATTGTTTCTTGTTTAGGCTTTTTTTCTTAGGGTTTAGGATTTAGACTTCATGGCTCAGGGATCAGGGTTTAGGGTTTAGAGTTTAGGTTTTACAATTTAGGGAATTGGGTTTATGGTTTATGGCTGAGGGTGTAGGGTTTAGGATTCATTGTTAAGGGTTGACAGTTTAAGGATTATTATTTAGGGTTTTGGGCTTAGGGTTTAGCTTTTACGAGTTTGGTTTCATGTTTTAGGCGTAAGGATTTAGGAGTTACGATTTTGAAAAAGTCACGTATTAAAAAATATCAAGTTTTTGAAATAGTTAGGATTTTGAAATAGTTATGGTTTTCAAATAGTTATGATTTCTCTAAAGTTATGATTTCGAAATAGTTGGGATTTTAAAATCTCTTCAGTTTTTTAATTCTCGACTTATATGAAAATTGCACTTTTTTTCAAAATCTTGTTTTTTTTAAAAGCTCAATTTTCTCAAAATTCTTGGCTTTTTTGAAATCACAAATTTTTTGAAATCCTAATTTTTGTTCAAAATAGCAACATTTTGATAATCCTGACTTTTTTAAAAATCTCAATTTTTTCAAAAATCCTAAAAAAATTTAAATTTTAATTTTTTTAGAATTTTGAAATTCATACTCTTTCTAAAATTGTAAATTCTTTAAAATCCTTTTTTTTTAAATTCAAAACATTTTGGAAAGTAAAGACTTTTTAAAAATCTTGAAGTTCTTGAAAATCTAATTTTTTTTAAACTCCCGACTTTTTTTAAAAAGTCAAGGTATTTTTAAAAAGATGAGATTTTTAAAACATGTGGTTTAAAATAAAGGACTTAAAGTGACACCTGGAGCACAAGTTATGACCTTTTCAAGATCCTGCTAATTTTTTGTGCATCACAATATTTGTAAAATCTTGACTCTTTTGAGATTATAACTTTTTTGAAAATCACAACTATTTTAATAATTGTTATATTTTCAAAAATTATGGTTTACAATTGAAGGTTTAATATTTATGATTTAGCATTGAGGGTTTTAGGGTTTAGGAGTAATTAGAGCTTAAGGTTTGGGCTTAGTTTAAGATGTAAGGGCTTAGGGTTTAGCATTTATGGCTTTTGTTTCAGGTTTAGGGGTTAGGATTTAACGGTCTCGATTTTGAAAAAGTCACGATTTCAAAAATATCTTTTTTTGAAATAGTTAGGATTTCGAAAAAGTTATGATTTTCAAATAGTTAGGATTTCAAAAAAGTTATGATTTCGAAATAGTTGGGATTTTAAAATCTATTCAATTTTGTAATTCCTGACTTATTTGAAAATTGCACTTATTTTTTAAATCTTATTTAGGGTATATAGGGTACAGGGCTTAGAGTTTAGGGTTTAGATCTTAGTGTTCATGGTTTAGGGTCCATGGCTCAGGAGTCGAGGTTTATGTTGATGGCGAATCACAGCACCCCTGGGTGTCTACAGCTCGATGGGTTGAGACTCTCAGTGTGATTGCATAACATGGAGCTTTTCCCAAGTGTGGGACCTTGTGAATCGGGAAAGCTCTCTGGATGAAGGCCGGTTCCTATTCCTCTGTTAAGATGCACACATAAAAATGCAGAGGGTTTACTCAAAACCTAAACTAACTTTCCAAGGAGACAGGGTAAGAAGATGCATAAAATAAAACCTAAACTACAAAGGTGATGCACCGAGGAATGAATAACACCTGTCTTGCCAATAAACACAAACCATTAAAATGTAATGCAAGATCATGCACAGATAACCAGATTTGCAGTGAAAGATCAAGAGGATGCAAATGAACACAGAGAGGTTTGAGAATCATCCACAGACATGCATTATTTTCTCCATATATTGACATAATACACTACAAAGTGTCAAGAGACAAAGTTGCATTGCAGTTTTATATGGGAGGTTTGAACTCCACAAGTTCACCTGCCAAAGAGAAGAAGGGAGGGGTAAAACAAGAATGTCCAACCTTTAGAAAGAAGCCCCTCACAATTTATAGGAAGAATGAGAGAGGGAAGAGAGAGGAAACCCAAATCTATCCCAACCACCTCTAGGTTGCATTTAATTCATCTCATTATGGTGGTAGGTGAGAACCCTAGCAAACCTAAAAAGTAGCGAACTATATTTTGTATTTTTAAGAACTTTTTCCCACCCAATTAAATCATAGTTGGATAGAGGACCTTGTAAGCTTTCCGAAAAGTCCAACCTTGCATGAATCCGAGCTTCCTGTGAAAAGTTATGGCCATCTGAATATCTGCGCCAGGGTTTGCTTCCTGTCAGCGCTCAAAATGTTATGCCTCATGAAGATGCGGCATAGGCGCATCCATCCTCATGTCAACATACCCTTACATGCACCATAGGTGCATATGTTTTCATTTTTTCATCTCTTTACATGCGCCAGGGCGCATTCGTTTTCATGTTGACACCTCTTGTTGTGCGCCTCTGACCTGCACCATTGACGCGACTTTTCACGTGTTGACATCTACTTACCTGCGCCATGGGTGCATCCATTTTCATGTTGACACCTCTTGCTGTGTGCCGCTGACCTGCGCCATAGGCACGACTTTTCGCGTGTCTGACCTACGCCATGGGCGCGACTTTTCACGTGTCGACATCTTCTTACCTACGCAATGGGCGCATCCATTTTCATGTCAACACCTCTTGCAGTGCGCCGCTGACCTGCGCCATGGGTACGACTTTTCACGTGTCGACATCTTCTTACCTGCGCCATGAGCACATCCATTTTCATTTTGACACCTCTTGCGGTGCGCCGCTAAATTCCACCATGGGTGTGACTTTTTGCGTGTCGACATCTTCTTACCTGCGCCATGGGCGCATCCATTTTCATGTCGACACCTCTTGTGGTGCGCCACTGACCTGTGCCATGGGCGCGACTTTTCGCGTGTCGACATCTTCTTACCTGCGCCATGGGCGTGAATTTTCACAAAAATAAGTGTCAGGTTTTGAGTTCCTTTGATTTCCATATTCTTCTGCTTGTATATATCTACCCGGGGGGAAGATATTTACAACAATTTGGTGAATCAACAAGATCACCTACCTGCTAGGTAGAAGATCAGTGGCCTTTTAGTAATCCATTGGGTATGGAGTCATTAGCAATAACCTAAAACCAACCTGATATCTGATCCCGAGCCTGATACTTTAACTTCTTCTCCGACAACACTCTGAACTGTAGAAATTCAACCTGACAGCAACAAAACCTATGCCGAAGCACTTAGGGAAATTGAAACCTAACTACAACAAGACAATGTGCATACGCATTTAGAGGAAACGAAATCTAGGCTAATATTTACAAACCTTTTCCTTTTAGTAGCAATGTTTAAGATAGATTCCGTTAACTAGAATCAGGAGTTCTTCTCCATCCAATGTAGACAATTGGAAGGCATTACTACTTTTACATCCTGTGACCATGTAGAGGCCACCCCAAATGGCATCAAACTTGGAATGCCTTCCTAGTTTTGCCCGATATGCATCCCATTTTAGAACTAGGTCCCCTTCCTGGAAGGTCCTTGCTCTTGCCTTCTTATCAAACCATCTTTTTACTAAAGCTTGATCCTTTTCAATCATCAAAACTGCATGTTCTCTTATTTCTTCCAATTCCATCAACTCAGCATACCTGCCCTCCATTGGTTCGATCTCAGACAACTCCAACTGCTTCATGAGCTCTAATGTTGGTAATTCTAATGATATAGGCAATACTGCCTCTTTCCCATAGACCAACTTGTAGGTAGAATTACCTATAGATCTCTTTGGCATTATCCTGTCAGCCCATATCCAATATTGATTTTAGCTTGGTATGCCATGTCCTTTAGTTTTCATCTAGTGTTCTTCTGATGATCCTTAGCAAATTCTTGTTCGTGGACTCTACTTGTCCATTATCCTGCGGGTAATAATTTGAAGAGGTGCTCAAATAGATTCTATTCTTGACAGCTCATTCTGTAATCTTGGAACCTATGAATGCCAATGCATTATCTGATATGATAGTTACCGGCACACCGAACCTGGTCACTAATCTTTCATAAAATTCTAGTATGTTAGACTCATTTGCTTCTTTGAGCGCTACTGCTTCGGTCCACTTGGTGAAATAGTCTGTTGCCATGAGAATCCACTCGTGGCCTTCGCTTGAGTTTGGGTTGATGACCCCGACGAAGTCCAATCCCCATTGCATAAATGGTTGGTCAACCAAAATTGGGTGCAATGGAAGTGCGGCTAGTCTTTCTTTGCCTGTGAAGAGTGCACATTTCTTGCACTTTCTTATCCATGTATAGCTGTCACCGAACACTGTGGGCCAATAATACCCTGCCTTCATTATCTTGAGAGCTGTTACTTGTGGGGCAAAATGTCCTCCAGAATCTCCATCGTGAAAATCTCGTAACACCCTCTCAATTTGACCTGTCCCAATGCACCTCAATAGAACTCCATTGATGTATTTTTTAAACAAAACACCATCAACAAGCACATATGGAATGGCTTGTAATCTGAAGTATCTCCTTTTTGCTTTGTTCAATTCTAGAGGGCATAGGCCTACCTTTAGGAAGTGTATCATATTCTGAGTCCAACAAGGAGTGGGCACATCATCATTTTCTTGTTCTTGACCATCCTGTAGTACCAAGTCAATCTCTTTTTCATCACCTACTTCAACTTTCTGACTCAAAGCTAGTTGTTCACATAGTCCTTTTCCACGTACTAGCTTAGTGACCTTAATTTCGATGTCATATTCCATGACACGAGTGATCCATCCTGCATGTTTCTCGTTCAGATCATTGTTTAGAAGGAAATCCTTAACTCCTACATGAGAGACCAATAATTGGATCTTATTGTTTGAGACCAGGTGCTTGAATTTCTTTAAACTCCTGATCACTGCAAGGACATTTTTTTCAATGAAAGAGTACCTAGTTTCGTATTCCTCCAAGCCTTGATTGAAGAAAGTAACTGGTTGTTCTAATCCTTCTTTGTTTTGTTGTGCCAGGATTGCAAAAATTGTGTCTCCACCACCGAAGGTATATAGCATGAAGTCCTTGGAGAAGTCTGGATTGACGAGAGTCGGAGCTTGAGATATAGCCTCTTTTATTGCCTCAAAACTTTCCTTGCCTTCAGATGTCCACTTAAATGCCATGCTCTTCTTCAACATCAGCGTTATTGGCTTTACGAGAGCTACAAAGTTTGGAACAAACCTGCGGAGAAAATTGATCCTTCCAATTTTTATGTCGGCACCTCTTGTAGTGCACCGCTGACCTACGCCATGGGCGCGACTTTTCGCGTGTCGACATCTTCTTACATGCGCCATGGGCATATCTATTTTCATGTCGACACCTCTTGCGGTGCGCCGCTGACCTGTGCCATGGGCGTGACTTTTCACGTGTCGACATCTTCTTACCTGCGCCATGGGTGCAAATTTTCACATAAATAATATCTGGGTTTTGAGTTTCTTTGAATTCCATATTCTTCTGCTTGTCTATATCTACCTGGGGGGAAGATATTTACAGCAGTTTGATGTTATGAGTTTAGAGATTAGGGTTTAGGGTTTAAAGGTCAGGGTTAGGGGTTTAGGGTTTATTGTTTAGGTTTAGGGCTTAGGGTTTAGGGTTTAGGGTTTATGGTTTAAGGTTTGGCATTTAGAGTTTAGGTTTTATGTTTTTGAAAATCAAAACTATTTCATAAATTGTGACAATATTAAATAATCTGAACTTTATCAAAAATGCTGATTTTCTTAAAATCCTTACTTTTAAAAAAAATTAAGGTTTTTCGAAAATCCTAAATATAACAAATTCTAGAATTTTTCAAATATCTTGAATTTTTCAAAAATCTTGACGTTTTAAAAATCCCAACATTTTAAAAAATCTTGACTTTTTAAAAAATCCTGACTTTTTCGAAAATATTCACTTTTAAAAAATAACAAATTTTTAGAAAATCTCAAATTTTTTTAAATCCCATATTCTCAAAAATCATTACTCTTTTGAAAATGTCGAGTTTTTCAAAAATATTGACTATTTCAAAAATCCAGACTCTTCAAAATTGTGAAAAGTCCAACTCTTTCAAAAATCCCAACTTTTAAAAAATCTTTACCTTTTCAAAATATTCATTTTTCGAAAACCCCAATTTGTTTGAAAATTTGAACATTGTCAAAGTCCCAACTTTTTTTAAATCTTGATATTTCAAAAATAACTACTTTTTTAAAAATACCAACTATTTCCTACTTTAACTATTTTAGGGTTTCTATGTTTTGGGCTCAGGGGATTTAGTTTTTAGGGTTTACGTTTTTTGTCTCAAGATTCAAAGTTTAGGGATTAGTGTTTAGCGTTTAGGGATTGGGGCTTAGGGATCAGGGTTCAGGGTTCGTGGATCAAGGTTTAGCATTTAAGAATTACGTTTTAGGGTTTTGGGGTTTAGGATTAGGATTTAGGGCTCAGGTTTTAAGGTTTGGGGTTCGAGGTTTATGGTTGGAGATTTTTCATTCTGGGTTTAGGGCTCAAGGTTCACAATTGGGGGTTTAGTATTTAGGATTTAGAATTTAGGATTTAGTATTTAGGGTTTAGTATTTAGGATTTAGAATTTAGGATTTTAGTATTTAGGATTTAGAATTTAGGATTTTAGGGTTTAGGAACAATTACAACTTAAGGTTTAGCTTTATAGGGTATAGGGCTCAGAGTTTAGGGTTTAGGGAGTAGGATTCAAAGTTTAGGGTCAATGGCTTTGGGTTCGAGGTTCGAGGTTATGATTTTAGGGTTTAGGGTTTTTACTTAGGGCTCACGGTTCAAGGTATAAGGTTTAGGGTTAGACCTAAGGCTTTACGGTTCACTATTTAGGTTTTAGGGTTTAGGGTTTAGGATTCATGGCTAAGGGATCAGGGTTTATGGTTTAAGGTTTGGGGTTTAGAGTTTATCTATTACGCTTTAGGGATTTGGGTTTATGGTTTATGACTGACGGTCATGATTTTGAAAAAGTCACGATTTAAAAAATATCTCAATTTTTAAATAGTTAGGATTTCAAAAAAGTCATGATTTTCAAAAAATCTGTATTTTCAAAGATATTTGAAAAACTCGTATTTTTTAAAAATTCGTAATTTTCAAAAAAGTCACGATTTTATAAAAAATTGGAATTTTGAAAAATTTAAGATTTTGAAAATTTTAGGATTTTCTAAAAAATTAGGATATTCAAAATAGTTGAGATTTAAAAATCTATTCAGTTTTGTAATTCCCGGCTTGATTTAAAATTACACCTTTTTTCAAAATCTTGTCTTTTTTAAAAATTCCAAATTTTCTCAAAATTTCTGGCTTTTTCAAAATTGTGACTTTTTTGAAATCCCATTTTTTGTTCAAAATCCCAACCTTTTCATAATCCTGACTTTTTACTAAAATCTCAACTTTTTCAAAAGCCCTAAAAGTTTTTAAATTCGAACATTTTTAAAATTATGAAATTCTATCTTTTCCTAAAACTGCAATTTCTTAAGAATCCTAAATTTTTGGAAAATAATAACTTTTTCAAAAATAATGACACATTAAAAAATCTAGAAAATATGGAAAATCAAAATTATTCAAACTCCCGACTTTATTTTGAAAATCTTGATATTCTTAAAAAGTAGAGATTTTTGAAACAAGTGGTTTAAAAAAAAGGACTCAAACAGACACCTGGAGCACAAGTTATAACCTTTTCAAGTTCCTGCTAATTTTAGTGCATCACTACATTTTTTAAATCTTGACTCTTTTGAGATTATAACTTTTTTGAAAATCCCAACATTTTTCGAATCTAGCAACTATTTCAAAAATTGCGACATTTTAGAAAATCAAAAGTTTTTTAGAAATCCCAACTTTTTAAAAATTCCTAAAAATTTTAAAATCTCAACTTTATCAAAAATGCTAACTTTTTTGAAAATCCTTACTTTTAAAAAAATATATTTTTTCAAAAATGGTAAATATAAAAAATAAAGACTTTTTTAATATCCTGATTTATTCAAAAATCCTTACTTTTTCAAAAATATCAATTTTTTAAAATCTCATCTTTTCAAACATTCTTTTTTTTTTTGAAAATGTAACTCCTTGGGGCGTACCCCCATACAACGAAGAGGGTCCATAGGTTCAACCACTCCATTGCTAATCCCATGACCCTAAGCCAATCAAATCAAATGCCAAGTGACAAAGTCAAAAGACTTGGGCTAGGCTACAAAACTCTCAAATATGAAAAGAAAGTTTTAAAACAAAGAAAAACAAATGGCTAATTAGCCTTGGTTATTGCAAAATCTAAATGTTAATGCAACAATCAAATAAATGCCCAAAATATAAGAACATGTCAATGAAGAAAATGACTGTTTCTAGCGAAAAGAGAAAGATTAATTTACGAATAAATTATGTAATGAGAAAATAGCACATCACAATCACTATGTGGCCTCATACTGCCACCAAAGGGGTACTCATCGAGTTGATGGCACTCAGACATCACACCTCAACTCGTGAAAATGTACATGTAACTAGAAATGAGTAAATCAAATAATGTAACTGTCATCATCTTTGCTTGAACCATTCCTCCATACTCCCACAAGGATCAACATAGTCAAAATCACATACGATTATTCAATGAACCATCCAATAGGAAAGAGTAGGGGACACAAGGTTGCATAAGTTGAGCCTAAGGTGATGCACACCCACAATATACTGAGCAAGCTCGAAGTGTACTAAACAAGATAGAAGTAGATTTTCAGTCTATATAACACTCCACTTCCTCACTTGTACTCGGCTCAAGATTATGAAAACCTGATCAACGCCTCCTCTCTCCACACATACACTCTTGACAGTTCATCCCCTTAGGGTCATCTAGTGTAGGGTCCACGACATACACATAACTACATCACTAACACAATTTTAATTCACACACAACAACCATAACCGTATTATGCATGGTATATATATACAGGGTATAAACACAATCACTACTTTCATGGGTTACGATACATCACATTACCACATCCTGCACCCAAGGTGAAATCACTGTACATTAGGGATCATAATCACAATATATCCCTAAATCATGATATGAACCATCACATATTACATGAATTATACGTATGAGGAACACAATGTCTAACATTACGGCATATAGTCAATTGCAAAACAACACGACGAAGCACACAACTAATCACAATACAGTGATGAAATCACGATAAACTGCAATTCACTTTACATCAATCTCTTCATGCAATACATCACTACATCTTCACATCACATAAGGTCAAAATGCTTCAACACTCTGTGACTCACAATATCATTTCTTTCACACAAAACAAGGCCATCACACATGGATTCCTCATTGAGTCCATGAAAATGAGAGTCGACACTCTCATCACAAACACAACAAATACGCACTAAGTGACATGCACCACATGTGCTTCCGTAAGGTCACAATCACGACATAGTTTCACATAACAACATTACTCTTCCATTATCCACCACCATAATGCAGAATCATCACAACTCCAATTTGTCCCAGAGGTTCAAGAGCATGAACCTCTGCTCTGATACCATATGTATGCCCACATTTTACACACCCAATTACCACAATAAAATACCAGGATAATTTTTTTTTGACTTACAATACACGCTACACACAACACAGCAAGGGCTCCAAGTACAGAACTCGACTCACATGCGACAATCACATAAGTCACCGACTCGCATAGACACATGTAGACAACATCGGCACATCGATGCCACACTTTTCCCAACAAACGAATACTAGCAATAACATGACCATAATAAAAAGGGACTTAAGGATTGACAACCCACCACACAACATTACCATGGTTACTTCTAGCGTACATTAAACATCCAATAACATTATTATGTAAGCAAAATTTTCTTCCTTTTTCCACCTACATGTTCTTAAAATTCGTTTCAGCTTTCACTTATTGTTCAACCATTTGATTTTGCTCCTTACCCTTATGCCAATCTTCATAACTTACATAAGTATTTTCCATATTTCAAATTTTATACAAAATTCTAACTCTTTCATTCTTATGTTAAGATTATGTTTCCCAAAACACTTATTCAAATTTTAGAATTTAATCTTGCTACACAAGTGAACCTAACGTGATGTCAAGATGAAATTTTGGGATTAAGGAAGACATAGATTTAAAATAGCTTTTTTCCCAAGAACATCCATCGATCACGGAATAGTTATTTCACTACCATTATTATTATAGCTCAACAATTTGTTGAATTCCAAATTTGATTTTTTTATATGTATATCTTTTGTTTTCTCGACGTTTGGTCACACCAAGGTAATTTATATTCTTTGTAACGCATGAAAAGGTTTAATTAAGTTATAAGGACTCCAAAATTAACCTTAATCCTAATCTCCAATCTCATGTGCAACATTATATGATATGCTCTTACATCGCACTAAGGTCTCATTCTTAACATCATCTCAAAACAAAAGAGTTACGAAAGCACCTGTCTGACATCTTAAGGAAGTACATGGCTAGGAGCATTAAAAAGTACACATGAAAGTAAGTGATATGTGCTCATAAAGATCCCTTATCCTAGCATTACATGATTCCCGCATAAGAAATATTACAAATTACACTTTCTAATGTTCTCTAGAATCGACATCTTTCAACTCAATTTTGCATGCAAGGAGTTAAATTATAGTTTTCTACCCACAAGTTAACATACAAAATCCACTAGGGTTTAGTTTAATTCGAATATGCACCTAATGATCTATGCCTCAACCATATATAATTTTAAGGCAAGTAGACATATCTATACTAAACCACCTTCAAGAAAATACCAAGATGTTATTTTGATAGAAAGTAAGGTAACACCATTTAGTCGTTCCTTCAAACAAGGACTCAAAAGGTGACTTATATAGTGGTCTTCACCACTCAACCTGGTGTCGAACCTAAAGAGAGGGCATTCTTCTCGCGATTACCAAAACTAGAAGGAAACCACATACTCTGGATAAAGTTAGACCATGACAATACTAACATATGGGTTCACGACCATGTCGTTAAACATATTGACTATGCTGGTAAACTCTAACTAGGGTTTTATTTACCTAACCTAAAGTGTTTCATCGAGTGCAAAGCTTAAGTTCGTTCTTTGGTCTTAAATTTCTTATATGGTAAAAAGGATCACACATGCAGGCAAGTTAAGCATGAATATTTTATTAAGGTTGAGTGTTCCCATTAAGAATCTTTATTATGTTTGTAAGGTAAGAAGATAACCCTGTTATTAATTTAATCATTTATTAAATACTGAGAAAGTACTACAATGTATTAACTTCAATTTCAATTTAATATGTATAAATCAAACCCTTTTTTTTTCCACACACAACTAAGAAACAAATTGAACTGGTGATTAGATGCACATTTCCTAAGAATCCCTAAAACTAGCATATTATGCATATTAACAAATTTCAATTATAACTTTTCAGTAACAAGAGACTGCATTAGATAGTTATTCATTTTACAATGACCTATAAAAACTATAATAATAATAATTAAATTACACATCACCTTTTTTTGTCGTCGTTCTTCTATTCTGTAAAACCCACATGAGTATGATATCAATGATAAATCGCTAGCATGACATCCACCCTAAACAATCATAAGTATCATTTTTCAGTTTCCCATTTACATATGACAATAATTACAATTTGTAATCGAAAAAAAAAGGTCTAGAAACATGTGTTCATTGCATTTCATTTTTTTTCATTTTGTAACCCAAGAGAGAGGAAGAGAAGGGAAGAGAGAGAAAACACCATTTCACCAAAAGTTCTATTTCACACAAAAAATACACTAAAGGTTTTTAAATAGTTATTTGCATGTGTTAAAAGTTTCTAGGGTGGTTTGGCAACCCTACGAGGGTTCGCAACTTTCTATTTTTATATTTTCTTACTAACTACAAAAACATACCAAAACGTGCTCGGAGGCCAAGAAACTGCTTCCAAAAGTTACCTTCTAATTTGAACGCCCTCCACGATCAAATTTCTACGTGTCCCTAGATATATCAAGAGTTCATAGCAACTGACGGAACTAAAAAAGAGTGCACGGTTTGCGTTTGGCAGCTAGTTTTTTTCCGGGGCCACTAGTCATAGTTCACCCAGTTGTAAAATGACAAAAGTTACTCAAGTGGCCCAGAAAACCGTGTCCAAAACAACGTTCGATGGAAGAGCACGCAACGAGACATCTCCTACTAGTTCCCCTATATAAAGAGAATTCATCAGAGTTGATGGGACATAGAACTAGAGAGCCATTTTTAAACGGCAACGAATTTTCTGGAGTGACAAGATGAAATTTGACCAGTTTGACATCGTCAATCTGCGACCAGAGGCCTATAAACTGGCTTCGCCAAACTATCCTGAAAAGTTCTCTTTCC
Source organism: Taxus chinensis (assembly GCA_019776745.2). Lineage (NCBI taxonomy): Eukaryota > Viridiplantae > Streptophyta > Pinopsida > Cupressales > Taxaceae > Taxus > Taxus chinensis. Next base: position 503,121,277 of record CM034151.1, read on the forward strand.
TATATTGAATGTTCCATGCATTTGTCTAGTATAAACGCTAGAGGTTTGTGAAGACGGGACGTAATTTCTCCATTTAGGTTTCAAATGCTGGTTCAAAACGAAAGCCAACTTTCTAGATTTAACAAATTTCTACTACTGTAAACCAGTGTAACAGGGTTCCTATAAGAGCGTCAAAAGAATGTCATATGTTTGTTTTGGGTCAAACCAAAGGTCAAGGTGACTCCTCGTACATGAATGAAACTTCACATCTCGTTCTCAGAATTGTGAAGGGTACTTAGTGAGTCTCCGAAAATTACAAAATTTAACTATTTAAAACAAGGAGAAGGTTAACTTTATCAATGGGGAGTCAAATTTTTCTGGTCGATAAATGATATTGGAGTGATCAAGAAGGGTGAGATTTTTCTAAATCATCTCGAAGCGAGATAGTTCATGGTTTAAAGTAGACGAGTTATAAAGACTTCGAGAGTTGCGACACGACACTTTATTGTTTTGCAAAGTGTTGAAGGGGCATTTAACTGTATTAAAAGTCCTAATAATTTAAAATTCTATTTAGTTACAAAAGAGAACTAAAACATGAGAATTATGAGAGGTAAGGGAAGAATAACCCATGTCTGAAGAGTGGAGTCGGTCAAAACTGCGGGATTTGGTTCAATAACTTGTTTGGGCACGTTGTCAACCAGATCACGAGCACCCACATCTCCACCATTTGACATACACGTCTATCAATAAAATATGTAACTACATATTTGAAAACCATTCCACTACTCGGATCACATTTCTCCTACCTTCTGGATTCGACTCACCACTTGCTGAGCATGATCAAATGGTTTCTTATTGTTGTTGTTTAGGTAGGACAAGATCTTCCTCCTTTTGTGCATAGTCTCAAATCTTGCAACCATTAGACCATGATTTTTGAAGTCATTTAGTCAAATACTTCACATGCCTTAAGCATGCCTCCACATTTTACACATTCTTATGTGCTCATCAAAAACCAGAAAACATAATGATTAATTCTAGGCATGATACTACAAGAGGCACTCATGCCATCGAAGTATTTACAACCCTCATTCACTGAACATGCATGTCTGAAAGCTAATTAAACCAAAAATGAAGCTTACAAGGTCAGAGTATGTTCCATAAGACCACATCTCTGGAGACATTCTGCCAAATAGACCACAGGCCTTTTCTACACATCCATTTTGTGTATATACTGCCATCATGGCACTCCATGAGACAAAATTTCTTTGAGGCATTCTATCAAATCAGTTCAGTGCCTTTTTAACATACACAATTTTTCATACCCTGCTATCACTGCAGTCCAGGAGACTGCACGTCTTTCAGCTATTTTGTCAAACAGTTCACATGCATTGTGTATGCCTTCACATTTTACATACCTGTTGATCTGGGTACCTGACAAGACATCCCATGATGCTTTGATGGATATCCATGCATTGTTCTAAAGCTCCCATTTTGATAGCAACTAGGAGGTTGCTGGAAAAAAAGGCTGTGGATTCTGGCTTTATACGTGCCATATGCATTTGCTGGCTTTACTCGTACCAAATGCATTTTCTTGGAAGTTTCGAAGGCCTTTTCAACAAACACATTTGTGCATATCCCAAAATCATTGCAGTCCATAGAACTGCATTTTTTTCCCACGCATTTAGTTGAACAGTTCGAATGCTTCCACGTTCCACATATGTATCTACTAGGGCACGTGTGGCTGCAACATCTGATAAAGTTCCTCAGCCATTTTTTGCTTGGATGGGAGCCCACGCAGGTCTCTGGGCATGGCTGGGAGAATATTGGCAACGTGACCAGCTAAAACGAATAAAAATCCTCCTCCATTTGCTTTGATGAATGTCCATACACTGTCCCTAAGCATATGCGACTGCACAACTGTCAAAACCCCCTCTTTCCATTCGATGCTGATGGAAAATCCATGCTGATAGTTTGGCGTGGCTTGCGAGGATGCTGAAATGGTTGTGGAGTCTGGCTTAATGCGAATCAAAGGCATTTGCTTAAAAGTTTCCAAGGCCTCTTCAACAAACTCATTCTGATGCAGATCCCTGTCGCCCCCAAGCCAGCCGCCCCAGTGCCCAAAACTACGCATTCTAAAATCCAAAAAGACATTTACCCTAACTACAATTTTTGGACTTTTTCACCTTCTTTCCACTTTTCCCTAAACCACCCAAAGTTCACGGGCATTTTCATTTTATTTTTTAAATTTCTTTTAAATTTATTTATCTATTTATTTATTTATTTTTAATCTAAAAATGTCATAAAACCTTAAAACAAAGTAGACAAATAATTAAAATATAACTTAAAGTCAATCCATTACCAGTGATAAAATTTTGACACCAACGCCACTGATCAAAGTCGGTGATAAGGATTATAATGGTATTATAAACGTTATTTTAATGATTGTATGGATAAAAATAATGATAATAATTATTAATGCTATTAATTTCGATGACCCGACAAACTCAAAGAGCCGAGAACCAATTTTTTCCTTTAACCAGATAATTGTCCATGACACTACGGGGTCCACAGTTTGGGGGTGTCGACAATGACCCGACAGGCAAGAAGGACACGGAAGGTGAAAAATCTTCACTGCGACCTGGACATGGTCAACAACGGTAAACGAAAGCACATGCTAACTAGTCTTCTAGGCTTAACAACAAGGTCATCATGCCAGGGACTGGGGAAAAATCACATGGGGCATTACATCCTCCTCCCCTTAAGAAAGCATCATCCCCGATGCAACATACAATGAAGAAAGAGAAATGGTAAACAACAGGGAACGAATAAGGCAAAGGCACGTGCTAAGGTTAAGATTTCAGACACAAAAGCATGGTCACGGGGTTGCCCTAGGAACAATAGGTAAAAATTTCAAATTTCAAAGTTCTGTGAAGATTGACAGTTCTCTCTTATTCGTTATTTCATTAATCTCTTTCCATTAACATTATTCTTAATTCATGTGGGTTCCCATCATGAACTACAGTCACAACACCCTACCAAGGTCATACACAACACCAAATTTTCATAAGCATGCATACCTTTACATACTTTCACGACCGTTTCACATCACAAGGGTTTCACCACACCATGGAAGGACAACAAGTAGACCACATAACAATTAATTTCTAACAATTACGCCCTAGACATAGATCTAGTACACGCATATGACTAACAATAGAATCAACACATTAATACATATACAACAGGTATGACAAGCCCCAAAAATCAATGACAGCACCAACATAGTGCTAAGACAATACCCAATAGTCCATACTAACCAAGAGGAGAGTCAAGCCTCACTCATAACAAGGTATCAAAAAGACTCATACAAGTACACATAACTCACTATACCAATCTCCACACATCACAAGGCATCACGAAACAATCTCCAGATATCTCCAAAAGTAACATAATACAGCATCACCAGAGATAACTCCATATACCTCCCAAGAGCAAGAAACATAGTGCCAAAATCAAGTCGGGTCACTCCACCATAGAGCCCCATCAAACATATCAGGTCACTCAACCATAGAGTGCCATAAAGAATAACAGGTCACTCAACATTAGAGGCCCGTCTCCTTTTTCATTTTAAATGAGGCCGGGTCACCCTATGGCCCTAGACACATAGAGACCGGTCACCCCAAACCCAAGTGACACATAATAACTCGTGGTTCAACAACTCGCTAGTTATCTGTAACTCCTTGGGGCGTACCCCCATACAATGAAGCGGGTCCATAGGTTCAACCACTCCATGGTTAATCCCATGACCATAAGCCAACACATTACGACATTAGAACCAGCATAACAATCCAATCAAATGCCAAGTGGCAAAGTCAAAAGCATTGGGCTAGGCTACAAAACTCTCAAATATGAAAAGAAAGTTTTAAAACCAAGAAAAATAAATGGCTAATTAGCCTTGATTAGTGCAAAATCCAAATGTTAATGCAACAATCAAATAAATGCCCAAAATATAAGAACATGTCAATCAAGAAAATGGCTCATTCTAGCGAAAAGAGAAAGATTAATTTATGAATAAATTACGTAATGAGAAAATAACACATCACAATCACTATGTGGCCTCATACCACCACCAAAGGGATACTCATCGAGTTTTTGGCACTCAGACATCGAGCCTCAGCTCATGAAAATATACATGTAATGAGAAATGAGTAAATCAAATAATGTAACTGTCATCATCTACCTAAACCATTCCTCCATACTCCCACAAGGATCAACATAGTCAAAATCACATACGATTATTCAATGAACCATCCAATAGGAAAGAGCAGGGGACACAAGGTTGCATAAGTTGCGCCAGAGGTAGTGCACACCCATAATATACCATAGCATAAGCAAGCTCGAAGTATACAAAACAGATAGAAGTGGATTTTCAGTCTATATAAGACTCCACTTCCTCACTCGTACTTGGCTCAAGATTATGAAAACTTGCTCCACGCCTTCTCTCTTCACACATACACTCTTTACAGTTCATCCCCTTAGGGTCGTCTAGTGTAGGGTCCATGACATACACATAACTACATCACTAACACAATGGTAATTCACACACACAACCAACGTATTAACATGGTATTATATACACATGGTATAACACAATCACTACTTTCATGGGTTACGATACATCACATTACCACATCCTGCACCCAAGGTGCAATCACTGTACACTAGGGATCATACTCACCATATGCCCCTAAATTACGATATGAACCATCACATATTACATGAGTTATACGTATGAGGAACACAATGTCTAACATTACGGCATATAGTCAATTGCAAAACAACACGACGAAGCACACAACTAATCACAATATGGTGATGACATCACGATAAACTGCAATTCACTTTACATCAATCTCTTCATGTAATACATCACTAAATCTTCACATCACATAGGGTCAAAATGCTTCAACACTCCGCAACTCATAATATCATTCCTTTCACACAAAACAAGGCAGTACATCACACACGGATTCCTCATTGAATCCACATAAACGAGAGTCGACACTCTCATCACAAGCACAACAAATACGCACTAAGTGACATGCACCACATGTGCTTCCGTAAGGTCACAATCATGACATAGTTTCACATAACAACATATATCACATTACTCTTCCATTATCCACCACCATCATGCAGAATCATCACAACTCCAATCTATCCCAAAGGTTCGAGTGCATGAGCCTCTGCTCTGATACCATATGTAGTGCCCACATTTTACACACTCAATTACAATAGTAAAATACCAGGATAATTTTTTTTGGAACTTACAATACATGCTACACACAACACAACAAGGGCTACAAGTAAAGAACTCGACTCACATGCGACAATAACATAAGTCATCGACTCGCATAGACACATGCAGACGACATCGGCATGTGGATGCACACTTTTATCAACAAACGAATACTACCAATAACACGACCACAATAAAAAAGGACTTAAGGATTGACAACCCACCACACAACATTACCATGGTTACATCTAGCATACGTTAAACATCCAATAACATTATTATGTAAGAATTTTCTTTTTCTTTTTCCACCTACATGTTCTTAAAATTTGTTTCGCCTTTCACTTATTGTTCAACCATTTGATTTTGCTCCTTACCCTTATGCCAATCTTCATAACTTACATAAGTATTTTCCATATTTCAAATTTTATACAAAATTCTAACTCTCTCATTCTTATGTTAAGATTATGCTTCCCAAAATGCTTATTCAAAGTTTTGAATTTAAACTTGCTACACAAGTGAACCTAACGTGATGTCAAGATGAAATCTTGGAATTAAGGAAGACATTGATTTGAAATAGATTTTTCCCCAAGAACATCCATCGATCACAGAATAGTTATTTCGCTACCATTATTATTATTGCTCAATAACTTGTTGAATTCCAAATTTAATTTTTTTATGTGTATCTTTTGATTTCTCGACGTTTGGTCACACAAAGGTAATTTATATTCTTTGCAACACATGAAAAGGTTTAATTAAGTTATAAGGACTCCAAAATTGACCTTAATCCTAATCTCCAATCTCGTGTGCAGCATTATATGATATGCTCTTACATCACACTAAGGTCTCATTCTTAGCATCATCCAAAAACAAAAGAGTTACGAAAGCACCTGTTTGACATCTTAAGGAAGTACATGGCTATGACCATTATAAACTACACATGAAAGCAAGTGATATGTGTTCACGAAGATCCCATATCCTAACATTGCATGATCCCGCATAAGAAATATTGCAAGATTATACTTTCTAAGGTTCTCTAGAATCGACATCTTTTAACTCAATTTAATTCCAATATGCACCTAATGATCTATGCCTCAACTATATATGATTTTATGGCAAGCAGACATATCTATACTAAACCACCTTCAAGAAGATACCAAGATGTTATTTTGATAGAAACCAAGGTAACACCGTTTAGTTGTTCCTTCGAACAAGGACTCAAAATATGACTTACATAGTGGTCTTCGCCACTCAACGTGGTGTCGAACCTAAAGAGAGGGCATTCTTCTCGTGATTACCAAAACTAGAAGGAAACCGCATGCTCTGGATAAAGTTGGACCATGACAATCCTAACATATGGGTTCACGACCAAGTCACTAAACATATTGACTATGCCGGTAAACTCTAACTAGGGTTTTATTTACCTAACCTAAAGTGTTCCATCGAGTGCAAAGCTTAAGTTCGTTCTTCGGTCTTAAATTTCTTATATGGTAAAAAGGATCACACATGCGGGCAAGTTAAGCATGAATATTTTATTAAGGTTGAGGGTTCCCATTAAGACTCTTTATTATGTTTGCAAGGTAAGAAGATAACCCAGTGATTAATTTAATCATTTATTAAATACTGAGAAAGTACTACAATGTATTAACTTCAATTTCAATTTACTATGTATAAATCAAACCCTTTTTTTTTCCATACACAACTAAGAAAACGAATTGAACTGGTGATTAGATGCACATTTCCTAAGAATCCCTAAAACTAGCATATCATGCATATAAACAAATTTTAATTATAGCTTTTCGGTAACAAGAGAGTACATTAGACAGTTATTCATTTTACAATGACCTATAAAAATTACAATAATAATAATTAAATTACACATCACCTTTTTTCGTCGTCGTTCTTCCATCCTGTAAAACCCATGTGAGCATGATATCAGCAATAAATCACTTCTATGACATCCACCCTAAACAATCATAAGTATCATTTTTCAGTTTCCCATTTACATCTAACAATAATTACAATTTGTAATCGAAATTAAAAGGTCTAGAAATATATATTCATTGTATTTCATTTTTCTTCATTTTGTAACCCAAGAGAGAGGAAGAGAAGGAAAGAGAGAGAAAATATCATTTTGCCAAAAGTTCTATTTCACACAACATATACACTAAAGGGTTTGAAACAGTTATTTGCATGTGTTAAAAGTTTCCATGGTGGTTTGGCAACCCTATGAGGGTCAGCAACTTTCTATTTTTATGTTTTCTTACTAACTATAAAAACATACCAAAACATGCTCGGAGGTTAAGAAACTACTTCCAAAAGTTACTTTCCAATGAGAACGCCCTCCACGATTAACTTTCTACGTGTCCCCAGATATACCAAGAGTTCATATCAACTGACAGAACTGAAAAAGAGCACACGGTTTGTGTTTAGCGGCTAGTTTTCTGGGGCCACTGGTCATAGTTCACCTAGTTGTAAAATAAAAAAAGTTCACTCGAGTGGCCCAGAAAATCGTGTCTAAAATGACGTTTGATGGAAGAGCACGCAATGAGACATCTCCTACTAGTTCCCCTATATAAAGATAATTCATCAGAGTTAACGAGACTTAGAACTAGAGAGTAATTTTTAAACGGAAATGAGTTTTCTGGAGCGACAAGACGAAATTGGACCAGTTTGACCTCGTCAATCTGCGACCAGAGGCCTACAAATTGGCTTCGCCAAACTATCCCAAAAAGTCTTCTTTCTTATACTGAATGTTCCATGCATTTGTCTATTATAAACGCTAGAGCTTTGCGAAGACGGGACGTAATTTCTCCATTCAGGTTTCAAATGGCGGTTCAAAATGAAAGCTAACTTTTTTTAAAATCCTGATATTTTTAAAAAGTTGAGATTCTTAAAACATGTGGTTTATAAAAAAATGGACTCAAACAAACACCCAGAGAACAAGTTATGACCTTTTCAAGTTCTTGAGATTATAACTTTTTTGAAAATCCCAACTTTTTAAAAAATCGCAACTATCTAAAAAATCGTGACGTTTTTGAAAATAAAAACTTTTTCAGAAATCCCATATTTTAGAAAATTCTGGAATTTTCTAAAATCTCAACTTTATCAAAAATGTAGCCTTTTTTAAAAATCCTTACTTTTAAAAAAAAATCTATTTTTTCAAAAATCACAAATATTAAAAATCGAGACTTTTTTGAATATCCGAACCTATTCAAAAATATTGGAATTTTAAAAAATCTTGACGTTTTAAAAATCCCAACATTTTCCAAAATGTGAAATTTGAAAATCCTAACTTTTGAAAAATCTTGACTTTTTAAAAAATCCTTACCAATACAAAATCAGGAATTTTTTAAAAATCTCAACAATTTTAAAATCCCATCTTTTCAAAAATCCTTTTTTTTCAAAATGTCAAGTTTTTGAAACATCATGACTCTTCAAAAATGTGAAAATCCCAACATTTCAAAAATCTAAATTTTTTCGAAAACCCCAATTTGTTTGAAAATATGAACACTTTCAAAGTCAAAACATTTTTCAAATTATCAACTTTTTCAAATCTAACTATTTTAAGGTTTCTAGGTTGAGGGATTAGGGCTCAGGGGATTTAATTTTTAGGTTTTATGTTTTTTGCTCAAGATTTACGGTTTAGGGTTTAGGAATTATGGCTCAAGGCTAAAGGGTAAGGGTTCTGGATTTAGGGTTAAGGTTTGGGGATCAAAGATCAAGGTTCATGGTTTAAAAATTAGGTTTTAAAATTTAGGGTTTTGGGATTTAGGGTTCAGGGTTTAGGATAAGGATTTAGGGCTCAGGTTTTAGGGTTTGGGATTTGAGGTTTATGGTTGAGGGTTTTGCACTTAAGGTTTAAGGCTCATGGTTTACAATTGAAGGTTTAGTATTAAGGATTTAGCATTTATGGTTTTAGGGTTTAAGACTCAAAATCTAGGGTTTAGGAGCAATTAGAGGTTAAGGTTTAGGATTTAAGGTGTAGGGGTCAGGGTTTAAATTTTATGTCTTAATGTTCATGGTTCAGGGTTAGGAGGTTAGGGTTTAGGGCTTAGGTCTCTAGTTAAAGGTTTAGGTTTAAGGTTTTTTCTTTGGGATTACGATTCAAGGTATAGGGTATATGGTTTAGGGTTAGGCCTAAGGCTTTAAGGTTCACTGTTTAGGGTTTATGGTTTAAGGCTCGGGGTTATGGGTTAAGGGTTTAGACTTCATGGCTCAGGGACTAAGTTTTTGGGTTTAGCGTTTAGGTATTAGTATTTAGGGATTTGGGTTTATGGATTAGGGTTTAGAATTCAGTGTTTTTAGGGTTTTTTGTTTATGGTATAGGGTTTTAGGATTAGTGTTTAGGATGTTGGTGTCTAGGGTTTAAAATTTATGACTTAGTTTTTAGGGTTAAGGGGTCACAATTTTAAAAAAGTCACGATTTAAAAACTATCTCAATTTTGATATAGTTAGGATTTTGAAAAAGTCATGATTTGTAAAATGTGTGTATTTTTCTAAGATTTAAAAATTGATAAAGTCATGAATTTAAAAAGTTCACAATTTTTTAAAAAACACGTGATTTTTTTAAAATTTTTTTTTTTCAAAAAAGTCACGATTTTATATAAAGCTGGAATTACAAAAAAGTAAAGATTTTCAAAATTTTAGGAGTTTAAAAAATAGACTATTTAAAATAGTTGGGATTTAAAAATCTATTCAGTTTTGTAATTCTTGACTTATTTGAAAATTGCACCTTTTTTCAAAATTTTATCTTTTTTGAAAACCCCAATTTTTCTCAAATTTCTTGGCTCTTTCGAAATCACAAATTTTTTGAAATTTCAAATTTTGTTTGAAATCCAAACCTTTTCATAAACCTGACTTTTTTAAAAATATCAACTTTTTCAAAAACCCTTAAGAAATTTTAAATTCAAACTGTTTTAAAATAATGAAATTTCATCTTTTTCTAAAACTACAAATTCTTTAAAATCCTATTTTTTTAGAAATTCACATTTTTTAAAATATTAATGACTTTTTCAAAAATCAAGACATGTTACAAAATCAAGAATTTCTTGAAAATCTAAAATTTTCAAACTCCTGACTCAAATAGACACATGCGGTTTTAAAAAAATGGACTCAAAAGGACACCCATAGTGTATGTTATAATGACATTTTCAAGTTCCTGCTAATTTTGGTGCATCACTACATTTTTGAAATCTTGAATCTTTTGTGATTATAACTTTTTTGAAAATTGTAACTATTTCAAAAATCGTGATATTTTAAAAATTTAGAACTTTTAGAAAATTCCTGAATTTTCTAAAATCTCAGATTTATCAAAAATGCATACTTTTTGGAAAATCCTTACTTTTAAAAAATATTATATTTTTTCAAAAGTCACAAATATTAAAAATCAAGACTTTTTCGAATATCCTTATTTAAAAATCCTGATATTTTCAAAAATCTTGAATTTTTTAAAAATACCGTCTTTTCAAAAATCCTAACTTTTTTTGAAAATGTTCACTTTTACAAAATCATGACTTTTTGGAAAAATTTCAAATTGTTTAAAATCCCATCTTTTCAAAAATCCTAACTTTTTTTTAAAATGTCACGTTTTTCAAAAATCTTGAGTTTTTAAAAAATATCCTAAATCTTCAAAAATGCAAAAAATCCCAACTCTTTTGAAAATCCTAACTTTTAAAAGACTTTTTCGAAATATTCATATTTTGAAAACCCCGACTTATTTGACAATCTAAACATTTTCAAATTCCAAACATTTTTTAAATTTTGATGTTTTCAAAAATAAAAACTTTGTTTAAAATTGAAATTCTTGTAGTCCATTTCAGAAAAAAAGGAAGGAAAAATAACCTGAAATTCAATAGAAGAGACCTACAAGGTTTTACGATTTAGGGATTTGGGTTTATGGTCGAGGGTTAAGGGTTTAGGATTCAGTGTAAAAGGTTTATGGTTTATGGTTTAGGCTTTGCGGTTTTGGGCTTAATGTTTATAATGTTGGGGTTTAGGGTTTAGCGTTACGACTCAGGTTTTAGGTTTTAGGGTTTAGCGTTTAGGGATCACAAATTTGAAAAAGTCACGATTTGAAAAATATCTTGATTTTGAAACAGTAAGGATTTTCAAAAAGTTTTTATTTTCAAAGATTTTGAAAGTGATAAAGTCGTGATATTAAAAAGTTCACAATTTAAAAAAAACTAATGATTTTTTAAAAATTCATAATTTTTGAAAAAGTCGTGATTTAATAAAAAGTTAGAATTTTGAAAAAGTAAAGATTTTTAAAATGTTACAATTTAAAAAAAAAAAGATATTCAAAAAAATTGGGATTTAAAAAATCTCTTTAGTTTTGTAATTCCCAACTTATTTGAAAATTGCACCTTTTTTGAAAATCCCAACTTTCTCAAAATTCTTAGCTTTTTTGAAATCATGAATTATTTGAAATCCCAAGCTTTTCATAATCCCGATTTTTTTGAAAATCTAAAAATTTTCAATAACTCTAAATTTTTTGAAATTCAAAGTTTTTTAGAGTTATGAAATTCTATCTTTTTCTAAAGTTACAAATTCTTTAAAATCCTAAAAAAATTTAAACTCGTAACTTTTTGGAAAATAATGACTTTTTCAAAAATCATGACATAGTCAATAATCCAGAACTTCTAACATATACATATTACAAGTTGACGGAGGAATGGAAGTGATTAATGTGAACCCAACAAAGATTGGAGACATCGATCTTGAGATGGGCAGGGGCTGTGGCTCCATGGTTGGAAAATATGTGGAGAAGCATGGAGAATCCGCCAATGATCCCACTTCATTCGGGTCGAGCAAAAGAGTGCAGGGAGGAGACGACAAGGAAAAAAAGACGGGCCCTTCTAAACCTAATCCGAATACATTCAGAACTGATAGGGTTGTGGATGGGACAGAGGTGGGAAAGAATAAAAACCTAGGGCAGATGCTGCTACCTTTAGATTGACCTCCTTTAAGGTACTTATGGTGGATCTACACCTGCAACCAGGCTTACCTAGTCGATTTGGCTGAAGAAATTCTTTCCTTAGAGATCAAAAACCCCGAGGTGGAGGAGTACTATCACACTCTTTCTCGAGATGGTGTGATCAGGCACTTCAATTGTCGTTGGCCTTCCTCTACCAAATTCTACCATTGGGTATATGAAAACTGGTTCAACAAATGTGAAATATCACTCTGTTCCAAGGGCTTATTTATTGTGTTCATTTTAGAGAAAACAAAGGATTATCAGTGTTGCTTATCTGAAGGACCTTGGTTCTTGGGAAATTTTTGCCTGTATTTGACTCCATGGTTTCTGGAATTTGATCTGAACTCTCACTCAATTACCAAAAACACCCATTTGGGTAAGGCTCCCTAACCTCCCACTCTGTCTCTGGTATGCCCTGGTTGATATCGGTAATGGCTTGGGCAAGTTTATTAAGGAAGATTTAGATAGAACTCACTCAGAGATGTGCATTTATGCTCGCATTTGTGTTGAAATTGATCCGAGTAAAGGATTACTAGATCATATATTATTAAAATTTGGAATATTTCAGCATTCACAAATTTTAGATTATGAAAACGCTGCCTTTAGATGCAAATTCTATAAAAATCCAGGACATCTGCAAGTGTTTTGTCCATTAAATAAAAATGGTGCCAAAAAATAGAGCTCAACAGCTTTTGGAGGATGGGGCTCAGTGAATCCGGATTTGGTATCTGCATCATCATTCAAAGTGGGCACTGAACATAGGACTATAGAAACAACAAAAAATAAGAAGCATGTTTAAAAAGTGGGAAATCATGAGAATGTAGAGATAGTTAGAGGTTTGAAAAGAGAGCACATTTCTACCAAATCAGATTCTGATCAGGAGTCTTTGCCTGATAATAGGGAAGTCCTAGGAAACCCTAATGAACTGATGATAATTGATCCATCCAGCACTGGAAAATGGCAAGAAGTAATTTTTAAGAAAAATAAAAAAGGTTGAATGTGTAATATTGATGACTACTTCACATCCCAGGTAGGGAAATAGATGGTTATTTTTAATGTCATATCATAAGGCTTTATAATCTAGGTTTTTGGCCCAGCCACTTTGGTCTATTAGTTTGGGTTTTTAGGCCCACTTTTTAATAGGGAACGACGGGTCCCTTCAACCCACCTTACCAAACAAAAGAAAAAAATTCAAAACTTCTGGAAAATCTAAATTATTCAAACTCTCAACTTTTTTTTTTAAATCCTGATATTTTAAAAAAGGTGAGATTTTTGAAACATGTGGTTTCAAAAATAAAAATGGACACCTGGAGCACAAGTTATGACATTTTCAACCTGCTCATAAGTTTGGCATATCAATACATTTTTGAAATCTTGACTCTTTTGAGATTATAACTTTTTCAAAAACCCCAACTTTTTTTAAAATCACAACTATTTTAAAAAATGACGACGTTTTTGAAAATCAAAACTTTTTCAGAAATCCATATTTTTTAAACTTCCTGAATTTTCTAAAATCTCAACTTGATAAAAAATTCCGACTTTTATGAAAATCCTTCCTTTTTTAAAAAATTGTATTTTTTTAAAAATCACAAATATTAAAAATTGGGAATTTTTTTAATATCCCGACTTATTAAAAAATTCTGACTTGTTCAAAAATCTTGACGTGTTAAAAATAGCAAAATTTTCCAAAATCTTGAATTTTTTGAAAATCCTGACATTTCTAAAATCCTGACTTTTTTGAAAATATTCACTTTTAAAAATTCACGACTTTTTGGAAAATCCCAAAAAATTTAAAATCTTGTGAAAATCCCAACTCTTTCGAAAATCCCTACTTTTCAAAAATCCTGACTTTTTCAAAATATTCATTTTTTGAAAAGCCCAACTTGTTTGAAAATCTGAACATTTTCAAAGTCTCAACAATTTTTAAATCTTGATGTTTAAAAAAAACAAGTTTGTTAAATATTATAACTTTTTCAAAAGTTGTGACTTTTTTGAAAATCTCAAGTTTTTGAATCCTGAATTTTTCACTTGACTTTTTGAAAATCCCAAGTTTTTCAAAATACCAACTTTTTCCAAATCTAACTACTTTAAGGTTTCTAGGTTGAGGGTTTAGGGCACAGGGGATTTAATGTTTAGGGTTTATGTTTTTAGGCTTAGGATTCACGGTTTAGGGCTCATGAATCAGTGTTTAGGGTTAAGGTTCAAGGTTCATGGATCAAGGTTTAGGGTTTAAGAATTGGGTTTTAGGGTTTAAGGTTTTGGGGTTTAGGGTTTAGGGTTAGGATTTACAGCTCAAGTTTCAGGGTTTTGGGTTCGAGGTTTACGATTGAGGGCATTACATTTAGGGTTTAGGGCTCATGGTTTATGACTGAGGGTTTAGTTAGGAATTAGCATTTACGGCTCAAAGTTTAGGATTTAGGGCGTAGGTTTCATGGTTGCCTTTACCAATCATTGATGTCATAGGTTGAATTTACCATATATGAAATTTAAACCTTTGTTATTCCTCAGTAGCTCAGTGGTAGAGTGGTTGGCTATTAACCGATTGGTTATAGGTTCAAATCCTATTTGAGGAGAGCCTTTTTATTTAGTCTTTTTTTAACACTTAGCTACTCCTAAGCATTCCCTATCCTTTCTATTAATATTAATACTTTGTTTAGCACGGTGGCTAGTAGGAAGAAGGAAGACCTTACTAGAAGGTCACACAGATTCAATATCTGTAGCACATCGGATATACTTGTATTATATTGAGGGTCTATGATCATTGGGGTTATGAGTTTAGGGTTTAGAGATTAGGTCTCTAGCTAAAGGTTTAGGGTTAGGGTTCTGGCTTAGGTCTCATAGTTCAAGGTATAGGGTTAAGGGTTTAGGGTTTAGGGTTTTGGGTTGAAGGCTGGTTTAGAGTTTAGGTTTTATGATTTGGGGATTTGGGTTAATGGTTTATGGGTTTAGGGTTGTGTGTTTATAACTCGGGTTTCAGGGTTTAGGGATCACGATTTCAAAAATATCTAAATTTTAAAATAGTTACGATTTTGAAAAAGTCTTGATTTTCAAAAAGTTAGTATTTTAAAAACAGTTGCGATTTAAAAATTTCTTCAGTTTTGTAATTCCTAACTTATTTGAAAATTGCACCTTTTTTCAAACTCTTGTCTTTTAAAAAAAATTCCAACTTTCTAAAAATTCTTGGCTTTTTTGAAATCACATGTTTTTTGAAATACCAATTTTTGTTCGAAATCCAAACCTTTTCATAATCCTGACTTTTTTGAAAATCTCAACTTTTTTAAAAACCCTAATTTTTTGAAATTCTAACTTTTTTAGAATTATGTAATTCTATATTTTTCTAAAATTGTGAATTCTTTAAAATTCTAAATTTTTTGAAATTCACAAGTTTTTAGAAAATAATGACTTTTTTAAAAAATCATGACATATTCAAAAATCAAGAATTTCTTGAAAATCTAAATTATTCAAGCTCCCAACCTCTTTTCAAAATCCTAATATTTTAAAAAGTTGAGATTTTTTAAACACGTTGTTTAAAAAAAATACTCAAATGGACACCCGGAGCACAAGTTATGATATTTTCAAGTTCCTGCTAATTTTGGCGTATCACTACATTTTTGAAATCTTGATTTTTTTTGAGATTATAACTTTTTTCAAAAAGTTCAAAGTATTTTAAAAAATTACAACATTTTTTAAAATAATTATTGTTTTTTCATAAATCCCAAATTTTTAAAAATTCCTAAATTTTCTAAAAAATCTCAACTTTATGAAAAATGTTGACTTTTTAAAAAAAAATCTTTTTTGAAAATCACAAATATTAAAAATCGTGACTTTTTCTAAAATCCTGACTTATTCATAAATCTTGATGCTTTAAAAATCCCAACATTTTCTAAAATCTTGACTTTTTTGATAATCCTGACTTTTCGAAAATATTAACTTTTTTGAAAATATTCACTTTTACAAAATCATGAATTTTTATAAAATACCAATTTTTACAAATCCCGTCTTTTCAAAAATCCTAACGTTTTTGAAAATGTTGAGTTTTCCAAAAATCTTAACTTTTTCAAAAATCCAAACTCTTCAAAAATGCGAAAAGCTCAACTCTTTCGAAAATCCCAACTTTTCAAAAATACTAACTTTCTCAAAATATTCATTTTTTGACAACCCTAACTTTTTTGAAAATCTAAACATTTTCAAACTCCCAACAATTTTTAAATCTTGATGTTTTTGAAAATAACAACTTTTTTTAAAATTGCAACTTTTTCAAAAGTTGTGACTTTTTTTATAATCTCAAGATTTTGAAAATCCCAAGTTTTTCAAAATACCAAATTTTTCCATATCTAACTATTTTAAGGTTTCTAGGTTGAGGGTTTAGGGCTTAGGGGATTTATTGTTTAGGATTTAGGTTTTTTAATGTAGTTAAATTCTAAACAAACTTGATATACTGCAAATAATATGAACTCCAAAAGAAAATAGATCTCCTTCTTCGTTATTAAATAATGAATTACATTGTTTCCTAAATAGGAAAATAAATCCCAACTCGAGTTGCCAAGCAAACTCTAACTAACTTTGACTTAATCTACTCTAGGTGGCAGAAATTAAAAATTTTAACAGTTTACTAGAACATGATATTCTTAGTAAGTTCACATGCTTATTTGTACAGATAAAGAAATTGTCACGCATATTCTACATTCCTAAATTAGAGAAATTGTCAAATTTCTAACTCATAATGCAACTAATAGACTAAAATTAACTAATGCCCAAAAATAGGAAAAAACTGAACTACAACTTAAATCCTAATTTTCAGCCTCAAGATGGAGGATTTAGGGCTCAAAAATGTGCCGAAACTTGCTCCAACCGATAAGGTTTGTAGACCAATGTGTTTGTCTGATCGAGATATATGGTTTTAAAAAAACGGACTCAAATGGACACTTAGAGCTCAAGATACGACCTTGTCAAGTTCCTGCTAATTTTAACACATCATTTTTAAGCTCAAGATTCACAGTTTAAGGTTTAGATTTTAGCGTTTAAGTTTTTAGGGCTCTGGGTTCAGGGTTCAAGGTTTGAGGTTCGGGGATCAAGGTTTAGGGTTTTGGGGTTTGGGGTTTGAGGTTTACAGTTGAGGGTTTTTCATTTAGGGTTTATGGCACATGGTTTATGATTGAAGGTTTAGTATTTAGGATTTTAGGGTTTAAAACTTAGAATTTTGGGTTTAGGAGAATTAGAGCTTAAGGTTTAAGGTTTAGGGCGTAAGGGTAATGATTTATGTTTAGGTCTCAATGTTTATGGTTAGGTTCCATGGCTCAGGGTTAGAGGTTCAATGTTAGGAGTTTAGGGTTTCGATCTCTAACTAAAGGTTTAGCGTTTAGGGTTTTGGCTTAGGGATCACAGTTCAAGGTATAGTAGGGTTTAGGGTTAATTGTTTAGGTTTTAGGTTTAAAGCTTAGGGTTAGGGGTTTATGTTTTATTGTTTACGGATTAGGGTTTAGGCTTCATTGCTCACAGATCAGGGTTCAGGGTTTATGGTTTAAGGTTTGGGGTTTAGAGTTTAGGTATTATGATTTAGGGATTTGGGTTTATGGTTTATGAATGAGGGTTTAGGATTTAGGATTCAATGTTAAGAGTTTTGTGTTTATGGTTTAGGATTTAGAATTTTGGGCTTAGTGTTTAGGATGTTATAGTTTAGAGTTTAGCATTTATGACTCATGTTTCAAGTTTTAGGGTTTAGGGGTTGCGATTTTGAAAAACTCACAATTTAAAAAATATCCAATTTTGAAACAATTAGGATTTCAAAAAAGTCATGATTTTTAAAAAGTTTGTATTTTCAAATATTTTGAAAGTGATAATTTCTTGAATTTAAAAAGTTGAATTTTTAAAAAACTTGTGACTTTTTTTATAAAGTCGCGATTTTATAAAAAGTTGGAATTTTGAAAATTAAAGATTTTGAATATGTTTTGTTTTTTTAAAAAAAAAGGATATTCAAAACAACTTGGATTTAAAAATCTCTTCAGTTTTGTGATTACTAACTTATTTTAAAATTGCACCTTTTTTCAAAATCTTGTCTTTTTTGAAAATCCCAACTTTCTCAAAAATCTTGGCTTTTTCAAAATCATGACTTTTTTGAAATCCCAACCTTTTCATAATCCTGACTTTCTTGAAAATTTCAACTTTTTCAAAAACACTAAAATATTTGAAATTCAAACTTTTTTAGAATTATGAAATTCTATCTTTTCCTAAAATTACAAATTGTTTAAAATGCTAAATTTTTTAAAATTCACAACTTTATGGAAAATAATGATTTTTTAAAAAACATGACATATACTAAAATCCAAAATTTCTAGAAAATATAAATTATTCAAATTCTTGAATTTTTTTTGAAACTCCTGATATTTTTTAAACAAGTAGTTTAAAAAAATAAATAAACTCAAAAAGACACCAAGAGCACAAGTTATGACCTATTAAAGTTCCTGCTAATTTTAGCGAATCACTACATTTTTGAAATCTTGAGTTTTTTGAGATTATAACTTTTTCCAAAATCTCAATTTTTTTCAAAATTGCAACTATTTCAAAAATCGTGACATTTTCGAAAATCAAAACTTTTTCATAAATCACAACTTTTTAAAAATTCCTGAATTTTCTAAAATCTCAACATTATAAAAAATGCCGAATTTTTTGAAAATCCTTACTTTTTTTAAAAAAAATATTTTTTCAAAATCGCAAATATTAAAAATCAGAACTTTTTATAAAATCTTGACATTTTAGAAATCCCAACATTTTCCAAAATCTTAACTTTTTTGAAAATCTTATGTTTAACAAATTTACAACACTTTGGAAAATCTCAAATTTTTTAAAATCTCGTCTTTTCAAAAATCCTAAATTTTTCAAAATGTTGAGTTTTTCAAAAATCTTTACTTTTTAAAAAATCAAACTCTTCCAAAATCCTAACTCATCAAATATGCGAAAAGGCCAACTCTTTCAAAAATCCAAACTTTTAAAAAATATTCATTTTTCGAAAACCCCAACTTGTTTGAAAAGATGAAGATTTTCAAAGTCCAAACATTTTTAAATCTTGATATTTTCAAAACTAAAAACTTTGTTCAAAATTACAACTTTTTCAAAAGTCGTGACATTTTTGAAAAATCTCAAGTTTTTTAAAATCCCAACTATTTCAAAAATCTTGACTTTTTGAAAATCCCAAGTTTTTCAAAAAATCCAAATTTTCAAAATCTAACTATTTTTCAAAAATCTTGACGTTTATGAAATCTCATTATTTTCTAAAATCTTGACTTTTTATACAATCTTGACTTTTTTGAAAATTTTCACTTTAACAAAATCACGACTTTTATGAAAATTTCAAAAAATTTAAAATCCCATCTTTTCAAAAATCTTAAATATTTTGAAAATGTCGAGTTTTTCAAAAATCTTTACTTCTAAAAAATTCTTTACTCTTCAAAAATGTTGACTCTTCAAATATGCAAAAAGCACAACTCTTTTAAAAATCCAAACTTTTCAAAAATGTAGACTTTTTTGAAATATTCATTTTTTGAAAACCACAACTTGTTTGAAAAACTAAAGATTTTCAAAGTCCCAACATTTTTAAATCTTGATGTTTTCAAAAATCCTGAATCTTTAAAAATGTGAAAAGCCTAACTCCTTCGAAAATCCAAAATTTTCAAAAATCCTAACTTTTTTGAAATATTCATTTTTTGAAAACCCCAATTTGTTTGAAAATGTTAACATTTTCAAAGTCCCAACATTTCTTAAATCCTGATGTTTTTAAAAACAACAACTTTGATTAAAATTGTAACTTTTTCAAAAATCATGGCTTTTTTGAAAATTCTTACTTTTTAAAAATCCCAAGATTTTAAAAATACCAACTTTTTCCAAATCTAACTAATTTAAGGTTTCTAGTTTGAGGGTTTAGGGGTCAAGGGATTTAGTGTTTTAGGTTTAGATTTTTGGGCTCAGGGGATTTAGTGTTTTAGGTTTAGATTTTTAGGCTCAGGATTAAGGGTTTAGTGTTGAGTGTTTAGGGCTTAGGGTTCATGGTTCGGGGATCAAGGTTTAGGGTTTATGAATTAGGTTTTAAGGTTTAGGGGTTTCGAGTTTATGGTTAAGATTTAGGGATCATGTTTTAGGGTTTGGGCATCAAGGTTTACGATTGAGGGTTTTGCATTTAGGGTTTAGGGTTCATGATTTACAATTGAGGGTTTAGTATTGAGGATTTACCATTTAGGGATTTAGGGTTTAAGAGCCATTAGAACTTAAGGTTTAGGGTTTATAGGGTATAGGGCTCAGAGTTTAGGGTTTAGGGCATAGGGGTCGGGGTTTAGGGTTTAGGTCTCATTGTTCATGGTTGAAGGCCCATGGCTCAATTTTTGAGCTTTGGGGTTTTGGCTTAAGGCTCTTAGTTCAAGGTATAGGGTTAGGGTTAGGCCTAAGGCTTTAAGGTTCAGAGTTTGAGGTTTAGGGTTTAAGGCTTAGGGTTAGGGGTTTAGGATTTATTATTTAGGGTTTAGGCTTCATGGCTCGGGGATTTTAGGATTTAGGATTTGGGGTTTAGATTTTATTTTTTATGATTTGGGGATTTAGGTTTATGGTTTATGGATGAGGGTTTAGGGTTTAGGATTCTGTTTAAGGGTTTATGGTTTAGGATTTAGGGTTTTGGGCTTAGGGATCGTGAGTTTGAAAAAGTTACATTTCAAAAATATCTTGAATTTGAAAATGTTAGGATTTAAAAAAATTTAGGATATTCATTATAGTTGGGATTAAAATATATCTTTAGTTTTGTAATTCCTAAGTTATTTAAAAATTGCACCTTTTTTCAAAATCTTATCTTTTTTGAAAATCCCAACTTTCTCAAAATTCTTTGCTTTTTTTAAAATCACGACTTTTTTGAAATCCCAAATATTGTTCGAAATCCCAACCTTTTCATAAATGTAAATTTTTCAAATAATGTTGGCTTTTTCAAAAACCGTAAAATTTTAAAAATTTGAACATTTTTAGAATTATGAAATTCTATTTTTTTGTAAAATTGCAAATTCTTTAAAATCCTTTTTTTAAAAAATTCAACACTTTTTTGAAAATAATGACTTTTTCAGAAATTAAGAAATATTAAAAAATTTAGAATTTTTGGAAAATCTAAATTATAAAAAAAAAGGACTGAAACAAACACCCAGAGCACAAGTTATGACCTTTTAGAGGTCCTGTTAATTTTTGCTCATTACTACATTTTGAAATCTTGCATCTTTTAAGATTATAATTTTTTTAAAAAATGAAACTATTTCAAAAAATGATGACTTTTTAAAAAATCCTTACGTTTTCAAAAAAAAAATTATTTTATCGAAAATTGCAAATATTTAAAATTGGGACTTTTTCAAATATCTTGACTTATTCAAAAATCCTGAATTTTTCAAAAATCTTGATATTTTAAAAATGCAAACATTTTCCAAAATCTTTACTTTTTAGAAAACCCCGACTTTTCCAAAATATTGACTTATTCGAAAATCTTCAATTTTACAAAATCATGAATATTTGGAAAATTTCAATTTTTTAAAAATCTCGTCTTTTCAAAAATCCTACCCTTTTTGAAAATGTCGAGTTTTCCAAAAATCCCGACTCTTCAAAAATGCAAAAATCTCAAACGCTTTTTAAAATCCCAAGTTGTTTAAATTACCAAATTTTTCCAAATCTAACTATTTTAAGGTTTCTAAGTTGAGTGTTTAGGGCTTTGGATAATGATGTTTAGGGTTCAGGGTTTAGGGATTAGGGCTTAATGCTTAGGGTTCAAAGTTTAGGGTTTAGGGTTAAGGTTAAGGATTCGGGTATGAAGGTTTAGGGTTTAAGAATTAGGTTTTAGAGTTTAGAGTTTTGGGGTTTAGGGTTAGGATTTAGGGTTGAGTTTTTAGGTTTTGGGGTTCGATGTTTAAGGTTGAGGGTTTTACACTTATGGTTTAGGGCTCATGGTTTACGATTAAGGGTTTAGTATTTAGGATTTAGCATTCAGCGTTTTAAGGTTTAAGACTCAAAATTTATGGTTTAGAAGCATTTAGAGCTTAAGGTTTAGGGTTTATAGGTTAAAAGGGTCAAAGTTTAGGGTTTAGGTCTCAATGTTCATTGTTGAGGGTTTGAGGTTCTATGTTATGAGTTTAGGGCTCATTGTTTAGGGTTTAGAGTTTAAGAATCAGGGTTAGGGGTTTAGGGGTTTATTGTTTAGGGTTTAACATTTGGGGTTTAGAGTTTAGGTACTATGATTTAGGGATTTGGGTTTATGGTTTATGGCTGAGTGTAGTGCCCACATTTTACACACACAAATACAACAGTAAAATACCAAGATAACTTTTTATTTTTTTATACATTACTCATTGCAAAACCCAACAAGGACTCCAAGTAGGAAACTCAACAACATATATGACACTTACATCAGTCATCAAATCACATAGACACATGACAACGCCATATACCTGTTGATGCCACACTTTCCCTAATGAATGAATGTTGGAAATAACACGACCACAATAAAAAGAGACTAAAGGATTAGCAACCCACAACACAACATTACCATGGTTACATCTAGAGTATGTTAAACATCCAATAACATTATTATGTAAGTATAATTTTCTCCCTTTTTTCACCTACATGCTCTGAAAATTCATTTCACATTTCACTTATTATTCAACCAGTTAATTTTTCTCTTTACCCTTTTGACAATCTTCATAACTTACATAAGTATTTTCCATATTTCAAATTTCATACAAAATTTTAATTCTCTCATTCTTATGTTAAGATTATGCAGTGCCCAAGTGAACCTAACGTGGTGTCAAGATGAAATCTTGGGATTGAGGGAGACTTAGATTCAATAATTTTTTTACCAAAACATTCTTTGATCATGGTATAGTTATTTCCGTACCGTTATCATTATAGTACAATATCTTTTATTTTCTCAAAATTTGATCACACCAAACAATTCATATTCTTTGCAACACAGGAAAATACTTAAATAAGTTATATGGACTCCAAGAGTGACCTTAATCCTAATCTCCAATCTCGTTCTCATCTTATATGATATGCTCTTACATCACACTATGGTCTCGTTATTAGTATTGTTTTGTAACAAGAGTTACAGAAGTATTTGTCTACTATCTTGAAAAGATACATAATTGGAAGAATTGTAAACTATACAGGAACCACAAGTGACACCTCCTAATCAACTGAGGTTTGGTTTATTCCAATTTGCACCTAATGATTTACGCCTCAACTATATATGATTTTAAGGTAAGCGAACATATTTATACTAAACCACCTTCAAGAATATACCAAGATGTTGTTTTGATAGAAACCAAGGTAGCACCGCTTAGTCGTTCCTTCGAACAAGGACTCATAAGGTGACTTCCAAAGTGGTCTTCGCCACTCAACCTGGTGTTGGACCTGAGGAGAGGGCATTCTTCTCGCGATTACCAAAACTAGAAGAAAACCACATACTTTGGATAAAGTTGGACCATGTCATTCCTAAAATATGGGTTCATGACAATGTCGCAAAACAAAATGACTATGACAATAAACTCCAACTAGGTGTTTTATTTACCTAACCTATGAGGTTCCATGAAGTGCAAGGTTTAAGTTCGTTCTACGGTTTTAAATTTCTTATATGGTAAAAGGGATCAAACATGTAGGCAAGCTATGCACGAGTATTTTATTAGGGTTGAGTGTTTCCATTAAAAAAAAACTCTTTATTACGTTTGCAAGGTAAGAAGATAGCCCAGTAATTAATTTAATCGTTTACTGAATATTGAAAAAGTACTACAATATTTAAACTTCAATTTCATTTACTTTATATATATATCAAACCCTTTTTTCCATATACAACTAAGAATCAAATTGAACCGATGATTAGATCATTTCCTAAGATATCCCTAAAACTAGCATCTAATACATATTAACAAATTTCAAACATAACTTTTATGTAACAAGAGACTACATTATACAGTTATTCATTTACAATGACCTATAAAAATTACAATAATAATAATTAAATTACAAATCATATTTTTTGTCATCATTCTTCCATCCTGCAAAACCCACGTGAGCATGATATCAGCGATAATTCGTTGGCATGGCATCCACCCTAATCAATCATAATTATTAATTTTTAGTTTCTTATTTACATAAGATAAAAATTATAATTTGCAATCGAAATAAAAAGGTTTAGAGACATGTATTCATTACATTTCATTTTACTTCTTTTTGTAACCTAAGAGAGAGAGAAGGGTAGAGAGAGAAAACATTGTTTTGTCAAAAGTTCTAATGCACACAACAAGTTACATTATAGTGTTTTAAACAGTTATTTAGATGTGTTAAAAGTTTTTTGGGTGATTTGGCAACCCTACGAGGGTGCTGCAGCCTTCTATTTTTACATTTTCTCACTATTTACAAAACATTCAAAACAGGCCGGACACTAAGAAACCACTTCCAAGATTTATCTTCCGATGAGAATGCACACCATGATTAACTTTCTACGTGTCCCCAAATATACCAAGAATTTATAGCAACTGACGGGAATGGAAAAGAACAAACGATTTACGTTTGACAACTAGTTCTCCAGGGCCACTAGTTGTAGTTGACCCAGTTGTAAATGAATAAAATTTAGCTCGAGGGCCCAGAACACCGCATTCATAACTAACGTTTGATGGAGGAGCACGCAACGAGACATCTCCTACTAGTTCCCTTATATAAGGAGAATTCAGAGTCGACGGGACTGAGAACTAGAAAACCATTTTCAAACGATGACAAGTTTTCTTGAGCGACAACATGAAATTGGTCCAGTTTGACCTCGTCAAACTGTGACCGGAGACCTATTTTTTTCACCAAACTATCCCGAAAAGTGCTCTTTCCTATACTGAATGTTCCATGTAATTTTCTAGTATAAACACTAGAGGTTTGTGAAGACAGAAAGTGATTTATTTTTCCAGATTTCAAATGGCAATCCAAAATGAAAGCCAACTTTCTAGTTTTAACAAATTCTACTGTTGTAAACCAGTGTAATAGGGCTCCTATAAGAGCATCAAAAGGATGTCATATGTTTGTTTCGGATAAAACCAAAGGTCAAAGGTGACTCCTCGTATACCAACGTACATGAATGAAACTTCACATCTCGTTTCTAAAGTTACGAAGGGGACTTGGTGAGTCTCTAAAAAATGCAAAATTTAACTATTTAAAACAGGGAAAAGGTCAACTTTATCAATGGGGAGTCAAATTCATCTGATCGATAAAACAATATTGGAGCGATCAAGATGGGTAAGAGTTTTCTAAATCATCTCGAAGTGAGGGTGATAGTTCATGGTTTAAAGTAGACGAGTTATAATGACTTCGTGAGTTACGACACGACAATTTATTGTTTTACAACGAGTTCAAAGGACATTCAATTGTATTAAAAATCTTAATAATTTAAAATTCTATTTAGTTGCGAAAGACGACTAAAACACGAGAATTATGAGAGGTAAGAGAAGAAGAACCATGCCTGGAGAACGAAGTCGGTCGAAGCCATAGGCTTCAGTTTAGCATCATGCTTGGGCACTTCGCCAACCGGTTCACGAGCCTGGATCTAACCTCCACCACATCACACCAACTTCCTAATCACTTGAAGTTTTCCAACAGAGTAGGTAGTTTCTTGCATGTTTCTAAAACCTTTTAAACAAATCCATTATGTGCATATCCTTGCATGTAATTCTAACTATCCAGGTGGGCTAATCTATGTTTATTTCTTGGAGGAACTTTGTCAAATGCTTCATGTGCTTTGTCTCTAGTTCCAAGCTTTGCATTCAGGTCTAACAAAGCATTTACAACTACATGCAATGGCCATATCCATATGACTTGATTCAAAGTGCCCATTTTAACATAGTCTAGGATATACTAGTAATGACAAATATGTCCATGAAGACACACGGTGTTTGCATTTGAAGGAACAACCATAGAGCTTCAAGGTGATTATGTGGTCTTCTGAACTATCATGGACATCCATAACCTGTTCCTACGTTGCCATTTTGGCACAAACACTAAGGATGTTGGAAATTGATACATCTAATTGAGGCATTTTGTCAAATAGTTTTGTGCCTTTTCTATTCTTCCATTTTGTGCATATGCTGCCATCATGGCATTCCATGAGATAACATTTCTTTGAGGCATTCTATCAAACAGTTCACATGCCCTAAAAACACTTCCACATTTTCACGAATAACAACTCAAACACTTACAAACAAACAAGATTCTTTTGTTCATACCCTGCTCCAAGCTGCCACGTTTTTTGCAAAGATTGGAGATTCGCTGGCAATGTAAATTGATTAGGTTGGAGTTGCTGCATACGGGGGACAACGTGACTGGCTTGTGAGGAAACCATGACTTCTCTTCACTACCATTGCTATATTCCATGAGCAGTTGTCTCATTCTTTTCTTTGGTCAAACATGAGGCGGCGCCCCCAAAGAAATTTACAACAGCAACATCTGACAAAATTTCCCTGTCTCTCATGCATTGAAACAAAAAACACCCACGCTTGATAGTCTGGCGCAGCTGGGAGGATGCTAAAACAGGTTGTGGAGTTTGTCATGCCGCCGCCCTCCCCAAATTCACCCCTTCCAAAAGCCAAAGGGATAAAACCCTAATGCCACACTTTGAGTTCTCACCCCCCATCCGCTTATTTGATTTTATTTCATATTAAATTATAATGTATATTTTTTTTGAATAAAGTGACATTCGAATTATGTTTTTCCTACATTGATGTATTTGTTCTAAGACATATACGTATTTATTTTATATTATTTTTTATTTTTTTTAATTTTCTTTTTTTTTACAAATATAATTATTAATATTCCTTTGCATACAATGACCAACACAGAGAGACGAACAAAACTCTCCTTCTGTCCCAGAGGCGTTGGAAAACGGACGCAAAAAAATAAATGACCACGGTGTCACAACAAGAGACTGTCTTCTCGCATGGACCGAGGCAACCAATCCAAATAAATAAAATCACTTAACGATAATCAACAATAAAATTGATTACAAATCGACAATCAACTGATGAAGTTATTGTCCATCGATAATTAAAATAATAATATTGTTATTATTATTATTGTTATTATTAAAACTTAAAATAATTATTAATCATACTAACAAAGACTGATATACCCTCTCGACAATAAGGTAAAACAATAATACTATCAAATAGAGGCCAATCGACAATTAAATTAAAATAACATTATTATCATTATATATTATAAATATATATATATAATCACTATTCACATTAATAATGACTATCGGTCCAGCTTTACCATGCGACAACAAGGTCCTCCTTCAAATAGGTTAACGAACAGGACATTACACAGTCCACACACAGAGGTGTCGATAACGACTTGAGAGAGCAAAGAGAGGGAAGGTGCTGAAACATCACTGAGACAAACAAGGTTGAAAATGGTCAATGAGAGCCCATGCACACAAGTCTCCCAGGCTTAGCAACAGGGTCGGCAGGTCAGGGACTGGGGAACATCAAACGGGGCATTACACTGAGGGTTTAGGGTTTAGGATTCAATGTTAAGGGTTTTGTGTTTATGGTTTAGGGTTTTGGGCTTAGTATTTAGGATGTTGGGGTTTAGGGTTTAGTGTTTACAACTCTGATTTCAGGTTTGAGGATTTAGTGTTTAGGGGTTGTGATTTTGAAAAGTCACGATTTCAAAAATATCCTAATTTTTAAATAGTTAGTAGGATTACAAAAAAGTCATGATTTTAAAAAAGTCTTTATTTTTGAAGATTTTGAAAGTGATAAAGTCATGAATTTAAAAAGTTCAAAATTTTTAAAAAACTTGTGAGTTTTATAAAATTTGTAATTTTAAAAAAACTCGTGATTTTAAAAAAGTAAAGATTTGTAAAATTTTAGGATTTTGAAAAAAGTTATGAAATTCAAAACAGTTGGGATTTAAAAAGCTCTCCAGTTTTATAATTCTCGACTTATTTGAAAATTGCACCTTTTTTCAAAATCTTGTCTTTTTTGAAAATCCCAACTTGCTTGAAATCCCAACCTTTTCATAATTCTAACTTTTTAAAATTCTAATTTTTGTTCGAAATGCCAACCTTTTTTTTTCATAATTCTAACTTTTTTTAAAATCTCAACTTTTTCAAAAACCCTTTAATTTTTGAAATTCAAACCTTTTTAGAATTTTGAAATTATATCTTTTTCTAAAATTGCAAATTCTTTAAAATCCTTAATTTTTTGAAATTAATAACTTTTTGGAAAATAATAACTTTTTCAAAAATCTAGAATTTCTGGAAAATCTAAACGGACACTTGAAGCAAGAGTTATGACCTTTTCAAGTTCCTGCCAATTTTGGCTCATCACGAAAATTTTGAAATCTTGACTCTTTTTAAATTATAACTATTTCAAACATTCAAATTTTTAAAAAAATCACGACATTTTAAAAATCAAAACTTTCACGACTTTTTTTAAAGTCCTTTACCTTTTACAAAAACTATATTTTTTCAAAAATCTTCACCTATACAAAATAACGATTTCTTGGAAAATATCAATTTTTTAAAATCATCTTTTTTCAAAAATCCTAATTTTTTAAAAAATGACGAGTTTTTCAAAAATTGAGACTCTTAAAAAATCTCGACTCTTCAAAAATGCGAAAAATCCCAACTCTTTCGAATATTCCAACTTTTCAAAAATCTGGACTTTTTCGAAATATTCATTTTCCTAAAACCCAACTTGATTGAAAATCTGAACATTTTCAAAGTCCCAACATTTTTTAAAATCTTGATGTTTTAAAAAATAACAACTTTATTTCAAATTGCAACATTATCAAAAGTTGCGACTTTTTTGAAAATCTCAATATTTTTAAAATACTAACTTTCTCAAAAATCTTGTATTTTTTAATATCCCAAGTTTTTAAAAATACCAACTTTTTTCCAAATCTAACTATTTTAAGGTTTATAGGTTGAGGGTTTAGGGCTAAGGGTATTTAGTGTTAAGGGTTTAGGTTTTTCGGCTCAGGATTCAGGGTTTAGGGTTTAGGAATTAGGGCTCAGGGTTCAGTGTTCAGGGTTCGGGGATCAAGGTTTAGTGTTTAAGAATTAGGATTTTGGGGTTTAGGGTTAGGATTTAGGGCTGAGATTTTTTGGTTTGGGGTTCGAGGTTTACTATTGAGGGTTTTGCACTTAGCGTTTAGGGCTCATGGTTTACAATTGAGAGTTTAGTATTTAGGATTTAGCATTTAATGTTTTAGGGTTTAGGAGTAATTAAAGTTCAAGATTTAGGGTTTATGATTAGGCATAGGGCTTTATGGTTCACTATTTAGGGTTTAGGGTTTAGGGTTAGGATTTAGGACTCAAGTTTTAACGTTTGGGGTTCGAGGTTTATGATTGAGGGTTTAGGGCTCATGGTTTATGTTTGAGGATTTAGTATTTAGGATTTAGCATTAAGGGTTTTAGGGTTTAAGACTTAGAATTTAGGGTTTAGGAGCAGTTAGAGCTTAAGGTTTAGAGTTTATAAGGTATAGGGATAAGGTTTTAGGGTTTAGGTCTCAGTATTCATAGTTGAGGATCCATGGCTTAGGTTTCGAGGTTCAGGGTTATGAGTTTAGGGTTTAGGGTTTAGGATTTTTTAAAAGTCAAGATTTTCAAAAAAGTCAAGATTTTTCAAAATGTTGGGATTTTTGAAGAGGTCAATAATTTTGAATAAGTCAGGATATTCGAAAAGTTGCTGATTTTTAATATTTGTGATTTTAAAAAAAATATTTTTTTTTATAAAGTAAGGATTTTAAAAAAAGTCAGCACTTTTTATTAAGTTGAGATTTTAGAAAATTCAAGAATTTTTAAAGAAATTTGAAATTTCTTAAAAAGTTTTGATTTTCGAAAACATCATGATTTTTGAAATAGTTCTAATTTTTAAAAAAGTTTGTATTTTCAAAAAAGTTATAAGCTTACAAGACTCAAGATTTCAAAAATATAGTGATGTGGCAAAATTAGCAGGAACTTGAAACAGTTATAACTTGTGATCTGGTTGTCTGTTTGAATCCTTTTTTTGAAATCACATGTTTCATAAATCTCAACATTTTTAAAACATCAAGATTTTCTTAAAAAAGTCAGGACTTTGAATAATTTAGATTTTACAGAAATTCTAGATTTTGAACAATAATTGGGTTTTCAAAAAAGATAAGAATTTTGAGAAAGTTGGTATTTTTGAAAAAGACAAGATTTTGAAAAAAGGTGCAATTTTCAATAACTTGGGGATTACAACACTTAAGATATTTTTAAATCCCAACTATTTTGAATATCCTTAATTTTTTGAAAATCCTAACATTATCAAAGTCTTTAATTTTTCAAAATTCCAACTTTATATGAAATCATGACTTTTTCGAAAATTACAAATTTTTAAAAAATCACGAGTTTTTAAAAAAACTATGAACTTCCTAAATTCATGACTTTATCACTTTCAAAATCTTTGAAAATACAGACATTTTAAAAATCATGAATAGTTGTTTCAAAATCGGGATATTTTTTAAATCGCGACACCTAAACTCTAATAACTAAATCTTAAACCCTAAACCCTTATCCATAAAGCATAAACCCAAATCCGTAAATTATAATACCTAAACTCTAAAACCTAAACTTTAAACCATATATCCTAAACCCTGATCCCTAAGCCCTAAACCCTAAACACCTAAACCTGAGCCTTAAATCCTACACCCTAAACATTGAACCATAAAGCCTTAGGCCTAACCATAAACTCTAAACCCTAAACCCTAGACCTTGAGCCATGAGCCCTAAGCTTAAACCCTAAATGCTAAACCTTTAGCTAGAGACCTAAACGCTAAACTCATAATCCCAAACCTCGAACGCTAAGAAATGGACCCTAAACTATGAACACGGAGACCTAAACCCTGACCCCTACACTCTAAACCCTAAACTTTAAGCTCTAATTGCTTTTAAATCCTAAATTTTGAGTCTTATTACCTTAAACCCTAAACGCTAAATCCTAAATACTAAACCCTCAATCATAAACCAAGAGCTCTAAATCCTAAGTGTAAAATCGTCAACCATAAACCTCGAATCCCAAATCCTAAACCCTGAAACCTAATTCTTAAACCCTAAACCTTTGAACCTTGAACCCTTAGCCCTTATCCCTAATCCCTAATCCCTAAACCCTAAACAATAATTCCCCTTAGCCCTAAACCCTCAACCTAGAAACCTTGAAATAATTAGATTTGGAAAAAGTTGGTCTTTTGAAAAAGTCAGGATTTTCAAAAACATGAGATTTTTAAAATTGTCACTAGTTTTGAAAACATATCAATTTTAAACAAAGTTGTTATTTTTGAAAACATCAAGATTTTAAAAATGTTTCGACTTTGAAAATGTTCAGATATTCAAAAAAGTTGGGATTTTTGAAAAGTTGGGCTTTTTGCATTTTTGAAGAGTCCAGATTTTATAAGAGTCTGGATTTTTAAAAAACTCAAGATTTTTAAAAAACTTGATATTTAAAAAAAAATAGGAATTTTGAAAAGACGGGATTTTGAAAATTTTGATATTTTCCAAAAAGTCATGATTTTGTAAAAGTGAAATATTTTGAAAAAGTCAGGATATTACAAAAGTAAGCATTTTTTTAAAATTCAAGATTTTGGAAAATGTTGGGCTTTTTAAAATGTCAAGATTTTTGAAAAATTCAAGATTTTTGAATAAGTTTGGATATAAGATAAAGTTGAGATTTTAAAAAGTTCAAGAATTTTTAAAAGTTTGGGATTGCTGAAAAAGTTTTGATTTTTAAAAATGTCACTATTTTTTAAATATTTGTGATTTTCAAAAATGTTGGGATTTTTTAAATATTTATAATCTCAAAAGAGTCAAAATTAGTAGAGATGTGTCAAAATTAGCAGGATTTTGAAAATGTCATAACTTGTCCTCCGGGTTTCCGATTGAGTTTGTTTTTTTAAACTAAATGTTTCAAAAATCTCAAAAAATTTAAAATATCAGGATTTTAAAAAAAAAGACGGGATTTTGAATCATTTAGATTTTCTAGAAATTCTAGAATTTTGAATGTTTTTTTATAAAGTTATTATTTTCCATACATTTGTGAATTTTAAAAAATTTAGGATTTTAAAGAGTTAACAATTTTAGAAAAACATAGAATTTCAAAATTTTAGGGTTTTGTAAAAAGTTGAGAATTTTAAAAAACTTAGGATTATGAAAAGATTGGGATTTCAAAAAAGTCATGATTTCAAAAAAGCAAAGAATTTTGAGAAAGTTGGGATTTTCAAAAAAAAAAAGATTTTGAAAAAAGGTGCAATTTTCAAATAAGTTGGGAATTACAAAACTTAAAAGATTTTTAAATCCAAACTGTTTTGAATATCCTAATTTTTTAATCAAATCCTAACATTTTAAAAATATTTAGTTTTTCAAAATTCCAACATTTTATAAAATCATGACTTTTCCAAAATTCCAACATTTTATAAAATCACGAGTTTTTTTAAAAATTGTGAAATTTTTAAATTCATGACTTTATCACTTTAAAAATCTATCAAAATATAGACTTTTTCGAAATCGTAACTTTTTGAAAATTGAGATATTTTTTGAATTGTGAATTTTTGAGTCATAAACATTAAACCCTAAACCCCAACATCCTAAACACTAAGACCAAAACTATAAATCCTAAAGCATAAACACAAAACCCTTAACATTGAATCCTAAACCCTAAGCCATAAACCATAAACAAAAATCCCGAAATCGTAATACCTAAACTTTAAACTCCAAACCTTAAACTACAAACTCTAAACCTTGAACCAGGAAGCCAAAACAATAAACCCTGAGCCTTAAACCCTAAAGCCTTAGGAATCACACTAAACCTTAAACCCTATACATTGAATTATGAGACCTAAGCCAAAACCTTAAACCCTAAATCTTTAGCTAGCGACCTAAACTCATAACCTCGAACCTCAAAACCTGAGTCGTGGACCATTAACCATGAACATTGAGTCCTAAGCCTTAAACCCTGACCCCTACGCCCTAAACCCTAAAATTTGAGCTCTATACCCTATAAACCCTATACCTTAAGCTCTAACTGCTCCTAAACCCTAAATTCTGAGTCTTAAATCATAAAACCATTAATGCTAAATCCTAAATACTAAACCCTCAACTATAAACCTCAAACCCCAAACCTAATTAAAACCCTAAATCTTGATCCCCGACCCTTGAACCTCAACCCTAAACCCCGAACCCTAAGGCTTAATCCCTAAACCCTAAACATAAAACCTTAAACCTCGAATCTTGAGCCTAGAAACTTAACCCTCAACCTAAAAACCTTAAAATAGTTAGAATTGAAAAAAGTTGGTATTTAGAAAAACTTGGGATTTTAAAAAATCAAAATTTTTGAAAAAGTCAAGATTTTCAAAAAAGTCACGACTTTTGAAAAAGTTGCAATTTTAAACAAGTTATTTTTGAAAATATAAAGATTTAAAAAAATGTTGGGGTTTTCAAACAAGTCTTGATTTTTGAAAAGTTGGGGTTTTTGCATTTTAGAAGAGTCAGGATTTTTTAAGATTTTGGATTTTTGAAAAACTTGATGTTTTGAAAAAAGTTAGGATTTTAGAAAATAAGTGATTTTTAAAGATTTGACTTCAAAGTTTAGGTGTAAGTGTTCATGGTTGAGGGTCCATGTCTCAGGGTTCAAGGTTCTGGGTAATGAGTTTAGGGTTTCAGGTTTTGGCTTAGGGCTCACAATTCAAGGTATAGTGTTTAGGGTTTAGGGTTTAAGGCTTAGGGATAGGGGTTTAGCATTTAGGCTTCACTGCTAAGGGATCAAGGTTTCATGTTTATGGTTTAAGGTTTGGGGTATAGAGTTTAGGTTTTACTATTTAGGTATTTGGGTTTATGGTTTATGGCTGAGGCTTTAGGGTTTAAGATTCCGTGTTATGCGTTTATGGTTTATAGTTTAGTATTTATGGTTTTACGTTTAGTGTTTAGAATGTTGGGATTTAGACTTTAGCTTTTATGACTAAGGTTTCAGGTTTTAGGGTTAAGGGGTCACAATTTTGAAAAGGTCACGATTTAAAAAATATCCTGATTTTGAAACAATTACGATTTCAAAAAAGTTTGCATTTTCATAGATTTTAAAATTGATAAAGTCATGAATTTAAAAAGTTCATAATAATTAGGATATTCAAAAACAATTTCGTAATTCCTGATTTTTTTGAAAATTGCACCCGTTTTTAAAATCTTATATTTTTAGAAAATAAAAACTTTCTCAAAATTCTTTGCTTTTTTGAAATCACAATTTTTTTGAAATCCCAACCTTTTCATAATCTTGACTTTTTTGAAAATTTAAATTTTTTCAAAAACCCTAAAAAAATTGAAATTTATTTATTTTTTAATTATGAAATTCTCTTTTTCTGAAAATGAAAATTCTTTAAATTCCTATATTTTTAAAATTCTCAATGTTTTGGAAACTAATGACTTTTTCAAAAATAATGAAATATTAAAAAATCTAGAATTTATGGAAAATCTAAATGATTCAAACTCCTGACTTATTTTTTAAAATCCTGATATTTTAAAAAAGTTGAGATTTTTGAAACATATGGTTTAAAAAAACATACTCAAATGGACACCCAGAGAACTAGTTATGTCCTTTTCAAATTCTTGCTAATTTTGGTGTATCTCTACATTTTTGAACTCCTAACACTTTTGAGATTATAATTTTTTTTTAAATTGCGACGTTTTCATAAATAAAAACCTTTTTATAAATCCCAACTTTTTAAAAATTCCTGAATTTTCTAAAATATCAACTTTATAAAGAATGCCCACTTTTTTAAAAATCCCCACTTTTTAAAAAAATTAGATTTTTTCTAGAATCAGAAATATTAAAAATCAGAACATTTTTAATATCCCGACTTTTTAAAAAATCTTGATGTTTTAAAAATCCCAACATTTTCAAAAATCTTGACTTTTTTGAAAATCTCAACTTTTCAAAAATCCTGACTTTTAATAAATAATGAATTTTTGGAAAATCTAAATTTTTTAAAAATGTCTTCTTTTAAATAAATCCCAACTTTCAATAAAATGTTGAGTTTTTCAAAAATCTTGAGTTTTTTAAAAGTCCAAACTCTTAAAAAATCTTGACTCTTCAAAAATGTGAAAAGCCCAACTCTTTTGAAAATCTTAACTTTAGAAAAATCCCAATTTTTTTATAAATCTGAATGTTTCATAACATATTTTAAATCTTGATGTTTTCAAAAATAACATCTTTGTTTAAAATTTTAAATTTTTCAAAAGTCGTAACCATTTTTTAAAATCTCAAGCTTTTTAAAGCATCTTGAATTTTTAAAAATCCCAAGTTTTTCAAAATACCAACTTTTTCCAAATCTAACTATTTTAAGGTTTACGGTAATTTATTGTTTACGACTTATGTTTTAGGTTTTACGGTTTAATGGTCACAATTTTGAAAAAGTCATGATTTCAAAAATATCATTATTTTGAAACAGTTAGGATTTCGAAAAAGTCATGATTTTAAAACAGTCTGTATTTTAAAATTTATAAAGTCATGAATTTAAAAAGTTCACAATTTAAAAAAAAAACTCATAATTTTTTAATATTCAAATTTTT